>OU015743.1:24042096-24094735 GCA_907169655.1 Acomys percivali | reverse complement strand
GGCTCTGACATCTTGCTGACCTTTTCTCTCCTTTCTTTGTCACCGCCTTAATAAATGAGGCTCAAGAAAAGAGGGGGGGGGGGAAGAAAAGCGGAACTTCCTGCCTATATCACACAAATGCCCTACTTAAGCAGAGCATTTTAGGGCAGCGGCCCTTGCTTTCTGGGTCTACTTTGCCTGCCACATTCAAACCCTGATCAGCATTTTGCCTGGGGTTTTGCTCAAGTGTTTATCAGATCTCAGCTTCCTCAGATCTCATGGCCTCGTGGCCGCAGGAAGCAGTCTCTCAGGACAGGACCTAATTCCCTCTGTGTCCTGGCCCTTGAAGGGACTATTGCTGTCTTGATAATATGAAATCTTCTTCCACAGCTGGGTGTTCTGGGTCTCTTCCTCAAGAGGCTGGGCACTCAGAGGAAGGACAGCAGGTCACCGAGAAGAGACTTTATACCCTATGAGCATATACAGAGGGAGGTAATCCCTCTGAGGAACAGTCATAGGGGAGGGGAATAAGGGGAAAATGGGAGGGAGGGGAGAATGGGAGGATACAAGGGATGGGATAACCATTGAGATGTAACAAGAATAAATTAATAAAAGAAAAAAAAGAGGCTGGGCTTGTAGCTCACCCCACGATTGATCCCCAATACCACAGAAACTAGGCATGCAATTGATTCTCAACACCACATAAACCAGGCGTGCTGGTACACACATGTAATCCCAGTACTCCAAAGTTGAAGGACAGAGAATCAAAAGCTTAAAGTCACCCTTGGCTCCATAACAAGTTCAAGACCCTGTCAGAGAGAGAGAGAGAGAGAGAGAGAGAGAGAGAGACAGAGACAGAGACAGAGACAGAGAGACAGAGACAGAGAGAGACAGAGAGACAGAGACAGAGAGACACAGAGAGAGAGAGAGAGAGAGAGAGAGAGAGAGAGAGAGAGAGAGAGAGAATGCTTCCCCTAGGAAGATTACATCCATTTAATATCCAATACAAAATGATCAGCCCTGAAAACATAAATACAAGTAACATTATATGAGTTGATCAGGTTGTTTTTGTATATTTAGAAACTATATATATATACAATTATATATTATATATAAACTATATATGATTTTATATATAAACAAAGGAAAAAGGAGACCATGAATCTGAAAGAGAGGAAGAGGAAGATATGGGAGGTCCTGGAGGGAGAAGAGGGAAGAGAAAATAATGTAATTATAATCTCAAAAAATAAAAAAATCAATTAAAAGAGTGGGGTCAGGGGAATCCTCTCTGCTTCAAAATATTTATCTCAAAGACTGTAAGATTCCATTGGGCTGATCAACGGAAACCAGACAACAAAAAGCTCATCTTTTTTTTTTTTTTTAACTCTTTATTTTTTTTTCTCTTTTTCAAATTTTCTTTTTTTTTAATTAATTTATTCATATTACATCTCAATTGTTAGCCCATCCCTTGTATCCTCCCTTTCTTTCCTCCCTCCCGCTTCCCCCTCTACTCCCTTGCCCTATGTCTGTGACTGAGGGGGACCTCCTCCCCCTGTATATGCTCCTAGGGTATTAAGTCTCTTCTTGGTGGCTTATCATAATGAGTGAGTTCACCCAGAAGCAAAAAGAGTCAAATGGTATATACTCACTTATATCGAGACACTAGTCCAAGGGGTATGCCCCCATGAAAAACTTTACCTACCAGGAAAGTGGGTCAGAGGGGAGAAAATCCTATTGAGACTTTAGGGGTGAGAAGCCTGGGAGAATGAGGAAATAGAAGGATCCAGAGGGTCCTGGAAAACTACAGGCGGGTCTGGGCCCTGGGGTCCTCCTCAAACTATGGCACCAGCCAAGGAAAATATAGGCAGTAAACTTCGAACCCCTACCCAGTCTAGCTGATGGACAGGACATTCTCCACCATTAAGTGGAAAAGGGGATCTGACTTTCACACAAACTCTGGTGCCCCATATCGGACCATGTCCCTTGGATGGGGAGGCCTAATGGCACTCAGAGGAAAGATAATAAGTCACCAAAAAGCTCATCTTTAATGTGAGGTAAAGCCACCACCAAATTCAGAGAGAAGGCAGCAGACCTGAACAACTACAAGGAGGCCATGCTCACTAGGCACCAAGCAATCCCTAGCCAGTGCAGCCAGGGTGAGAGAACTAACTACACCCTCCAAATAATGTTAAAATGCACATTGTGGGCCAAAATTTGTACGTAGTAAGTGTATTTGCCTATTTTCTATCTGTCTATCTGTCTGCCTGCCTGCCTACCTGCTTGCTTATCTATCTGTCTATCATCTATTTTCTTTTTTTTTTTCCATAATTTTTTGTTGGCATCAGGTTACTGTATGATTCAAATGCTGATTTCTGTACCCCCTATATCTGGTGGCAATTCTTGTTCTGAGAACCTCCTACTTAAATGTTGTACAAACTCTGCTCCCAATTGTCCCCCTGATATGTTAATAAAGCAGCTTAAAGCCAATTGCTGAGCAGGGGAGAAAATAGGGCTGGACCTCCTGCCAGCCAGGGGAGGAGGAGGAGTTAGAAGAGGAAGTAGGGGATTCAACCGCAGGCAGAAGTGCAGGAAAGATGAAGAAGATTTAGCTGAAGCAAAAAAATAAAATAAAATAAGTAACTTGGGGATTTTGGTAAAGATGGAGTCAGGATAGCATAGTAGGTTAAGAACAGACTTAAACTGCTCAAAATTGTGTTGTAAAGCCTTGTAGACAAATATAAAAGAGTCTCAATTATTTATGTGATAGCGGGTCTAAGAGAGAAACTAAGAGAAACACACAGTTATGTAAAAAATAGCTTTAACAATTTTTATTGATTCTTTGTGAATTTCACATTATGCACCCCAATCCTATCATTTCCCAGTCCTTCCATGTCCTCCCTCTGCACTTGTGACCTCCCCACCAAAAGAAAAAACACTAAACATCTGCCCATGGAAGCTGCGGTATTACACAGTGTGCCACGCAGTATATCCTTTTGCCTAAACAGCTTTACTAGCAATTGTTCATTGCAATGAGCCATTCATCTGCTTTGAGGCCTCTGGCTTCTACTACACTATCAATACTGGACCCTCACCAAGACTCCTCTGGGATTCCCTGTTGTTGCCCTGTGTCATGGACATCCTGCTTGGACCCTTTGCACCCTCCAGCAGCTCATAGATGGGGTAGGTGTTGGGGTGGCCCAACTCAAAGCCCTGGATATAGGCTTTAAGGTTTGTTTTGTTTTGTTTTGTTTTGTTTTTAATTAGGGTCTCCCATAACCCAGGCTGGTTTCAAGCTCACTATAATGACCTTGAACTTCTGATCCTCCTGCCTCAACCTTCCAAGTACTGGGATTCCAGCTGAACACCACCACACCCAGCATATGGGTTCCTGGGGAATCAAACCACAGTGGCTTTGGAATGCCACATCCACAGACTTAAAAGTCTCCAACGAGATATATTTAATAAAATCCTCAAAATCATGAGCACATGATTATAGTCTTTCAGGTTTCAGGGTTTCTTTTCCTTTGGCAAACATTTTATTTACTTTCCTTTTCTTTCTTCTTCTCCCCCCTCCCCCCATAGATAAAGTAATCAGTTAACCGAGCATTTATTGAGAGACTTTTAGCAGCAAGGCTGGACAAAAGCTCATCTTAGCAGAAACATAATTCCTATGAATTGGGAAGGGCTCACAGTCCCTGGTGCATACTTTAGTCACTTGCATTTCTATAGTCTAAGTTGGTAAGCCTCCTATTAAAAAACACAGCCACATTGCCCAGTAGGTCATTAGAACAGAGTCGCTTTGCACTGGAAACTAAATACAGAGGGTAGATGGCATGGTTACTCCTGACACGCACAGGTGCTTCTGTTCACGCCTTCCTCTTGGGTTCTGGGGCCCACCTTCATGCCTTCCTCACCATTCCTCAGAGTGTTCATGGAATACTGCCATAGACATCCTGATCCTCTGACCAAACATGCCTGCCTTCACCTTTTCCTCAGCTCAATTTTGCCTAGCATAAGTGAACTCTTCGCTCTATTCCCAAGACAGACGTCCTTTCCCTATAAAGCTGACCCCTGACTTTCCCAAAGCAAAGCAGGCTTACACATTGTGTTGAGAGCTTGCTAAGATTTCTATTGTCGCAGAGCTCCTGTGTGAAACCCCAATGTATCAATTCACCTCCTTGATCTTCCCTCAGATCTCTGAGCACCTTCAGAGCAGAGCATACGTCTTAGTTCGTGGAAGAGACTGCAGCTATGATACCATAAGCCTGTCCTCACAAAAAGGATGACAGCCAGCCAGTGGACTTTGGCTGACATGCAGGTGGGATTGCCAGAGGAATGAGACGTCGTTCCAAATTCTAAATGGGCCTCAAAAAAAAAGCATCCTATTTTGTCAGGGAAAACCTAAGTCTGAGGACTGACATATGCATCACCCACTGGCAAGAGGCATGAACATGCACAGTTATGAAACATGTTTAGTCTCAAATAAAAATAAACTACAATTCAGTCAAAACTAATACTAATTCATACTTCTCATATTAAGGGATGGACAATCATATTTCTGGAATTTTTTTCCTATTCCAACAGGGGTCTTTCCTGAATTTAGTTTTAAAAATGATCTGAAGTGCTAAAGAGCAATGTGCCAATTATATTTCTCTGTTGTCCCAAATTGGCTACAACTAGTATTTGAAAGCTGAAAATCATTCATTTTTATCTCCCAGAAAAGTAAGCTAGGTAAAGACAATGGACTAAAAATACTCTTGGAGGACTGTTGTGTGTTACAGTTTCGTTGCTGTTGTTTTCTGCCTTGTAATGCTAAGGATTGAATCTAGGACCCCCAGACTTGCTAGGCAACCTCTCCACGCCTAGGTCGCATGCCCCACCTCAGATGCGTTCCTTGTGCTTCATGATGTCATTCTACTTTATTCAAAGTCCACTCTCCCCTTGAAGACTTTCCTAGTTTTCCAGTTGTTGCTGAGCTCATCATCTTCTGGACCATTCCAGAAGCTACAATAGCCATCTCCTCCATAGCCTTATCGTTCCTTGAGCATGCAGCCTAGACCTGGTCTCCTAGCGAAATGATGGACAGAGCTAGAAACGCTTGGATTCAATGGACATCTGCATAAATCAGAGTGCAGGAGAAGCACGCAAAATCCCCAGCATTCTCTGTTCACTCTTTAAGTAGCATGTAACAAAAGACAAAGCTTTATCCGGAAAAAAAATATCATTCCTTCAATAAAGGTATGATGTAACCAAACCTCTAATCTGGTGATATAATTTCTGGGATATTACCCACTCCTTCCCCCTCCCCCAAAATCCTCAGAAGGTATAAAAGTTATGTGGACAGAAACATTCATGGTAGAATCATTTCTCACAGTGCCACGTCAGACGAGCTAAGCCACCAGATGAGCTGAGTAACAAAGGGATTGGTAAACACTCCTTCACAGAAACATTACACAGCCACTTAGAATAAAACCAGCATAGCATCCTAGCAATGTGCAAACCACATACAGCATCATGCTGTGTGCCAGCACAATACAAAATCACAAGTATGTTCGACTATTACTGTGAAAATGTGGGTGTTTAAAATGGAAATGACTACAACTCTTGATTGCTTTTGTATGTTGTTAAACTATGAACATTTTTAATCACCGGTATGCTATTTTCATAATTGAAATCTGAAAGGTTTTTTTTTCTAACCTTTGTCACCAAGAATCCCCCCAAAAAAAGTATTGGCTGATCATTAAATTTATTCTGCTAAAAGAAATAAAAATGAATGCAGTGTGAAGCTATACCTTGGCTTTGTGACACTCTGAGGCTATGAATACTAAGTTCCTCTTGCATTCACGGGGAATCTTCTTTTAAGAGCCAGACATTATGGTTGCAGACAATGGTCTCTGGGTCATGATCTAGTTTGGGCTGTCTGCCCATTTTTTTAAGTCAATATATTTATTTTTTTATTTTAATTTATGATAATTTATTCAGATTACGTCCTGAATGTTATCCCCTCATTTGTATCTTCCCGCTCCCCCTCCCTCCCTTCCTCTTCCACCCTATTCCCCTCTCCTAGACCTCTGACAGAAGGGGACCTCCTCTCCAACCATATGGCCATAGCCTATCAGGTCTCATCCAGATAGCCTGCTTCCCCTTCCTCTGTGTGCCAGCCAGGCCTCTCTACCAAGGGGAAATGATGAAATTGGAGGCACCAGAGTTCATGTCAGAGGCAGTCCCCGCTCTCCCCACAACTGTGGTGAATGATATGTCCATTGGCTAGATCTGAACAGGGGGACTAGGTTTACTGCATGCAGTGTCCTTGGTTGGTGCAATGGTTTGCGCAAGTTCCCTGGGTCTGCCCATTCTTATACCAGAAACATGAGTGATATAGTACTTGCGGCATTATGATAGGTTTTCAGACCTGCAGAAGTTCCACTGCTTCCCTTTTCAAACATACTTAGCTATATTTGTACAATTTCATGTTACCCTCATGCCCTATAGACAGTAATGTTAATGTATAGTACCAAAAAAATTACCAGTTAAAAAGCACATAGGGTAGGAAGTTAAAGACCAGCCACCAGCTATTTAAATTTTATCTCCAACAGCTAGTAGTTAACATTGGTATCCGTCAATCTGAGATGCTTACTCTACCACTTGCAAGAACACCAGTGGCTGAAATGCTGAGCCATTTTGGAAGTCTATTTAAACGTGTTTGTCACTAGGCAGAGCCAGGGAAACCCCAAAGAAGAGGGGGAGGAGGGATTGCAGGAGCCAGAGGGGTTGAGGACATGAGAAGACAGCCCACAGAATCAATTAAACAGGGCTTATCGGGGCTCAGAGACTGAAGCAACAATCATGGACTCTTGTAAGCGCCTGCACTAGGTCCTCTGCATGTGCATTACAGTTGTGTAGCTTGGTGTTCTGGTGGTACTCCTAACAGAGGGAGTGAGGGCGTCTCTGACTCTTTTTCCCTACTCTTAGGAGGACCCTTTTCCTCCTATTGAGTTGCCTCATCCAGCCTTGATATGTGCCTAGTCTTATTGTACCTCGTTATGCTGTGTTCAGTTGGTATCCCTGGGAGGCCTGCTCTTTTCTGAACAGAAAGGGAGCAACAGTGGATTTGGGGAAGCAAAGAGGAGGCCCTGGGAAGAATGGAAGGAGAGGAAACTATGGTCAGGATGTATGAGACTAGTGTGTGAGAGGAGGATAAAAGAAAAGTAAATAAATAAACCCAGGTATTTGCTTTTGAAAATGTTGAGTTTTATTTTTTTTCTCTGTTTGAGTACTTATAGGGTGTGACCAGCTGCCTCATAGTCTTGCCACTATGCTCGCTGTACCATGACCGGACTTCAGCCTCAAACCGTGAGCCAGAGTAAGGCCTTTCTTCCTTAACTTGCTTCTGTCACAGCTATTTTGTCACCTCAAATAGGAAAGTAACTAATACAGACCAAGTAGGACCGGAAAAACAAAAACAGAGCAGTCTCTACGATAAAGCTGACCGTGCCCTGCTTAAGCTTTTGAGGCTGGTCTGCAAGATGATGCGGAAGAGTTTGGGATTTAGGGCTAGCAAAGCTGTGGAAGGCTATGAACAGACGTTGGCAGGCCATTCTGTCAGGAGTTTAGAGGGCCAGAATATGAAAGTGTGGACCATGGAGCCTGGTTCATGAGATTCTGGGGATAGATAGGTACAGGACTCTACCAGGAACACTAATTCTCTAATCAGTCATATTATATTCTGGCAAACAATCTGGCCACATCCTTTCTATGTCCTCGGGACCCGAGGGAGACTAATTTCTAAAATTAGTGCCTTCATTTGTTTGGCAGAGAAGATTCCAGGATAGGATAGTTTTCAGGCTACAGTAAGTGTGGCTTCTTACTTCTCTCACCTCACCACCCATGGAGAGCTGTCCCTTGTGAAAAATGCAAATTTGGTTGAAAGAGATCGAATACCATCGAAGGGAAGGTGCCCTGCTCAACAACCACTGCCTGTGAAAGATGATTATGTAACTGTGGTCCAAGTGGGCCAGGCTTCATCCTAAGCTGATGGGGCTTTGCAGCACCAACTGCATGGCACTGGTTTTGCAGGTGTGGATGATGCAAGATTGAGGGGTTCGTGGAGTTTGGGACCAAAGTCCCAGAGAGCCTTAACACCAGGCAATATGTGACAGGGCTGGAGTTCCTGCAAGGAATCCCTGAGAGACCACTGCATGAAGCTGTGAAGGTGAAGCACAAATTGGCATTGTAAGGCATTTGGCTCCAGCAACAAGAAAGGTAATTAATGTGCTATCTGATCTTGGGGAAGGAAGCCTTTAACATATGTGTGTGAGTTCTCCACCTCACAGAGACTTGATTAAAAAAATAAATAGAACTTTATTGGGCTGTTTGGATCCCCGCCCTTCATGAGCCCCTGTGATCTGCCCACCCCCGCCTGCCCCCATAATTCCCTCCCCTTGAACATGAACTTTTACTCCAGATCATATTGAGAAGCTTTTAAAGTCACGTTTAAAGCTCCCACTCAGCTAACTTGGAAAGCTCACCCTAATTGGGCGTATCCTGCCATGGAGGCCATTAAGGGGACGCAGGCCTTTGTTGATATTTTTTTAATTTTATTTTATTAATTTATTCATATTACATCTCAATGGTTATCCCATCCCTTGTATCCTCCCATTCCTCCCTCCCTCCCATTTTCCCTTTACTCCCCTCCCCTATGACTGTGACTGAGGGCGACTTCCTCCCCCTGTATATTCTCATAGGGTATCAAGTCTCTTCTTGGTAGCCTGCTATCCTTCCTAGATTCTTAATATCGACAAAGACTGCACACTAGCCTTTGTCAATATTAAGAATCTGGAACAACAAAGAAGGAAGGATGCAAATTCTGCCCAGCCCTGAGAGTCCTCACAAAGTTATCCCTCTGGATTCTGGCCTTAGCTCAGAGCTCAGGCTGTTCCTTACATGATAGCCGAGGGACTCCTGGGCATGGCACCCCTTAAGCCATGCCTGGACTGACAGAACTAATACATATTCAAAGCTGAGTCCTAAGCCACTGGTGTATTGTAAGCCTCTGTGTGGCAGCAGCTAGCTAATGTAGCAGTTTCACCTATTTTAAGAGACTTTCTTCACCATTAAATTATCACAGTCACATTGCTCTCATCCATCTGGGTCACTCCCTGCATTTAAATCAGTCTTCCCACAGCCCTCCTGTTCTTCCTCTTCCACTATCTAAATGTCTCCTGAGGACACTTCTTACAAACACAGTCCCAAAGAGGGTACGTGATATCATGGTTTCTGAATGCTTGAATGCACAGTGACTTCTCACTTTTATGCATGTGTATATGTATGTGTGCATGTCAGGGGGTGCAGGTGCAGGTGCACATGTGTGTATGTGCGTGTGGAAGCCAGGGGATAACTTCATTCGAGATGAAGTCTCTCATTAGCCTGGAGTTCTCTGACTAGGCTAGACTGGCTGGCCTGGGAGCCCCAGAGATGGCCCTGTTTCTGCTTCCCCGGGACTACGATTACAGGTGTTTTTACATGTGCTCTAGAGATTGAACTCAGGTCCTTGCACTTGCAAAGTGAGCACTTCACCAACTGAACTGTCTTTCCTTTGTCCTCAAATTCAGGTTCTCCTCTGACTCCCAGTCCTTTACCATTCCCAACATGGCTGCCGTGATGCCTACTCTCCCACACATAATCAGGATACATCTGCTAATGATTTTACTATGAGAACTGTCCCATAAACCAAAGAACATTGTCCTTGTTTGAAGCCTACTGCCCATACCAACTCAAGGACTGAAGGATATGGAAATCTCCATAAGCATCATTGTTTGTACTTTACACAGAGAAAACCAAAATCCACTGGGGAGCTTTGTCTGACCTCTGCAGGCTTGTGGCACCATTAAGATGAGCTAATTAGGCCACCAGATTCATTGGGTTTTTTGGGTTTTTTTTTTTTTTTTTTTTGGTTTTGTTTTGTCTTTTTGTTTTTATTCTTCCAGAGTCAGATGAATTTTCCTCTCTGACAGACCCCAAGCTGAGAAGCCACAAGGATAAGCCAAAACAAAAAACAAAAAATACAAAACAAAAAAAACAAAAAAAAAAAACAAGATGCATTTTGGTACCCAGTGAGGTTGGGATGGCATCACTGGGTACCCCATTCCAAATGGAACAGCAGATAATCCTGGACATAAAGGTGTAAAGGCCTGTCCCAGCTTTAACACGTGTACCCGCGGCCCTCACTGAGTGTGTCAGTCCTAGAAGCTTTCCAGAAAGATCATAAAATAGAGGAGGGTCCATGAAAGAGAAGCAGGAAGAGGCAGATGGAGGCTGGCAAGCAAGCGGTGAAAGGAGTTGGAAGGTTGAGAGAAAATGGATATAAATAGATCCACAAAAGTATTTTAAAAATCCAAAGCCAGCCCTGATGTCCTGGCTCAGGGAACTGTGCAACAGCTAGTGAGTGGCTCTCACGGTGAAGCTGCTGTGAGCCATGGCTTGCAAACTTGAGCATCTGGGCTTTCCTGAAACCACACCAGGGCTAGAAGCCGACTTAAAAGCAGGGAAAAGGGCTTCAGGAAATGAACCACCCTGGCTAGCCCATGACGGATAACACTCCCATCTGCCTTGTGGGGCTGCTGGCAGGATTCAGTGAGTTAATGCACATGCATGCTTATGACGTGGTTCACATACCCACTAGAACTATTGCATCAAAGTCAGCTGTTAGAGTGACATTAACAGGCATCCAATCAGATGGGCCCTTGCCTCCCAACTAACTTGTTTATTAAGAACTCATTCTGCCAACACATGAGCCTCCGCCATCTCCCAGGCACCCTGTTTTTACCCACCAAGCCATGGAGAACAACTCGCTTTCTTCTATTTTTGTTCTCAGCCATGGCCTTTGACCTGTCTCTGCCAGCACGCCTAACAACCATTTCACTTGCTTCTGCCTTATTACACATTCAACAGAGATGCAGGTAAGAAAAAAAAAACCAACAAGACAGGGCAGGGGTTTCTCAGTTTATCAGGAGAAAGCCTGAGACTTACAAATGGGTCTCCCCAGACCCATCAACCACCCAAGCCGCAGTATTTGGTTTTGATTACAAATCCAAGCTCCAGTTGGAGCCTTAGATACTAAGTTGAGAGCTCCTTGTGTGCATGAGTGCGTGCATGCATATGTGTGTTTGTGTGTGTGTGCGTGTGTGTGGTGTGGTCAAGAAAGCATGAGAAAAGGCTCACCTTTGTATTCTGCCAGGCACACACACTCATAGCCATTGACGAGGTCCCTGCAGGTGGCAGCATTCAGGCAAGGAGCAGACAGGCACTCGTTGTATTCTTCTTCACAGTAGAGGCCGTGGTAACCTGGGGACAGAAAGTAGGCTCTTGTCACGTGCACCCCATAAAATCCTACACTCTGCTGATCTGAAAGGATCAAGTCAAAAGAAGCAATGGGGTGGCACAGGAGGGGTATACGGGGCCTGGGTCCTTGGGCCACCAATGGAAAGGTGACTTGTTGAGAGGCACAATTCTTCACATATGCTTTCATGGTCCCAAGGCCACCTACTGGCCACTGGAGAAGTCAGTCACCAAATGTACCAACTCTAGCCATAAGGGAGACATTGAGGGTGGCAGCTTTTCCAGTACATGCTGACAAGCAGCTCCTTTCAAGGACGATCTTTTTTTTTTTCCACTATTTCTCATTAGTAAGAAAAATGCATCTATGTGAGGAAATATTAAAGAAGAGAGTTTCCCAGCTGAGCATGGTGGCATATACCTTTAGTCCCAGCACTCAGGGAGGCGGAGACAGGCAGTTTTCTGTGAGTTCGAGGGTCAGCCTGGTCTACAAAGTGAGTCCAGGACAGCCAAGGCTACACAGACAGAGAAACCCTGTCTCAAGAAATGAAAAGGAAAAAAGAAAAAAAAAAGAAAGAAAGAAAGAAAGAAAGAAAGAAAGAAAGGAATACGTCTCCCCTCCCTGCCCCACCCCCCAAATCTAAAGAGAAATTAATTCAGAAGGGCTCAACATCTCATGTTGAGATGTGGGCTTGTTTTGATATTGTTTATTTGTTTGCTTAAAAACACAAATCCATATGTTATATGATTTCAAATTGTACTTAACTTTTTAGTTACTGGAGAATAATAGGAATAAAGAAAAGAAACCCAATACTTTTTATAAAGACAGCTTTTATGCTTCTGTTTTGCAAAACAGGTGCTCACCCTACAAGACAAGAAGACACCATTCTCTGAGCTGAGAGATTATGCAGTTTCCAACTTTCAAAAGCATGTGTTATTGCCAATTTGCAGGGAAACCAGGCCATTTTTGTCTGGCCCTGTCCAAACAATGAGGACCATGTGAGTGCTTTCAAAATTCACTCAGCCTGTGTTTGTTCTGAATTCAGATAAGCAGAAAAAACAAACCTTTGCACAAGCGGGAATTGGAATTGTCGGTTGTCCCCACCCTATGCCCTAGCCTTTCTGACACGCAAAAGGCTGTCAGCTCAGACTCCCATTAGAACACACTAGTGTGCCCAGTGCTTTGCTTATGGTGCCTATCTCCAAAAGTAGGTTAAGCTCATATTTGCATCATTAACAGAGCACTTTGCAACTGTGTTACCACTGCAGCTATTTTTGAACCACTTTCCACATTGAGGTGGTGATAATATGGTCCCTTTGAGGCAACCTTGACCTACCTAAAGGTTTTTCAATTCTTCTTCTACCTTGTCCTTCGCTCTGTAATCTCGGGGAAACATCTCCTGTGACTCTTTATCAGGTTATCTTCAGTCATCCAATCAAGAGAGTCATGGCTAACAGTGATTTTGTCCAACAGAGGCCACTTGGCACTTTGCTATGCTGGGGAGGGGTGTCATTACTGGCATCAATTGAGGAGGCCTGGCTCAGCATCCGACAGTACACAGGAATAAAAGACCAAAGCAAAAAAGGCTTCAGCAGGCCCTAGCCTACAAGCCCAGGCTATATTTGAAAATAAATTTTTATTGAAATGCTGCCACATCCATCTACATTGGCTGTTATCTGTTTCCACACTGTGACAGCAGAAACCCAGCAGCCTACCAACGGTAAGTAGTTACCGCCTGACTCTTCATGGAATAAGTCAGCACCATTGCCTATGCGTTCTAATGCCATGTTCCACAAATCATTGCCAAGAGCTATAACGGATTTCCTAGCTGTTCTCTCCTCAACAGTTTTATAGTTTAACATCCAAGCCTTTAATCCAAGTTTCACTTGCTTCTTGTGTGTGGTATAAGATACTCGTACTGGTGGGCAGGTATATGAAGGGATAGTCAATATCACTAATAATCAAGAAGGTAAAATTAAAACTACATTGAGAAACCACATCACATCTATTAGATCCTAATCTAATCTATTAGATCCTAATAGATGTGATGTGTGGTCAAAGAAAGGAGAAAATCAGAGAATTATAAGAGTTGTTGGTATTGAGAAGAAATTGGAACCTATTTTAGTTCTTTCTTGTTGCTATGATAAAATACCAGACAAAAACAACTTAAAAGAGAAAGGGTTTACTTGGCTTATGATTCAAGGCTCATGACAAAATTCATCACTGCAGGTCAGTTATAGTGGTAGAGGCTGGGAGAACGTAGCAATACCCACAGTCAAGAGCAAAAAGCAACGAGTTAACGCATGCATGCTAGCTCTCAGTTTACCTTCTGCATTCTTACACAACCCAGAAGCCCTTTCCTAGGGAATGGTGCCACCCACGGTAGGTAGGTCTTCACATTGTAATCCATGTGATCGAGACACCCATTGGCTAACCTGACTTAGACAATCTTTGACTGAGACTTTCTTTCTAGGTGATTCTAGGTTGTGTTGACAATTAAACTTCACTACCACAGAACTCTTGTGCAACGGTGGTGGGAGCATAACATAGGACAGCTGCATGGAAAAGAATATGCAGGTTCTTAAAGGGTTAAAAAAAAAGATGATGGATGATTAGGCCATCCCATTTCTCAGTACTTATCCATTAGAATTAAAAGCAGAATCTCAGGGAAATATTAGCACTCCTCCATCCTTCACAACATTATTCGTAATACCCAAAAGATAGCAACAACCAAAACATCCACCAACATATGAGTGGCTAAAAAAAATGTTCTGTGTCCACACAATAGAATGCTATGTGGGATATAAGGAAATCCTATCATTGGCTACAACATGGACCATCTAGACATCATGCTAGGTGTGAAAGAAGAACAAACTCTGCTCAGCCCTATAGCTAGAGGTCAAACTCACAGAAGCACGACACAGAATGATGGTTTCCAGGGGTGTGAGAAAGGGAAACTGGGAAGTGCTGGCCAGTGTGCAGTGCATTTCAGTGAGTAGACTCTAAGGATGTGCTGCATGGCCATGTGTAGGTTGCTTGCCTTGCATACATAAAGCCCTGGGTTTGATCCAGCACCTACAAAAAGGACCTGTATGCTAATGTCAGACACTGACCTGGGAAGTACTATTACAACTATTTGCTCTCCCAGTAGACCTTTTATCAGTCATGAAGGACCATATATGGCTCTACTTGCTCCCTTGCTGTCTAAAGTGAGGTGTCATTTGCACCAACAAAAACTGAAAGCATATTTCATGAAATTATCCATAATCCCTTTGTAATTTGCAAATAGCACCATGATCTACCAGTAGCATCGTGAAAAGCAAATGTGCCAGTTAGTCTACAGATATAATCAAGCTGGTGGTGGTTTTCTTCCTTGCCTGGGTGGGGGTGAGGGTAAAGGTTTCATATTCTAAAATTGTTTCTTCAGAGACAGTAACATTTAAATGCCTTTACAGAAATGTCAAAGCACCCTTTACACTAGTTGCCAAGGAGCCCTAAATTGTACTGCTTGAATTAAAAGGCATTCCTTCCAAAAGAGAAGGGCTCTGAGAAATGAGACAGGCCACCTCCTGCTGATAATTAATTCAGGCAAACAAATTAGGCCAGGGCAGTTAGCCCAGAGTCTGAAAACTTAGGCTTGTGGGAGGAATTAAAAAAAAAAAAAAAAAGGTTGAGCTGTGGTTCCATGGGTTAGGGCACACTTGCTGCACAAGCATAGTGACCTGAGTTTGGATCCTTGCATCCACATTTTAAAAAAAAAGAGCCCAGTGTGGCAGTGCACACTTGTGACTTCAGCACTTTGGGAGGGGGGCAGCCAGGAGCTTCACCGGGGCTTGTTGACAACCAGCCTACTTCCAGGTTCAGTGAGAGTCCTGTCTCAGGGAAGTAAAGCAGGGAGTGACGAAGTAGAGTGCAAGTACATTTGTTTCCAACTGAGCCATCTCCTCAGCCTTGCAGTGTGAAGTCACTACGCCACACCCACTCGGCTGGTCTCCACCTTATGGTCTGGAACTGCCTGAGATCGTCAAGTGAGTCCTTCCCACTTCTTCCCCTACTAGAACAGAACCGTGAAGGCTGAGGCACTAGCTGCAGTGCTCACAACCATGCCACCAGCCTCTTGGATGGGATATCCTAACAGGTTGACTGGCACCAAAACCCTCGCGACAGCGCACATATGCCTATGACATTCCAAGAGTACCCCCCGGGGGGGAGGTCCCAGACACAAAGCTATGTTGCAAGGTTCTACCTGTAAGCATCTCAAAGTCCAGTAGCAAGTCAGTAGACCATTTAGGAAGGATTAAGAGGTGTGGTCTTAGAGGAGGTGTGTCACTGAGGATGGGCTTTTAGATCTCTGCCCACCTCACGCCTGAGGATCAAGATGCAGGCTCTCAGCTACTGTTCCAGTACCATGCCTGCCTGCTACCATGCTCTCCTCCCATCCCCCCAGCGTGACAGTCATGGACCGATCTTGGGAAATGGTAAGCAAGCCCCAAATAAAAGCTTTATGTTATAGGCTACCTTGGTCGTGGTGTCTCTTCACAGCAATAGAATGGGAATTAAGACAGGCCCTTTTTGTGTTGTTGTTGTTGTTATTGTTGTTGTTGTTGTTGTTGTTGTTGTCTCTTTATCAACCAAAAGGAAGTACACAGCTGAGTTAGGAGGCTGCTTTGTCTAGCATGTACAAGGCCCGGCATTCCGTTCCCCAGCACCACCTCAACCAGCTATGGCGGTCCACACCTACAATCCAGCACTGGAGAGGCAGAGGCAGGAGGATGAGAAGTCCAAAGTCAGTCTCAGCTACACAGTGAGTTCAAGGCCAGCCTAGGCCTAATGAGACCCTGTCCCCAAAACAACAAGGTACATAACTAGTCCCAATTTACAGAGGAGAAACCAAGAGTCTCAGGGGTAAAGAAAATGGTCGTGGCCATGCAGTAAATGCTATGTGCTCTTTCTACTTCCCTATGTTGTCCCAAAGCACATTGTCTGCTGCGTCTATCCGCTAGGACAGTCATAACAAAACATCACAGGATCGACTGATTAAGTAAGAGAAAATTAATTCTCACAGTTCTGCAGAATGGAGTTGAAGAGCAAGGGAGTCAGGTTGATCTGTCCTTAGCTGGCAGACAATCACCTCTGGCTGTGTCCTCGCATGCCCTGTCCTCTGCCTATGAACACTGCTGGGGTATTTCACTAGAGCTACTATGTTACAACTTTGCCCTTGGGACTTTGTTGAACTTTAGTAACACGTGTGTGTGTGTGTGTGTGTGTGTGTGTGTGTGTGTGTGTGTGTTTTCATGTATTTTTTAAAAAGATTTATTCATTTATTATGTATACAATGTTCTGTCTGCACATATACCCGCAGGCCAGAAGAGGCACTGGATCTCATTATAGATGCTTATGGGCCACCGTGTGGTTGCTGGGAATTGAACTCAGGACCTCTGGAACAGCAGTCAATGCTCTTAACCTCTGAGCCATTTCTCCAGCCCGTGTCCATGTATATTAAGAGTGCCACGTGTTTGCATATGTGTGAAGAGGCCAGAGGGCAACCTCGGATGTCATTTCTCAGTGCTGTTCACCTTGATTTTTGAGATGTGGTTGCCTGACTGGCCAGTAAGTCCCAAGGATCCATCTGTCTCACCTCCCTAGCTCTGTGTGACCCATCAGTTAGGCTCTGAGCATCAATCTCAGCTCCTGCTGTTGCCACAGCAAGCATTTCACACATGAGCTGTCTCCCCAGCTCCCTTAGTCACCCCTTTAAGGACCCTGTCTCCATAGACAATCACACTGGAGCCAGGGCTTCAAACCACGGATCAGGGGAGGGATATGACTCGGTCCACAGCATCCTCACTCAGGGGTTCTTATGTATGTCTCTGCAATACTCTCCCCTTATCTCAAGTTTTAGTTTTTGCACTTTCATTGGCCCACAGTAAATTGTGGCCTGAAAACTTGACATGAAAAGTTACAGAAATAAACTATCTATAATTTTTAAGTCACACACCCTTCTCAGTAGCGTGATAAAGTCCTGCACCATCTCTCTGCATCCTCTGTGGGACATGAATCATGCCAGTGTATCCATGTACCCCATAATATGGCCTGACCTCTGTATCTACAGGTTGCTCATCCAGGGACTCTGCCTACCACAGTTAATCACTATTTGGAAGAAAAGCTATATTTGACTGAACATATTCAGAACTATTTTCTTGTTATACTTCCTAAATAATACAATAAAATAACTATTTACCTAGTGTTTATATAACATTAGAAATTATAAAACATCTAGAGATGGTTTAAATATGCATAAGGAAGTATCTAGATTATGTTTAACTACAATATAATTTTCTATAAGAGAGTTGGGCATCGCCAGGTCTTGGATGATATGTGTATGCTGTAGACACCAGAGAATGACCATTTAGAAAGAGCTTGGTACATTGTGTCACATCCTCCACTGGGGACCTGAAACATATACACCTATAACTGGGGGGAGGGGGGCAGAAAATAGGAGACTGTATTGATATTTTGGAGCCTAGCATGTTTCATTGTTGGGTACTTTCCTATGAACTCGGCTGTCAGACATACCCCTGACTTCTGCTCACTGGAGTTCAGCAGAATCCTTACTCCAGATGTGATGACCAAAGTGTTTCTACTCATTGAATGATGGGCAGAGTTTTTTTATTTATGTATATGAGTGCTGTATCCACATATACACCTGCAGGCCAGAAGAGGACATCAGATCTCATTATAGATGGTTGTGAGCCACCATATGGGTGCTGAGAATTGAACTCAGGACCTCTGGAAGAGTAGCCAGTGCCCTTAACCACTGAGCCATCTCTCCAACCCTCAGAAATTTGTTTTGAGAATCACCATCCTAGATTATTTATGGTGAATATGACTTGAAAGGAACTGAGGACATGAGGTTTTCAGATTGTTGCAAAGAGTGAACATAAAACTATGAGAAAAAGAGATTTGGCAGCAGTCCTCAAAATTCATCTGCCACTGGAATCTGGTTATAATACCAAGCCTGAGTGACAAGCTTCCACAAGAAGAGTTAACACTGCATTCATCTGGGGCTAAGTTTACACCAACCAATGGGATTAAGGCACGAGTAAGCATAGCACCTCTTTTGGTGGTTCTGAGGTATTGAGACGTCTATTGCAGTTCTGCCACCAGGCTGAATGTAGCTCCCGATGACCAAGTTGACTGCATTGAGAGGTGTCCCCAGGATGAGTAAAGCATGTACGTAGGGGGACATTATCAAGGATGTTAGACAAGGAAAAGAACAACTGAAGGAAAAGGACTGGCCCTCAATGTGAATGAAGCCATCGCACAGGCGGGGGCACTTGATGGACTAAAAGAAAAAGCACGGTGTCTTAGTCACTGCTCTATTGCTATGAAGAGACACCATGACCAAGACAATTCTTTTGAAAGAAAGCATTTAACTGGGGGCTTGCTTACGGGTTCAAAGGGTTAGTCTATAACTGTGATGGCAGGGAGCGTGGCAGCATGCGTGGTACTGGAGCAATGGCTGAGAGACACATCCTGATGTGGGGGGGGGGGGGAGAGGGAGAGAGGGAGAGAGAGAGAAAGCACACAAACTGACTCCAGTCTGGCATGGGCTTTTGAACCTCAAAGCCCACCCCCAATGGCCACACCTCCTAATCCTTTCATAAAGGTCTCCTCCCTTGTGACTAAGCATTGAAATATCTGAGCCTGTGAGGCTCATTCTCATTCAAACCACCTCACGCAGGAAACCAGCCATTGCATGTACATTCTCCCTGAGAAGTGAATTTCTTGCTCCTGCCACTGCCTATCAGCATCAGATTGCAACTTGCTCAGTGTTTTAATGCAGTCCGCATCAGTGGGCTCTCCAAGGAGTCTCCAGGCCTTCGGTGTCAGTGTGGGGCCCGCAAAAGGTAAGCTTTGAACTGAGCCTAAGGGGTTCTTCTCTGCTTCTCCCCCACGTTAACAGCCATTTTGGACTATCCATCTGCCAGTTGTACAAGCCAGTCTAACAAATACCCCAAATACCCCAGTGAACACACACACACACACACACACACACACACACACACACACTCTCTCTCTCTCTCTCTCTCTCTCTCTCTCTCTCTCTCTCTCTCTCTCTCTCTCTCTCTCTCTCTCTCTCTCCTGGTTCTGTACCTTTAGAGAACACTGAGACCAGAGAGGTGCTCTGGTCTGAGCAAGTGGGCTGGTGGAACTGTTTTCCAGGAAGGGCTTGCCCTATTTTTCAGGCAAGGAGACCACGCCTACCATGAGTGACTGGCTCAGCAGCTGAGCACAGATGTAGTGGGCTCTGAACAGAAGAGGCTCTCCCAAACACCCGCTGCTCCACTGGGAAGCAAGACCGCCCACTGCCAGCTCTCCTTCCCCCCCCCCCCACAGGCTCCACTTCCTTTAAACACCACTGTAAGTGGCTGCAGCCCACAGTGTTTACTCCTTGGTTCTTTTCCTCGCCTGGCCCATCGTGTTGTCACCCTCTGTAGGCAGATGGCTTTCACACATTGTGTGACAAATTCCAGCAACTCATCCATCCATTCCTGTTGCCTTGGGGGAAGAAGGGGGGCGATTCATGCTTCATGCTGCCTGAAAGAAAGAAACCTGGCAAGATCAGCCCAGCCCAGCAGCCATATGCTCATATGCTCAGGCCAAGTAGGCCAAGACCCACTGCCCAGACCCCATCTCCACCTGAAAACAGGGCAAAGGCAGCTCACAAGGACTTCTTTCCCCTTGTCCGAACGTTGTAGTCAGGCTGTGTTAAGTGAGGCCTGAGTAAAGAGGGGTTTCTTTAAGGACTCAAAATGTTTTTCTCCTTTTCAGTGTGAGTGGATAAATGTGAACATCCATGATTCAAGTCTTGGCCAGTTCCCAGGAGACCAAACTCCCCACCTCGCCCATGGTAGTTAAGAGCAGCAGGCATAGAGGACAAAATCCTATAATGTTACTAGGAGAGACAGTGAGCTTTCAAATTCCTGTGAAACCCACTGGTGGCAGGGAACCCCCTGCCCCACCCAGAGGGCACTGAGGATGTTGAGCTTTGGGTGAGGCCTTCATTTTACAAGCAGAACATTACTTCAAAAACTTGGGGTGAGAGAGAGACCACAGTGCAGGCTGCCACCATGAACATGGGATCCCAACATGAGATGCAAGTGGTGTCTGAACATTGCTAAGAGCTACTTAAAAGGTAAGCCAGAAAGACCTGATGGTAGAAAGGCTGTAAGGGTGAGCGGAAAAGAGTATGAACGTCACACTGCCCTGTTTATCCTCAACTTCCGCAACGTCATCCTGAGGGCTATAAGAGGGGCATTTACCTAGGCCAATTTCTGTTCTACAAACTTCCAAAACGCAATCGCATCTCATCAGGAGGAAGAGGCGGACAAGAGTGATGGAGCAGAAAAGAATACAAAACATATTCTAGAAGCTAACCTTAAGTGAGCAAACGGGACTGACAGCCCCTCCCAGGAAAACAGAAATGATCTCAGAAAAACAATGAGTTTGTTTTAATGAGTGTTTGTTGAGTTCTGACTCCGTTGCCAAACAGTGACACAGATGCTGAAGAGACGGATCCTGCTACAGCTTATGAGATAGTAGGGCTGGCAAGATGACCCCCACAGGTAGAAGCACTGCCCTGTGACCTCCACATGTACTGCACTCACACTAATTTTTTTTAAAAATTTAAGTAATATGTAAAAACAAGAAGCCAGATGTGGAGGAGGAGGAGAGAAGGGGAGAGAGACAAGGGAGGAGAAGGGTGCACAGGAACAGAGCTGGGGAGGAAGGCAAGAAGCACAGAGAAGTCAAGAAGTGAGCAAACGAAATAGAAAAGCCTAGAAGGATAAGATACTGGCCCAGAACATGGTGAAATTAGCGCAGGCAGGGAGCAGGATCCCTCACAGAAATGTCAGGGGTTCCTAAAGAGCTGTATCCCCTTCCGGGATAATAACCTTGGACACTGTCCTTGGAGGGTCACCTGAAGAGGCAGGTAAGGCAGGGTGTGGTTTCTAAGTTTGCGAGGTGTTCAGACACTGTAGCATTCTCGGTTCCCAACTTATCCTTTGTGAGTAAAATGGTACTTGATATGATTTTCTCTCCATTAGATATTTTGCTACCCGTCAATACTGAGTGTTTACATGTGAGGACTTCTAGGCCACCCAGGTATGTGACCTCAGCTTAGTCCCAATAAGTGACATCTTCCATCAAGTTGGCTCATGGGAATCTGCAACAACAAAGGACATGTGTAAAAGGAAGAGGCTTCTGTCCAGGCATCGAGAGGACATGCACTTGACCCTACTCATGAGGTTCAGACACAAGAGATGCACTTAGCACAGTGTCTGACACGCAATAAGCATGGGATCCCTTTGCCATGTGGTCACATGACCCAAGGCGCAAATACTATTTAACCAGACAACATAGGTGTGGTGCTCCCGGCTCATTCACACTGTGAAAACTGCACATCTGAACGCTAAATGATTCTATTTATCTGAAACACCACATCACACAAGCAGCAAATACCACCCACCCCATCCCACCCCCACTGAAAAAAGTGGATGATACCAGCTCAGCACTCCCAGTAGCTCAAAGGCCAGGGGCTGTTTAACTTTGGCTTTTTTAAAACCCACGTTTCCACGACATCATCCCTCAAGAGTGACATCAGGGATGGATATGGTTTCTCCCTTGGAAGCAGAATTTTTGACTCACTGCTCAATACCCAGACCCAAGTCCTTAATTTTCTTTGTGTAATGGTTCATTTTATGGTCCTTAAGACACAGATTAGTAAATAGAGAGGATGCCTGGCCAAATTAGGTGAATTGAATTTGCTAAGAAAATGAAATCATAGGGCAGCGTAACCTTTGCATAAATAACTGCAGAAGAGTTCTTCTTTTTCTTTTTATTCGCAGATGTCTGGGTTGAACAAATATGCCGTAAAATGCCTGAGAAAATATTTTCCAAGATAGACACTGGTTTGGTTTAATACATTTAAATGTACATGTTCACGTTTTATAATTTTGCATACTGGAAGTATGCTATTTGTGTAATATGGGGGATCTTTTCATTCATACTTTCTGGATATTATGTGCGTAGTATGACAAATTCAAATAGTGACTCGCATTCTGTGGCTAATAGTGACCACATTCTACAGCTAATCCCTGACTGAGCAACGAGACAACAGAGAAAAGGCTTGATGTAGTTATGGACTTTTTAAGAGATAGGATAAAAGGAACTCTCGAAGTCTATAAAGAGAAGAGCAAGCCTTGTTAGGACACAGAGAGCAACCTCCATACTAAGAGGCATCACTAATAAAGAAAATGCTTTTAGCAACAAGAACTGCATTACTCTTCAATCAGTAGGGAAGGTTTTATTTAAAATCCGGAAGCTTCTCTGGATTAAGTGTATAAATCAGAAATCATATTTGAAGGGGAAATGCTAATAGGATTGGATGAGAGCGAACCACCAGTGTTCTATCTGTGATAGCAAGCAGCATTCTCGTTCCAAACGAAAGAACCATGTCATAGATGGCACGTGGTTGGTACGGCGTGGTTACGAAGAACACCAAAAGTCAAGTGGATTCTACAGTGAGCCTGCCTCACAGAAGCACTTGCATATGTTAATGTGATACATCTTAAACTCAATGGTCACCGTGAGAATTTTCTAGCAGTATGTGGGCGTAAACATTGATCTGAAAAAACTTCTCTTGGAATTGCCTTCAGAACTATGTTACAACCTAGTCACATGAAAACACACACACACACACACACACACACACACACACACACACACACACACACAAACAAACAACTTTTTTTTCCTCTCTCATAATTTTCATGTTGCTTTTGGCCACTAGAGGGTGGATTCTACCTATGATGATCTACTCCAGCTACATGGGGGAGGGGCTTCTTAAAAACTTAATCACAGAGGCTCCATAAAAAGATGTCTTTTATGAAAAGACTATATGGTACCAGAAGATAAAGACTGAGCCAGCAAACTGCATTTAAAGAAGAAACACACACTATTCCCTTTAATAACAAAACTAAATAATCAAATATTCCTTTACCACCATTCACCAACAAATTCACCAATGCATCCTTTGAGGAGCAGACAGCTGCAATGAACATCATCCATCCTAAAGTGAACCGTTCACCTCGTGGACCCAGCGGAAATGCCTCCAAGTACTATAACTAACTCAGGAGGACTAAAGGATGAATATCATGAGGGGACAATGTTGTACAAAGTGATTTGAAAGATGACTATGCTGTGGGGTGGCTTACAGCTTAGGCAAAGATGAGGGGAAATCAGATTTAGAAGAGATTTCCCATCCCAGGCTGGATGCTTCGGCCTGTGGAATATCCCAGGTAAGATGTTGGACAAGCAGAGAGAACTGATGACAGGGGTCACAGTGGGAGGAGCCAGGTGATGTCCACAGAAATTGTATGTATGTATGTATGTATGTATGTATGTGTGTGTGTGTGTATGTATGTTATGTATGTTATGTATGTGTGCATGCACAAATTGTGAAAGATTACGGCACTGGAGCATTTTTCAAGTGTTTAATTTCTTTTAATTTATTTCATGATTAATTAAATTTCACTTCAGTTTACTACTTTGCCAGTAGATTGAGCAGTCAGTCCTAATGCTAAATTCTGACATCTAAAATGCTCCAAAAATTTGAAATATTCTCAGGATCAGCATGATAGCACAAGATGAAATTTTCTCACCTAACCTCATGTCATATGTTATAGGCAAAGTGCACAAAATTATTATAAAATATTGCGTGGGGTTATCTCTAGCCTACTATAGAAGTTAAGTATGGAAATACATCAATTTTATGTTTATACTGGGGTCCCACCCTCAAGATTTCTCATTATGTGTCTGCAAACATTACAAAAATCCAAAGAGATCTAGAATTCAAAACATATTAGTCCTAAGAATTTAGGGTGGGCACTACTCAGGCCCTGTATTTGGATGTGCCTATGCTCACTGCAGTGGAGTAGCAGTTATGATGGTGCAGTTCCCATGGCAACAGGCAGCTTCACCTGGGAATGTGTTATCATGCATGGTCTTAGCTCCCACTGCGATCTCAGGGATTCTTGGGGCGGGGCCCAGGCCCTCAAAAATGTACAACCAGTGTGATGATTAGCTTGAATACCACCTAGCCTCACCTGCATAGAGAGCAGCTATGAATGGTGGCTACAATGGGTTGGCCTGAGTGCTTGCCTGTGGGAAATTGTCTTAAATAAGGTAACTGATTGATACAGAAAGACCCAGCCCACTGTGGGTGGCACCAGTTCCTAGGCAGGGTGTTCTAAACTGCGTGAAATGTGAAGAGCTCGGCTGAGCACAGGCTAGCTGAGGACTAAGCATTCACTCATTCTGCTCCTGACTGCTCCGATGTGACCGATGTGACTGGCTGTCTTAGGCCTCCTCTTAGGGATGGTATGTAATCCAGATCTGTGATCTAAAACAAACCCCTCCTCCCTTAAGGTGCTTTTTTGTGAGTGTGTTTTATCAGAGCAACGGGGAGGAAACACCTGGGTTTCATACATTCGTAGTCAGAATGAGAAGAAACTCGCCCAAATTCTGATTGAGAAGCATTTGCATCTCCACTTTAGCTTTTTGACCCTGAAACAGTTTTTATCTCTCCTCTATCCCTCCCCATCTCTTCCTTTCTCTCTGTCCCTCTCTTCTTCCTTCTCTCTCTCTCTCTCTCTCTCTCTCTCTCTCTATCTATCTATCTATCTATCTCTATCTCTCTCTCTCTCCCTCTCTCCCCTCTCTTCCCTCTCTCTCCTCTCTCCTCCCTCCCCTCCTCTGTCCTCTCTTCCCTCTTCTCTCACCCCCTCTCCTCTTTCCTCTCCCCTCCCTCCTCTCTCTTCTCTCCTTTCTCCTCTCTCTCCCTCTCCCCTCTCCACCCCCTCTCTCTCAGAATACTATCCAGAATTACAATCTTAGGCAGTCAGTTTGATAAACCAAAACTTCAGCAGCATCTCTGTCAAAGTTGTGGTGTTCCCCGTCCTGTGTCAGAGTGGCTTTGTGACATACACTTCGGTGCCATAGAATTGTGAGATGGAAAACAAAGTGTGATCAGGATGATTCTAGATCAGTTTGGTGCATGGAATGTATAATGTTGACCATGATTTTTTTTTCTTTCTTCTGAGTATACTACTTCCCCTGTCAGTTAACTCAGGACATTCAAAGACAAGGTGAAATGTCTAGGCCTTTAAGGCTCTTGTTAGGCATTACTGTTTTCAGGAAAATATGTGGAATAAAAAAAAACACAAAAGAACAAACAAAAAAATATATACCATCAAATACCAGACAAACTTCTCTCACTCACTTATAAACATTTTAGTTAGCAAGGCCCTCCCAGCTTGGCTGTCATCCCAAATGGCCGGACACTCAGCTAGGCTGAACCTGACTTTCAGAGGCACCATTTTGGCTAAAGACTATCATAGAGATATGTCAGCCAATAAAACTGCCTTGGGGTAATTGTATTAGAAAGAAAATTTCAAAACGTAAGCAAACTGGCACCGCAGCCAGTAATTTTAGTCATCCTGAGTTCTAGTCCAATTGCCAATATTGAAATCACATGCATGCTTAAGGGCATCCTAAAGTAGAGAAGCTGGGAGGGACATCGCTGTGTGCTGACTACAGAGTCTGAGATAATATGTGGTTGGTAATAAAGAATGGAACTTGTTGAGAAGAAAGCTGGGGACAAGGTATAGCCCTTGCAGAGTTAGGAGGGAGAAAGGCAGTTGGTTCCCAGATGCCCGTTAGCCTTGCTGGAGCCCTGGAGCCTCTCCTCAAGTAACCAAAGGGGACAGTTTTGTTTTTCTTCTTCCTTTCTCCTCAATTTCTCTCTTACCAAGGAACTAGTATAAGAGGTCTGTATTACTGTGCATATCTGTGCATATGCATGCATGTGTGTGTGTGTGTGTGTGTGTGTGTGAGTGTGTGTGTGTGTGTGTGTGTGTGTGTGTGTGTGTGTGTGTTGAGCGTGGCCCTGAGACTAGATCAGGCAAATAGAACATTTGCAAACAAGAGGCAGCAACTTTTATAAGGTGCTTTGGAGGGCAGGCTAGGTACCACAGCTAAAGGCACTCGTCATCCAGCCCGCTGACCTGACTTCGATATCTAGGACCCACATGATAGAAGGAGAACACTGACTTTGAACAATGGCTTCTGACCTCTACACATGTCCCCATACAGACAATAAATAAATAACAGATAAATGCAATTTTAAAGTTTATTTTAAAAACAAAAAGTGCATTATATCAGGCCTAGTTGCTGCTCTGGGTACCTGTCTGTCAAGTGAAGAAGCCAGCACTGATGGATGATACAGCCAAGCAATATGAGTTGGGAGTAACTCAGGACCAGCTGACTTGCCATCTAGCCACAAAAGCATATGTGGGTGCCACCTCTGCTTTACAGAGCAAAGAAGAGACTATGGCCAAGCCCTCCTCAAATCGTCCCATAGGATTATAAATAGTAAACGGTTGCTTTTGGCCAGCAAGTTCCTCGGTGGTTTGCCATGCAGCAATGACTGATACACAGGTTTCATTCCCAGTAACAATGCCTACCTTAATGGAGTAAGACCACCCCGATAGAAAAGCTTTCAGGTGCCAGAGAATTGGCAGGAAAAGCAGTTTTGGGGAGCGGTTGGTAAAGGAGCACTTATCCAAAACCACAGCCTGGGCACCACCACCTCTTCCTTAGTCCAGACCATTTCAGTTGCAGCTTCTCTAGCCTAAAAACACTATCTTACCAGCGAACCAGACCGCAAACATTTGCCTTGTGGTTTGCTTTTAAATCTGTGCCATCGAAAACTATCTGGGGGCTGGAGCAATGTTTAAGAGCCCTTAGTGTTCTTCTAGAAGACTGGGTTTGATTCCCAGCACCCACATGGCAGCTCACAATTGTCCCTACCTAACTCCAGTTCCAGAGAGTCCAATGCCCTTTTCTGACCTTCACAGGCATTAGGCATACATGTGGCGTGCACATACATACAGGTAGGCAAGACATGCATGTACATAAAATAAAAAAAGTAAGCAAGCAAATCTTCCTGCCTCAGCCCTCCCGGGTGGCTGGGGTGATAATGTTTATCTTTTAATGTCTCAGACAAAATTCTGATGTGGCCTTCTTTCGTCTTACTCTGCCTTGGCCTCCGAGTCCTGCCTAATATCATCCTGCTTATGCTGATGTCCAACACGGGACAACAGGACTCCTTGCTGTGTGCACTGGGCCAGCTCCTAACAACTCCAGGAATCTATTTCTTCAAGTGACAGGCCAGCTTCAGGTGTCGGTGGCCGCTCTTGTCTTCCGTAGTTCTTAGTTCCATCAGCATTTCCAAGTAGACATTTGAACTGGTTTCTTTTGTCTGTGGGTGTTTTGTTTTGTTTTGCTGCAGAGTACGGATTATGAGGAACGAGGCAGGTCCCCACGGAGGAAGCTGCATCTGAGTAAACACAGCTTCCTCCCTTTCCTCCTCTTTGAGACCAGATGGTTCAAAACAAAACAAAACAAAACAGGCACCATATTTTGGAGTGTGAAACAGGAAGGTTGTCACGGCACTGGGAGCCTGAGATACTGAGATAGATGTCCACACAATCGACACCCTCTCATGAACAAGGAGCCAGAGCAGATCACAGCGTGCCCATACAAGAACCATCTTCATCCCAGGAAACTGGAAGAAGTTCCCTGGTTAATAGAGATAAAAGTTGTCCACTGTACTTATCCCAGAATCCGAGTGCATCCAGACACTCATTAGTGAGCTAAATGCTGTCCTATCTGTATAAGTGTGTTAATATCCTTGTTGCTGTTCAATTACTATGAATCCTAACAATTAAGTCTTATCTTTATTCTGTTTCCAGGCAGCGCCTTCAGAATACTGATGTGGGTAAGCCTGACTGTCACAGTAGGAAATGGTACCAGCTGTGTCTCATAGGCCACACAGAACAGCATTGTAGCCTACAGGTGAGGCAAATGTAGAAAATAGGGGGGATGGGGGGAAACAGTATCTGAGTCCTATAAGTGTGATTTTAAAAAAAGAAAAGATAATAGCAAAAGCACTTCCTTTGGAAGGAGCTAGATGGTATTTCCTTTGCAGTCTACATGTGGATGACACCCCTGAATCACTAGCCCCCATGGCAGAGAAGAACTGGCTGGGAAATGTGGCCAATACCAAGTCCAGGTCTAGGGGCCTAATTGACTGGTATTGAGTTGATGGTCACGAGAGATATTATTCATAACATTTTAATTTGATACATATATTTGTATACAAACTACTTCAATACATTGTACCTACAGTTCTTTTTCTTTTTCTTTTTTAAAGACTTATTTATTTTATGTATATGAGTGCTCTATCTGCATGTACACCTGCAGGCCAGAAGAGGACATCAGATCTCACTATAGATGGTCATGAGCCACCATGTGGTTGCTGCGAATTGAACTTGGATCCTCCAGAAGAGCAGCCAACGCTCTTAACCGCTGAGCCATCTCTCCACCCCCATATCTTCAGTTCTTTAAGAAGGAACTGAGGTGAGGCTGACAAGCAAGCAAGTGGAGGTTGCTTAGGGGCCCAAACCAGTCAAAGGAGAGCTCAACTCTGGTTTTCTCCTGTCAGCCACTGCTTCTGGCACTGGTCATCCTCAGCACCGACTCTCTAAACTATCATCTAAAAGATGCCACTGTTCTACCAGAATTACAAGACACCGTGTCACCACCAGCAAGCGCCACAGTGTGCCCTTGGCACGTTCACACCTAACATAAGCAGTATCGCCAAAGACCTCACTTCTCCAGCCGCAGGGAGATTTCTATTTGCAATGTTTTAAAGAACAAGTGGTCTGTCACTTAAGACTGTCACTGGAACATGGCATTTCAGCAATTACTCAGTAGTGGTGACATTTTATTATTTAGTATTAAAACGCCATCGGAAACCATGGGAACAGAAAGCTAAAATTGAAGCATGGAAATAAAGCACGTGACACATCTGATTTGCAGTAATCAGAATGGCATGGGGTTTGGTTTTTTGGGTTTTTTTTTTTTTTTTTAGATGAGAACTAATTGCCAATCTGGTATGATTTCAATCTGCTGCCATTTATGAAACAGGATCTGTTTGCTCTCTGTAAAGATGATCCAGCCCCACCTCTCTGCAGCCAGACACCCAATTTCACCCATTCTTACAAGAATCAACTATTATGCAAATGAGTGGTAAAGCAATTACATGCTCCAAAAAAATTAAGACAAGAAATTTCCCCATTCACAGACCTGTCATGTTCTCTTCTTGAAAATGTAAATTCCTGCCAGATGTTTAAAGGCACATAAAGTCATTTCACATAACGTTACCTGACCATGAGAGAATATTTCCTCTGGAAGCAACTGGATGTCTCAAATTTGATGGGCGAGCCCTCATGAGATCCCAGGACCCACTAGAGTTTGCACAACAAATGAAGGTATTATGGAACAGAAGATGTATTTTCTGTGGTATTCAAGGCTACTTAGGGATAGTGCTGGACCATAGGTGACTACCAATCTAAATATTTCAAGTGGACACAGTGAAGCCTCAACAAAGAGCAGAGGGGGAAAGCAAAACATAAATGGGAGATGCCTCAGTCCATTGTGTCTCAAAAGATGCTATTGGAAAATCCCTGCAATGGTAAGAAAGGTTTGAAAGTGTTGCTCAACAAAATACCAAAAAGGGGCTGCACTGAATCCCTCCCTCACACTGTCTACCCGCAGAGGAGCCTAAAAGCCGAGAATGTTCTGTAAATAGTGTATGTTCATACTGAATGGATCAGAGGCATGTCCTTTCTACTGCTGCCAAGTAGGAAAAAACACTGAGTAATGTATATTTCTGCTTAGGATAACAATATACATACAGAGAAAGAGACAGACAGACAGAGACAGAGACAGAGACAGAGACAGTGACAGACAGAGAGACAGAGACAGACAGACAAATTTCTTTTCAAATAACTATATTCCACTTAAAATTTAAAAATACTAAATAAGCCAAAGATATTAAATATGCTTAGTAAAGAAAGAAATTCCAAGGAGAAAATGGGGTTGTTTTCAGGGCTGTCCTACTTGAGTATTCTCTGTGAGGCTTGTAAGGAAAGGAGCCACTCACAAGCAGGTAACTGACTATGGAGAAGCTCCTGACAGCAATCTTTCACTTCCAGTTGCCACATGTGCTATGGCATCTCCAGAGAGCTTGCACACAGGTTGCACTAGCTGTGCCCTGTGTGAGACCTGGTTCTATCCTGCATAACGGCACCTTGTTCCGTCTGTACACACCGCACTGTCCTAGGGACGTACTTTCCAGGTAAGGAATGGCACGTTTCCTGCTCTGCCTCCATCCTCAGCATGCAGCTCTGCCACACACGGGCTTGGGTTCCCACACATAAAAAATAGGCCCACCAGGAGAGGCAACTCAACCAAGACTCTAGCAGAGAAAGATGATTCAAACCCTGAGAAGACGGAGACATCACCCAGGGCACTGAGGATACACCACTTCAAGGTTTAGAAGGAACTCCCAGATATTCCTGTGATCATTAATTGTACCTATTTAGTTAGCTAGATGAGGGACCCAGATATTTTCTCTACATGCATGAAACCCAATGCCATTTTTCTCTTAAGATGGTATTAAAATTAATATCAGCGGGCTCTGAGTAGAGCAGATGACCATGTAGTATGTCTGGGACTCATCCCAGCTCTTGGAGGGCTGAAAAGCAAAGACTCAGGTTCTTGTAAAAGAAGGATTTTAGCTTCAAAGCACAACTCAGACATCGTGCCTGGGTTTGCAGCCTGCCAGCTTCCCCTATGAATTTTGAACTTGCCAGTCCCCACAAGTGCATGAGCCAGTTACTTAAAATAAACCACTGTGTGTGTGTGTGCCTCTCCTGCTTCTCTGGAGAATCCTAACACTGTTTCCAAGCAGATAAAACAGCCCCTCCTCTGTATTGCAGAGCATGGAAGAAAGAAGAACTTGGCAAAATACCAGCTGCTTAGAAAATCAGAGAATTAAGAGTCTGTGTGCAAAAAAGCTTTGCATCACCTTTGGAAAGCTTGGCTGCATTTCCCACTAACTCTTTTAAGCGAGTTGTGGATATGAGATTGTGGCCTTTGGAAGTTCTGAGCCTGGCACTGAGGCCATAGAGCCAGAAGCATTGGCGTTGGAACCTAGGCTCAGGCTCTCTAATGAGCATGAGACCACAAATAGAAAGTAAATCTCCAGAGGCAATCCAAGTAAGTGTATCCCTGAAGGGTCCAAAGATGATAACCATCTAAGAACCCAGTCAGAAAAAAATAAATAAAAAAGAACCCAGCCATCAATGGCTCAGGAGTACAGTGTTGAGTCAAATCTATTTAAACACAGGTACACCTTCCACTGGGGCGGAGTGTTACCTATCACAATCATTAGCATATCTCTAGTCACTGACGGATGGGGAGATATCCCCAGCAGTGTATTCTTGGATGATTTCATCATTGTGCAAACTGAGAATGTCCTTACAGATGCTAAGATGGCAAGGAGGTCCAGAGGCTACTCCACCCTGTGGACCAGCAGTGTATAGGCAACATGGGGTAACAAAAGAGCTCTATGAGACGAGTGAGTGTTCACATTATAGAGATGACGAAAATGATAGTGTGGATGATTTTTGGAACTCAGAGGAAAGAAAAGCTCAATCCCTGAAGAGAGGTAGAGCAACAGAGATAGGAGATGTCAGGACTAGAGCACAGCCAGGGGTCCCTGAAAGCAGGCACTGGCTAGCCACCCTGGCTGGTCAGGGTCACGTGTGGGGACTGACTACTTCATGGGCTGGAAAGTAAAGATGCAGCTCATGCAGGGGTAGAGACGTGGGCATAATGGAAACAAGCAAAAAGAAAGAGCTACCCACGTGCTCTTTGCAGACACAGTAGGTCACCTGGAAGGACACAAAGGAGAACCAGTCTCCACTCTGACTTCCAGGTTTCCAAATTTCTACAAGCTAAATGTCAGTAACGTGAAGGCAAAGAATTTCCGGAAAATAATTGATGAAGCTACGTAGTGGAAAGTTTTGGTGTCTTTAAAAAAAAAAAAAAAACACACAGTTATGTTTATGTAAACGTATTTTGGGGATATGGGGCTGATTCAGATTGTCCCACAACAGCAAACTATTTGCCTTGTGAGGGCTCTGAGAGGGGCCCTTTGCCAGCTGCAGGTAGTTTAATTCTGAGGACTCTGGAGAGGGAAGAAATGCCAGAGCCCAGAGTAGGGGAAAGGGGTCTCGGAGAAAGAAGAATGCTGGTGCTCCCCGCTGGTGCTCCCCACTGATGCTCCCCACTGGTGCTCCTGGTGGCTGTTGCTGCAGTTTGGCCAGAAGAAGTTAGAGATGTGCTGAAGTGGAGATTGGACTTGCCCCCAAGGAACCCAACGACCCTCACCAGCAGGAAGTAGCTAAAGAGAGCTATGACCCGTCTCCCCACTAACACTCTTTCTCTCCTACCCGGTGTTGTGATGTTGGGAGGGATAAGGGGTGGAGAAGGAAGAAAGAGGCATAGGAAACTAAATTAGGATAGATAATTTTAAAAAAAATAGTGCCTATAAAGCTATTGAATGCTTAAAGCATAGCATGCTTGCACACGGAATAAGAATGTTAATAGACAGTGCAGTGATAAATGGACTGCGCTGAGCTTCCCCTAGATGCCAAATTGTGTTAGTAGAGTCAGTCCGGTTTAAAGGTCTTTCTTTCTTCTGCTTTCTTGAGTTTCCTACTTTTCTCACAATGAGTGTGAATGGCCCATGTGTAAAAGAAAGGGTGTGCTTAAAGCTCTACCAAGAGTTAAGTCTGAAGAGTAGGTGCGCACAGACGGGTGGAGTCCACGTCTGTGTATAACACACTCTGCTCAGATGCAAACACAGACTAACGAGCCTTCTAGGAAAAGCTTTGCTGTCTGCATGGAGGACCAACCTGGATCACAGAGGCACTTGTAGCTGGTGCCCACGCTGCGGCAGATGCCATGAGCACACGGGCTGAGGGCACAGAAGTCCACCAGCTGGGCACACGTCGGCCCTGTGAAGCCTGGGCTGCAGCTGCAGGTGAAATGCACGCCATCCACATAGCAGGTGCCGTTGTTCTGGCATGGAGAGGACATGCAAGGGTCTACCTTCTCTTCACAAGCAGGGCCGAAGTATCCTGCAGGAAAGCACAAGAAGGCCTCTGAGTTTTTGAAACAGGGCTGGAAATGGAGCGCAGTTGGTAGAGTAAGCTGCCCAGCGGGGACTAAACCCTGAGCGCAATCCCCAGCACTTCATAAACCAAACATACAAGCCCCATAATCCTAGCACCAGGGACGCTGAGGCAGGAACTTCAGAAGTTCAAGGACCATCTCAAGTATATAGAAAGTTTGAGGGCACACAATATATATGAGATCCTGTCTCCAAAAAAAAAAATTATTTTAATTAAAACATGTTTGCATACAAAAACTATTTCAGGTATGTCACAACCCACTAAGACCTGTAATATTATTTATTTTTAGATTGGGTAACGTTATGTTAAAATATGAAATCCTGTGATTTTTATGCTAGATGAAACACAATACATGACTGCTTGGGTGTATATCAATTTGTTGTTCACGTGCACATAGTTGTGTCTATATTACATGTATGTGTATATATATAACCAAAAATATGCAGAAACTAAGTAGACATGATTACCTAAAGGAATAAGATGTAATACTAAGTATAAAAGAGGAAAACCATATAAAATAATAAATAATGAAGACATTTCACTCATCCTTATCATTTGTCTTCTATTCAATTTCTTGAAGACACATATCACATTTAAGTATATAATATCTATATGGCAATTCATTCTTCCAAAAATGTACAAGTAAGGGTTTTTAACAAATGTATTCAGATGATCAACCAAATATATATGTATAAAAATATTATAAAGATTGAGTCCGGTGATGTGGTACCACCTATTCTTACAGTGCAATGCCATTTGGAGATAAATAGTCCCTGAGCACCAATGTACGCCACAGGATGAGTGAGTCACCAAAGCATTACATTAAAAACAAAGACAGATTCAGAGGACCACGTGTCATATTGTGCCCCCTTTGTGGAAATGTCTAGAGAAAGAACACATGAAAATACAGAAAGTGGATGTGTGGTTCCTGCTACTGGAGTATGAAGAGACATTGAGGACACCAGATGTGGGTGGCCCACAAGTTGAAGGAAATGCTCAAAAATAGACCCTGCCAGTAGCTGCACACCTGCATGGATTTACTAAAAATGCTGAACTGAGCAGTTTAGAAGAATGAATTATTATAATCTAGAAATTATGCATGCAAGCATACTTTATGATATAATATTATGTAAAGCTGTTACATATTTTAATTTTAAATGAGATTATCAGATAAGTGTTTTTTATTGTTTTCTGTATACATAATTTGGCATTTCTCAGCTTAAAAATTTACACATACATATAAGTGTGGGTGCATCTCTTCAGCCACACAGGAGTGTGCATTTAGCAGTGGTACAAACCTAGGCTTCTTTCAACACTTCAAAGCTAACTTAAAAATTGAATATTTAAATTTTAGAAATAAAAATTAAGAAACGTGACCCATGCATACTTTTCCTTTGACATTCCACTTTTCTTATCTATGTTTTAGTTTGTATTTACTTATACTCACACCTAGTGGTAGTGATAAAGTCTATAGCTATTGTTAAGAATATGGTGAATCTATAAAATCAACAAAAATACCCCAGGTTTAATTATCTGAAGCATCCCTCAGAAGTGGGCATAATTGGCTTGAAATCATTCTGAGTAGAAATGGAAAAAATATAAGTGCTCTTCAACATTTTATAAACTTCTTTTAGCTTTTAAATTTTAGAAATCAAACAAAAGATGCAATATACAATCAATTCTGACAATGCTTGAATGCTTTGAAGTGTCCCCTAGAGTGAAATATTTTTCTATCCTTCATGTATTCCATTCTACTCAGATTAAAGAAGATACTTAAAGTCTTAGCAACACACGGCAACCCTGTCAAGTAACCCTACTTCCCAATGTATTTGAACAAAAGTCAAACTATCTCAAATATCTTAATTTTAGAATAAAATTAAATTAGTTCTCCCTATTTGGGTCTAGAAAATATGGCCATTCAAATTATTAAAGATCCCATTTGTCCCTATGGGTGACACTAACAAAGCAATTCTTATTTTCCTCATCTGAGGAGATAGGTTTGAGAGATTAACTGACCAAGTCAATCCACAACTTGCATCAGTCGGACAGAGGCTCGGGGCTTTAAGGAAATGAGAAGGTGAAGGTTTTCCTCCAAACAACTGAAGAATGAATTCGTTAGAGCTGCCTCATTTGTCCAGATGTAATGGGGCTGGCGTACATAGGTTCAAGCCAGATAAAATTCCAGCACTGAGAAGGAGAAGAGGACACAAGCCCCACCCCTAATCAGGAAGCTACTACTGGGAGAGAGGAGATCTACTTTCTTCAATGGAGTGTTACTGGGTGGCAAAGAGACTCCAAGGCCGGTCTGAGGAGTTGGCCAACACAAAATGGACTCCATATTTCTGTCCATTTGTTTGTGCTTTTTGTTGTTTTGGTTTTGGTATTTTTCAAAGAGAAAAAGAACATGCAGTTGGGTGGGTGGGGAGGATAATCTGGGAGGAGTTGGGATGGGGAAAGAACAGGGTCAAAATACATTGTATGAAAAAAATTTAAAGCAAAGGGAAATTATGGAACATTCATGGAATTAAAAGACACCCAAAGTTAAAAACTCAAAGTTATGGATTGGAAGAATTACTATTGTTAAAATATCTATTCTACCCAAAGTGACTAAACAAGTCAATGTAATCCCCATTCAAATACCAATGACATTCACGGAACACCAACAACAAACACTAAAATTCACACGGACGCACAAAAGACCCCAAGTAGCCAAAGCAATCACAACCTGATGAGCAAAGCTGGGTGCAACACAGCACCTGACTTCCTGAAACACAACAGAGCTATGGTACCCCAAAAAATGGCATGACACTTGGAAGCACAGTCCAATAAAACAGAAGGGGAACTCTGAAAACAAAGACACAAACCTACGCCAACCGATTCTCGGTGAAGGCACCAGAACATCCCTGAGCAGGATAAACACTGCGGAGAAAACTAGGTATCCGTGCACAGAGAAACTGACCTATCCGCTCCAAAAGTCAACTCAAAATGAAGGCAAAAAGAACTGGGTTCGGTGACCACCTCTGCCCATCACCTGTGACCCAGAACTGAGGCCCCCCTCGCTCGTTTTGGCATGGAATGGGATGCAGATGCTGAGGATATCTGCTGTTTGGATTTGTTATGGATCTAAGAGGCAAGCATGGCAACTCTCAAATACTGTTAATAAGCAGCCACATTTGCATATGGCTGCCAGAGACTGCGTGGACAGCCCTGGTATGGGTTGCAAAGGGAAACACGAGAGGAGGTTTTGCAGTCAGGGTAATCGGCTCAGTTGGGTTGCTACACAGCTCAAGCTTTTAGAAACAAAGGGAAGAAGGGAAGGCTGAGCCAGAGTTTGAAAGTTCTCTGGCTTGAACTAGTGCACCCTGTGTTTTCTACTGTTGCTCAAGCCATTGCTATCTTCTTACTCACATGACATCCTTTTGTAAATGACTCACTTCTTCCTCAGCTGCCCCCTACATGACCTTCCTAGGAGAACAGCAACAGGGTTTTGTAACAGCAGTAATGGAAAGCCAAAAAAAAAAAAAAAAAAAAAAAAAGTTTGAATTTCCTTACAAGCTGTCTGACCTTGGACAAAGTATTTTATCATTTTGGGTTCCATTTCCTTACCTACAAAATGCTGTGAACTCCTGCTAGGTGAGACTAAATATGATGACTTGTGGTGTTCAATAAATGTTGGATTCTAATTCCTCTAAGTTGTGAGTCTTTCACTCTGTACGTATACTCAGAGATTGTGTGTGGGGAAACTGGAAGGAAGCTGGCCTGTTAAACAATCTCTGGAACATAATCAAATTTCACATTTGCCCAGAGTCCCCCAGTGCAGTGTTCCCGAACATGGCCAAGGATGTTTTCTGGAATCAGGACATGGTCACACACAGCTCTTTAAACACATGCAGTTATTGGGCCACCCTGCAAGACAAAGTGGCTGAGCTGTTGGGATAACAGTCCTGGGAAGAGGTACAGCAATTGCTCAGACAGAAGAACATCTCTTCACAAGCTCAACAGGAGTCTGCTGAAACCGTGATTTCTCATGAAAGCATTTAGAAGTACACACTCTGTTCCAAGGACTTGATTCAGAACTACACACACACACACACACACACACACATACACACACACACACACACACACACACACACACACACACGATTATATATATAATATATATAATACATGATTAGAACTCATATAAGTCCCATGTGTACTGTTATATCTTCATTTTTAGGTGGGGAAATAGACACAGGAAGATCAACGACTTTGCCCAAAGGCACACAGTTAGAAAAAGACAGAGTTTAGATTTGTACCCAGGATTCTCAAACCAAAATTCTGTAACATCCAATCACACCAGGTTATAGCAAAAGAAGCCAGTTGTAAGAAGACATAGATGCTACTATCTATCTGAAGCCTCATTTATTGGATGACGCTTAGCCTAGTAGCCATCCCCCTCCCTCCTACATTATAAAACATCAGTTCACATAATAGCTACAGTTACATAGTGACCTGTTACACCATTCTGGATAGTAAGATAGATCTGTAAATAGAATGTCACATCTGAAATTATCAACCCATGAAAAAAATTGTCATTGAACCACAAGAAGAATAAATTAAAACACAGAGGAACACCACAGACAAACTTTTAAAAATCAAAAATTAAGAGAAAATATTAAAAGGATTCAAGGTCTATTGAATCCTATCAATGACTATGTTAAATGTAAATTTACTAATACCTAAAATAAAAGGCAGAGATTTTCATGCACTAAAACCAGCAAACTCTATGTGTTCTCAAGAAGAATCCTACTAATCAAAATAAAAACACATAAATGTGAAGGCAAAAATAAGAGTAAAAACATTAAAAATAAATAAATAAATAGCAAAAGCAATACTCTACAATGGATTCCAGGCCAGCTTGATCTAAATAACAAGATCTTATTTCATCAAAAAATATATTAAGACATGAAAAGGATTCTTAATATGGAAAGCAGGCAGAAGTATCAGGAGGATCTAACTATCCCAAATGCATAGGTATCTGATTAAGATACTTAAGGTTCAAATACATAGAGAAAAAAAACAGAAACCACACAAAAAATACTTTTTTCACCATGTTTAATGGAGTAAATTGCCAAAAATCAATGATTATATACAATATTTGAATAAGATATTCCTTTCATAACACTTGATATAAGTTGGTCATTTCAGTAAGAATGAAAAAAATTATCACCCAAAATCAACATTCATTCATTACTTTAAAAAAGAAAAAAAAACTTCAGAAAACTAAAATAGAGGTTAATCTCTTCTATAATTATAGGGTATAGATAGCATCATATTTAGTGGTATAGTAATGACTATCCCCTTATTGTAAAAAACAAGGAAAGGATTCCAGCCTCTGTGCATATACTCAACATTTCACTATATGCAGAAGGCAAGTAAAAGTTTAAAGCATACAAAGGAAACAGCATGACTATATTATTTATCAAGCTATGATTGTATGCAAAGGAAACCAAAGGAGTTTATAACAAAAACCTTTGAGCCATGAGTAAAAGTAACAACTATCAGAACAAGCCAATATACAAAAACAACTATATTTTTCACTAGCAATAAACAACTAAAAATAAGTTTAAATGTCATTTATAATATTATCAATAAAACCTACAAGAGGCTGGAGAAATTATTCAGTGATTATAAGTACTTGCTACTCTTGCAAGGGACTAGAGTTTGGTTCCCAGAACACGAATAGCAGTTCACAACCATCTGTAACTGCAAGTCCAAGAGACAAGACACCTACTTCAAACCTCCATGGACACCAAGCGGGCACATGGTACTCATGCACACATACAGGCAAAACACTCATGGAAATAAAATAAAAAAATAAACATTTTAAAAACATAAGCTTGTGAGGGGCTGGAGAGATGGCTCAGCGGTTAAGAGCACCATCTGCTCTTCCAGAGGTCCTGAGTTCAATTCCCAGCAACCACATGGTGGCTCACAACCATCTGTAATGAGATCCGATGCCTTCTTGTGGTGGGCAGGCACACATGTGGGCAGAATACTGTATAAATAATAAATAAATCTTTTTAAAAAATAAGCTAGAAGAAATGAATTTAATAAGAGATACTCAAAAAATCTGCACTGAAAACTATAAAATATTGTTTGAACTTTAAGATACCCATATAAAATAAATAGCTGCACCACGTTCATGGATTTGGAATTCCCAGTCTCATCAACATGTCAATTATCCCAAACTCCTTTACTAGGATAGCAGTTCCTTAAGCTATCTGCTATTTGAAATGCAATCAGATGCTCATTGATAATCCATGTCAGTATAATCGAGTAACTATCTCTTACACACCTCAGCTTCCTTCTTTGTGAAGGACAGAAGTCTTGCAGAAGGGCTTGGGGTCTTGATACTACAGAACTAGATCCATGAACATCTGACAGGTGAATGACAAAAAGTAAAACCGTCAAACAGAGCCTCATCTCACTCCAAATCTATTCCCGTAAGTCCCCAGTGCCGCCTCCAACTGGAGAGTCTGTGTAAAAGCACTCAGCGAGTTGAAAGTTCTAGCATACAAAACCCTGACTGAGCCAGGCATGAGTGAGGAGGGCAAGCTTTCAATCCCAGTTCTCAGGAGGTAATCTAAGGGATGGAGAGTTCATTTTGGCTCGCGGTCTAAGGAGCTACAGTTCATTAAGTCATGGCAGTCGCAGCCAGCAAAATCACGCTGTGCACAGGAAGCAGACAGGGGTGAGTGCCAGTGCTCAACAGGATCTCTGGCTTCTTTTGCTTTTTTACTTAGCTTGGAGATCCCAGGCCAGATTCAGGGTGGATCTTCCCTCCTCTCCCTCACTGTGGCATGTGTGTGCCCACATACACACACACACACACACACACACACACACACACAAAATGAATAAATTTTTTAAAAAACACAAGAAACTAGGCAGAGGATAACACACGGAATACAGCTTTGTGGAGTGTGGTTCTATAAATAGTAAAAATAACTAGTAAACAGTAGTCAATGCTGAGCGCCCCCATGGTCTCTTGTTCTCTGTGCCATTTTTACTTGTGGTTCTCTGGGTTAATCACCATCTATTCTAAGAAGAAGACTCTGTGATGGGGTTTGAGTAATGAACCATCCATGGGTATAACAGCAATAAGTCATTAGGTGTTGGTTTCCTCCCCCTAAGACCTAGAACCTGTCTGGCCACAGGCTCTTGACTCAGATAATAATGCCAGGTAGCAGTTGCATCCTGTGGAGCAGACGACCTTAAATCTAGTCAGAGAATGGTTGGTTACTCACATAACATCCATGCTGCTACTGTATCAGCGGGCCCTTATTTCCAGACTGATCCTTATTGTATTTCTCAGGGTTTACAGGTGAATAAGATGGATGATAACCTTTCTCCTCCAGCAACATGCAGAGCCCCATGCAGCGCCACGAACCCTAGCCAGTAAGGAGGGCTGAAGCTTAGGTGCCACTATCACCTGTGTGTGCCATCTTCAGCAATGGGGTCTTACCATTAAGCTCTGTGATAGCCATGTTACAGCCCCTCCTTCCAAGGCTCTGGAATAATCAGGGAAGAGGCGACAGAAAAGAGCTGGAGGTGGTGGATGACGACAACAAAACAATGTTTTCCAGGTGCAACAGGGAACTGCAATGGCTGTGACAACGTGCATAAGACGTGTGCAAAACCTCCACACTAAGGGAAGATGTGGTCATAAAATCCCACCCCTGACTAATGAACTATAGGCAACTTATAGCTGACAGGGAAAGATGAATTACTCTTCTACAGGTGGGTCCATACACCCAAGATTACACAGGCAACACTAACTGGACTTAATGGGTGTTGAGAGAGAGAGAGAGAGAGAGAGAGAGAGAGAGAGAGAGAGAGAGAACGAGGGAGAAGGAACACAAGCTCGGATGTGTATGGAATGGTGTATGTCTGGGACGAGTTTGGGGAGGTTGAATATGATCAAAATATAATGTATGAAATTTCCCAAGCATGAATAAAAACTTTTAAAGTAGCAATTCGAAAATAACCGAAGATTAGCAAACTGTATGAGAGCAAAAATAGAGTCCCAACTAGCAGGTGATGAGAAAACAGGGTCTGGACTTAAAATCTTCCTTAGAGATGAGGAACTGATAGTGTCAACCACCAAGGGCAGAGGGAATGACCACGGCAGTGTCTCTTGTGTGCAGTAGGCGGTTTCAAGTTGTTCAGACTTTGGGCAATGGATATCAGGAAATGCTGGGAAGAAAATACAATAGCTCCAGAGAAAAACTCAATCCCTAGTGTGTGGGAGCAATGTCAACAGACAAGTGATTTCAAAGGACGGTTGAAAAAAACTAAACAAAACAAAACAAAAAAACAACAATAAAATAAAATGCAAGAAAAAAAGAGATGGAGTTGAGGGCTAATATGGATGCTAAACAAAACGGATCTGCAGAAGAAATAGACCAGGGGATGAAGGCTGATTAAAAGATAAACTCCTTCTCAAGTCTCTGAGGGAGTTGAAGACCAGGTAGCTTAGTTTTACAACGAAGCTTAATTGTTTACGAGTTAAGACGTTTTTAGGTCTAGATAGGTGTTCTAAGGTGATAATAACAATATGTGATGGAGACTGATTTACATTCAGAAATTTAGATGCACCAAGATAGGAAAGATGTCTCCTTCGAGGCTGTCAAATACAAATAGCCAAAACACTAAGAATGTAACATTTATATAATTCCTGATTGTGTCACGGTTCTTCTTGCCATAGGTAATCTATTGTATATATGTGTAATAATATAAATATATATGTACAAAAATAAAATAATTTTTAAAAAGATAAAACAAAACAAAGCTGCAATTTATCCAGTTGACTCTGCCTTCAAATTTTGCATTTGAGCCAATATCTATATGAATGTCTGCTGAATATGCATTATGCAAATAAAAAGAAAATACCCTTGAGAAACACACATTGTGAGAAGCAGGTATTTAAGAAAAGGAAAGAAATCATTTTGGGGATATTTTGAACTGCAAGACAACTGAAGTCATTCTGTGTACTGTCAGAAATATAAACTGTTTTGTAAGTGAGCGTATGAAATAAAACAGCATTAGCCATTAGTCTGGTAGTGTAAAGGCAACTCCCATGGAGGAAGTGATGTGTGTAATCCTGTGAAGCTTAACCTTGATTGTACAGCCTTAGTTAAGGGTTCAAGCTACACCTGGGAGCCTTTCTAAGTCTTTCTTTTGTGAACCCCCACTTCCAAACCATCAATCAGTTAGTCTTGTAGCTCCTATATCCTGAACTCAAGTACCTTGTCTTTGCTCCTTGGCCACTGCCTTGGTCACTACTAATTTCTTCCCTGATACAAGTTTCCTCCAGTGAGAGGCTCTGGTCTAGCTTAACCCTACAACCAATTCCAATCATCTCTAGACTAATATCAACGCTCCTTCCCATGGGTACCATTCCCTGTGTGCATTAATCCTGCCGCCCAATCTGACACTTCATTCTCTAGCAGCTGGCCCCGATGGCTCTCATTCTGCTCCCAAAAAATAGTTCAGTAGCTAGTCCTGGGGCCTGGCTAGGCAAGCCAACACATAGCTATGTTGTTTCTAATAAGACAAATGCTTGAAGGTAGCAAGCAGGGTATTATAATAGAAATTCAATGAAACTGGAAGTTCTCGCTAGTTCTTTATATGAGTGTTCTCCCTCTCTCTCTCTCTCTCTCTCTCTCTCTCTCTCTCTCTCTCTCTCTCCCTCTCTCTCTCCCTCCCCCCTGCCTCTCCCTACCTCTCTGTCTTTCTGTCTCTCCTTTCTCCCTCCCTCTCCCCTCTTTTTCTCCTCCCTCCAACTTTCTATGTGGTATGCCAATGTTTGTGTTGGATGTGCCCATGTGTGCCTGTGTGTGTGTGTGTGCGTGCGCGCACGCGTGCGTAGATCAGAGGTCAACACTAAGTGTCATCTTTTCTGAATCTCTACCATATTTTTGAGACAGACTCTCTCACTGAACCTTGCACTCATCTATTCAACCAGTCTGGCTAGCCAACACACTCTAAGGACCTACCTGCCTCCACCACACCCTAACCCTGGCATTGGGTAACTGATGCTCACTACAGTGAGCACATTTTACATGACAGCATGTCAGTCCATCTTGCATGGTTGGTGCTTTGCCGACTGAGTCATTTCCGCAGCCCCTTTGAGCTTTCATCCTTGGCTCACATATTAGGCACTCCTCCCCAGATGAGTTCAATCTTGTAGAATTTCTATCATAATACCCCGCATGCTACCTTCATAACATTTGTCTTATCAGAAATGACATCGCTGCGTGTTGGCTTACCTACCATCTGTTTTTCCACCCTCAGTGAGACCATGGCCTTTCTGGAGAAGAACAAATGCTGGCTCCTCTTATTGCTGAGTCTTGGCAACTACAGTACTTGAGTTACTGGAGGCGCTGAGTAAATATTTGTAGAGTGAATAAGTGCTCAAACAAACAGGTAGGGGAAGAGAACATATTCTAATAGAATCGTTACACAATAGAGTAGTCAGAGAAAGAAAACTGATAAATATGGATAGGGTTTTAGATGTGACAATGAGGGAATAGGAGAAGGACGAATATTAGTCATCAGATATTGTGATTACAGATGCCCACTGAATGGAAACAAAGGTAGAGAGTTTAGTTCTGAGAGTGTTCTGGATGGTACAGCAGTAAGGAGAAGGTCGACTTAAGAGGGCATCCAGAATGCATGGGAGATGCTGGGAGATATGGCACTGTTTCTTCCCACAGATACTGGAATGATTCTGTCATACACGAAGGGTTGGCGGAACAGCCCCAGCCGTGGTTATGGGGTCGGTATGTGGTCCCAGCGGTGATTCAGAAGAAAGAGCTGGGCTTTGTACCAGGCTCTAAAGAAAGATTTGGCTCAGGAGACAAGGAAGAGGAACAACTTTGGACTTGGAGAAGGGATTATTGACTAATGCATTTGGAAAAGTTAATTGCAGTAAAGAGAAGTGGGAATATCTAGAAAAATCAGCTACAAAGCTATCAGATGCAGGAGGTCCAATAAGGCTGCAGTTAAAATGTGACTTTCAGCACTGGGTGTGAAGGTAGGCACGGTATCTAGCTAACTGGGAGCCTGAGCAGTCACTAGAGTTTAAGACCAGTCTAACAACATGGCAAGACTTCAGGTAGGTAGATTAGATAGATAGATAGATAGATAGATAGATAGATAGATAGATACATACATACATACATACATACATACATACATACATACATACATACATACACACGGCAAAGAGACTGACTGACATACAGATATAACTTTAAGCTCCTTTTAGTTCCTTTGAAGATGGTATTAAAATGATTCTTCAAATACATTCATCTCAAATCTAAAATGGTTTTCTTGTAGGTTCAGAATCATAGGACAGTTTTCTTTTTTTTATTATTATTAATTTATTCTTGTTACATCTCAATGGTTATCCCATCCCATGTATCCTCCCATTCTTTCCTCCCTCCCATTTTCCCCTTATTCCCCTCCCCTATGACTGTTCCTGAGAGGGATTACCTCCCCCTGTATATGCTCATAGGGTATCAAGTCTCTTCTCGGTGACCAGCACACAACAAGAAAATTTGTTCAGCCATGTTCATAGCAGCCTTATTCATAATAGCCAGATCATGGAAACAGCTTAGATGTCCCTCAGTAGAAGAATGGATAAAGAAACTGTGGTACATATACACTATGGAATACTACTCAGCTATTAAAAACAAGGAATTCCCGAAATTTGTGGATAAATGGATTGAGCTAGAAATGATCATAATGAGTGAGTTAACCCAGAAGCAGAAAGACTCAAATGGTATATACTCACAGGACAGTTTTCTTTGAGCTTGCTTGAGTATAGATGTTTTTAGTAACTCTGAGTAAGTGCTTAAAATTATTTAAAATACTATATTACATCGTCAGCCATCATAGAAAAGCAGACTCTGGTCAAATGCAATGGAAGTGGCCCATGGCCCATGGCCCAAAGGATGCTATGGAAGCTACACTCACTGCAAACTTGACTTATAATACATTCTTCATGCAAATTCAATTTCAATCATATAACAATGGGTACATTTGAAAGGAGACCATCAGGGGAAAAAGAAAAACCTATCTCAATTTAAAAAAATAAGAGCACCTTAGGAGAACCATACATATCAGCCCGATGTTGTTAACTCACAAGAGATGAAATTGGGTCAAGAAAGAAGACTTATTTAACAACAACAACAAAAAAAAAAGGTGAGCATTGCTTCACTTGGCCATGCTGCTTGCTTACTTGTCAGCTGTATCTTAGGTTGGTCTCTGTGTCCAGTCTAAAGAAGTCTGTAGGACTCAGAGCCCGACCTGGACACTCAGACTACATCCTTCCACCACAGAATGGACTACTTCAAGTTAAGAACTTTAAGTCAGCCCCGCCTTCTCCATTGTCATGCTCGGAAGAAGAACAGGTAATGAGAGATAGATCTTGCCTCAGGGAATACAAAATAAAGTTATTCTTACTTTCTGAGTTAGCTATACTTCTCTTGTAAAGGATCTTTGCATATCGTTGAGTGAAACAATGGCGGCCACGTTCTGCTGCTTCCGGTATGAAGTGAACTTCTAACAGGGCCACCACCAATCAAAGCTGGGAACTCCAGACCAAAACCAAAGGCAACGCTCTCAAGGCTTGGGAAAGCAAGGCAAAGGCAGCAGGATTGCAGGAGAGTAGCTGAATCATAGATCAGTAGCCAGCATGGGGTGTGTTGAGTTGGAAGACCTGGACCCTGAGGGTGGCCACAACTATGACTGTCACTGGGACCTAAGACACCAGCCTTGAAGGCTCCTGTGTCTTAAGGAGCCTAGGGAAGAACCTCACAACAGCTCTGGATGCAGCGGGAGCAGCAACCCTGCCAATAAAGGGAACTAGAAAAGGGTACTCCTAAAGTCTATTAGAGTCTCTGGAGGACCCCAAAACATGAGTGGTGTACTGGGAGCAGCCAATGAGATCCAGACTTTCCTCCCCACTGCTTTCCCTGAGTTTGCAAGTCTAGCCAGGAAGAGCTGCTACCTGTTTGCCTCAGTGAACGCTTGTTAATCCACCTCTGTAACAAGGAGCTCCCGCCATAGGATAAACTATGATTGTTGGGACAGTTTGGGGGATATTTGTTGATTTGTCCATTCATTCATTCATCCATTCATTCATTCATTCATTCAACAAGTGTCTCACACGTCTCTAAGAGCTAGATGCACTAAGGGGAACAAACCCGGTTAGTATCACTGTTCTCCAAGAGCTTGGAGTTTGCTGATGGAGCAGGGAGAGGCACCGGCCACCATCAAAAGAGAAAGAATGCATGTAGAAAGGAGTTGGTGTTCGTGACACACAGATAACTGACAACTTGACACAGGCTAGAATCTCTTGGCAAGAGAATTGTGGTAAGGGGTTGTGTAGATCAGGTTGGCCTGTGGGCATGTCTGTGTAGAACTGTCCTCGTTATGAGAGTTGATGGGGGAACCCCAGCCCACTGTGGGCGGCACCAGTCCCTGGGTTTGGGTTCTGGACTGCACAACAAGAGAGGAAGCTTGCCGAGAGCACTAAACACGCACGCAATCCTAGCTCTCTGCTCTTGACTGTGCGTATGATGAAACTCGCTGCTTCGAGTTCTTGTGGCCTTGCCTTCCCCACACTGACAGACAATAATCTGAAATGGGGCGCTAAAACGAACCTCTTTCCCCCTAAGTTGCTTCTATTATTTTTTTCCCCAGGGTGTTTTTGTCACAGCAGCAGACATGAAACTAGGACAGAACACAAGAGGAACATGGGTGTCAGAGCCAAGTATGGGGCTTATATTCTGAGTGCACAGGACCAGAAGACCACAGGCTTCATCTCAAAGTGCTACAATGACATCTACCATGTGCAGTAGTTACCTCTTCATCACTTACTCCCTGTTAGATGTTGTTCCAAGCAGTGCAGATTCAAGGCTTGTTTATTCCTTGGAACAACCCTGCTTGGTAGCTCCTAACACTACTACTACCTTTACTACATAGGTGGTGAAACTAGGACTGGAAAAAATTAAACAGCTTGCCCAAAATCACCCAGAAGTAACTGATGAACCCAGATTCAAACTCATGTAGCAGCAGTGACTTGGGCCTTAGCTTTTAAGTGCCAGGTTTTGCTGAATCAATAGCCTTAAAGGACAAGCATGCCACTTGAGACCCAGAGCGCGTTCGACAAATAGCAGGCATCATGTGGTTGCTTCGGTTACTGCAGGTGATGTAGTTTTGCTATGAACCACAAGAGAAAAAACAATAGGCAGGACATGACCCCGAATATTTTTTGAGGTTATAATACTCTTACAAGATTCCTTCCTTCTCTTTCCTCCCTCCAAACCCTCCCGCATTCTCCTCCTTGCTCTCTTTCAAAAGCATGGCCTCTTTTTTTGCATTAGTTATTACATGCATGTATATACATGCATATAGGTTCATAAACATAACCTGCTTGGTCTGTGTGGTGTTACTTGTACGTGTATCTTCAGGGATGACCACTTGGCATTGGATAAATTACTGATGAGCTCTTCCCTCAGGAAGACTGTTTCTCCTGTTCTCGGTACTCCTTAGTTGCCTGTAGCTCTTTGTGTGGGGGTTGAGAGTGCAGATCTGAAGACACGCCTTCAGAAATTGAGTTACTGTGTATATGCTAGGTGAATCCATCTCCTCCCTCCCTTTTTCATGTATATGGTGTGTGGGTGTGGGTGTGAGTGCACACATGTATGCACATGCGTTTCCATGTGTTCAAGTATGTGGGAGTGCATACATGTGTGTAGAGGACCACAGCTGACTTCAGGAGTCTTTTTCAAATTGCTCTCCACCTTACGTACTGAGCAGGGTCTCTTGATTTAACCCAGAGATTGCCTATACATCTAGTCTACGTATCCAGCTTGCTCGGGGGACCTTCTGTTTCCAGCTTCCAGGTGCTGTGATTACACATAGATGACGAAAACTACCATAAACTTACGTAGGCTCTGGGCATCCCAACTCTGGTCCTCATGCTCGCTGCTTATACAGCCAACACGTTAACTGCAGAGCCATCTCCCCAGCACCTAGCCACCTCTTTTGGAAAGAAAAGAAAAGCTTAAGGACATCATCATCATTCATTCATTCATTCACCCATTTACCATATGGTAACTCCAGACTGCAATCAATCCGTTAGAAGCTGCCCATCGGCATGGATTTCTCAGGGGAAAGGAGAGGTAGCCATAAAAATCTGGGTCCCGGCCACTCGGGAAGTGCCCACTCCTGCAGCTGTTGTCTTCACAGATAATGGGAGAGGGTGGGATCAAACAAAACTCTCTGCGACATTTCTATTTAAACTATTTCAGAGGTACTGGACTATACACCAAAGGGGAGGAAAGGAAAAAAAAATTAAGAAAATGAGAACCCTCTCATAACAGGAAAATGAAAGAGCATGAACAAAACACAAAACTCAAACATCGCTCACACTTAGCTCAGTGAATGGCCTGCTCTGTTTCCAAAGCTGAAACCCTACACCACTTGGAAGCCAAGGGTCTAGGCTTCTATGGCTCCTAAGTGGAATGGTGGCTCAAGGATCCTGCCAAATTGGAGAGGAAGAAGTACATTTATTCTAGCCTGTTAGGTTTATGGGAACACGTTGTAAGTTCTTACATAAATACGCACAACTTTATGTGGTCCTAAGAGAATGTTTTCACCAAACCATTACCCACATCCGAATACTGCGAAGGAGCCCGCCTCCAGAATGGGGTGACACCTACACACGTATTAGGTGATATTAGTTTCTGAGCAAGATGTGTGCCTCAGATGTAACTCCTGTCCCGTGTGTCCTGAGCATCTGTAAACCCTTTAAGGTGCAAAGCACTCGCACTGAAATTGGAGTTGGACTAAAGGATTTGCATGGCTAGAGTACTCAGGGCTGTAAAATTTGGGAAAACAGAATAGTTTGGATAAAACCCATGGAGCTTGTTACAAGACCTCTGGGCTAATATAAACGTCTAAACCCCAGGCCTCCTCTAGTGATGCTTAGACTTCCCACTACCTAAGACAAAATATATTTATGCATTTATCAAGGGATTCTTACAGTGATATATTAGAACTGACGATATTTAGAAATTAGGTCTCTTAAAGTGGTAGTTAGCAATTATTATCCTATAACCAGGAGGCAGGAAGAGATACAATTTTATATGGCTCACCAAGGTGCCACGCCTAATTAATAGTCATTGTTGTAGCTAATTTATTCAGCACTCCCTACTTCCCATACACAGAGTTAGGGTCTCTGACTCTTCACGCCAACTCATGTGCTGGTAGCATCCTCATTTTGGGACTAAAGGAAAATGAGCCTCAGAGAAGCAGACTTTGGGTCTAGACCCAGATCTAAGCAGTGCAGGCCTAAGAGCCGTACTTAAAACCACCTGGCTGCATGGTCTCATCATTAAAAGCCCAGGCTTGGGTTTCCTGTCCTCTGGGACAGAGAACACCACCAACCTTCACTCCAGGCTAGGGTGCTCTACATTATAAGTTTAAAACCAGAGCTGCATCTGATAGTTAGGAGATGGGAGATGGGAGTCTACAGCAAGGTGCAGTGTTTGCCTTTATCGTGACAGAGCATGTGCAGCCCACACAAATCCTGTCACCTGTGACTCCTTAGAGAAGGGGCTCAGTGCCCAGAAACACCTTAATAGTTAACAACACTGATGTTTGGGGTACATTAGGTGAAAAAATGCTTTGTGAAAACAGCGCATGAAGCCCACACCCGTACTTTAGTCTCTGTCTCCCATAGACAGATGCTAGGAAGGGATCCATCTACTGGGTGTGGTATGCACACAAACAGTCATACCTGCAAGCACAACGGACATCCCTTACGGCGGAACGCTTTAATCACTATTGGTTCTTTTTATTCTTTACTGATCTCTGTAGTGCCCTTCAGCTTTCCCAAGGAGAACGGAGATGGGGAGGGTAAGATGTGGGCTGGAAAGTAACATCCAGACTGTATTCGCATATGTGCTTAAACATATCCACACACTGAAAAGCCAGTATGCACTGATAGGGTATTTGTAATCAGAAACCTTCAGAATTAACGCTTTAAAGATCTCAACATTCTGAACCAAATATGAGATAGTCTCGAGGGAAGGATGTATAAATAATCAGAAACCTTGAGAGTTAAAATGCATCTAGTTTCAAACTATGGGATTTTTTTTTTTCAAACTATGGGATCTTAAGTTTCTGAACCAAGAATAGTAATTACACTGAAGGAAAGGGGCATAGCCACAGGCTAAAACAGCAGACTTTCTTCTTTGTCTTTGTCATCGTTACCACTCAGTAGATATAAACAATACTGTACTTTTATTTTTACAGTCCCTATTATAATCACAACAAGTAATACTTTTAAAATATGCACCTAGAGAAAGGTAAGTATAAATCCCAATTTAAAAACAGAATGCAGAGGCTGGAGAGATGGTTCGGTGGTTGAGAGCTTGTAGGTTTCAGAGAACACAAGTTTGGTTCTCAGCACCCACATCGGACAGCTCACAACAGCCTGCAATTGCAGCTCTGTGGGATCTGCTGTCCTCTTCTGGCCTCCTTGGGCATCTGCATTCATGCTATTAATGCTTGCTCATTCTCATATGCATATACACACAATTTAAAATAAATTCATTTTTTTAAAAGAGAATTCAGTGATGAAAGATAAGCATCTTACACACACACACACACACACACACACACACACACACACACACGTCAGTGATGATAACACAGCTGTCTCCCTAGTGCCTGATTCTGAGCTGTGGGAAGGGCATTTCAAGAAGGCTGATGTCAAAGGGACAGTCCCCAGGAAGGACTTCATCCCTTAATAGCCATTATAGATCAGATGGAGAAAGAGCCTTTAAAGCATAAAGATGAAGACAGTGGGAGACACTAGCAGCTGTTGATGAAAGGCCTGTCCACAGGAAAACCCTGCTCTCCATGGCTTTCTGGATTGAAAAAAAAAAAAAAAAACTATTATGAGCAGATTCAATGATTCTTTTTAAAGGGAGAGGTCCTTTCTCCAGAATTAAGAATTGAAATAGTAGAGAAGTACAGAAGCTTTTAGACCCAACAAACTGTTTCCTTTACTCATGCTTATGGTGGCAAAGATAGCCATAGAAAATAAGCATCAAGGGCGGTTGCACCCACGAACCCATAGCAGTTGCTGCAGCATGCACAAGGCCCATACAAGCCCAAGCCAGACCAAACGCCAGCATGGAGAGTGGAGGTGAATGCAAAATCCCACCCTTAGCCATTGAGCTAATACAAGTACTAGTTGCTGGGAGATGGGGAGTCGGATTTCCTGACTTGATCATGCTCCGGTGGAAGGCCACATCCTAGAATGTTTGGGCAGCATAAATTGGTGTTGGTGGTGTTTTTATGTGCATTAGTGTTTTGCCTGCATGTATGTCTGGGTGAGGTTGTCAGATTCTCTGGAACTGGAGTTACAGACAGTTGTGAGCTGCCATATAGGTGCTGGAAATTGAACCCGGGTCTTCTGGAGGAGCAGCCAGTCCTCTTAATGGCTGAGCCATCTCTCCAGCCCCCTAGTCTGTTTGCTTGTTGTTTGTTTGTTGGGCATAAAGTTGGGTGGATGAGGAAGGGAATGTGGGTCTGGGAAGAGGTGGTGCGGGTAAATGTGATTAAAATCCATTGTACCATAAAGAACTGATAAAAATAAAAATAATAAGTATCACATGTGCTGGGACAAGCCCAGTCCGTAGCTTGTCCTAGTGTGTACAAAAGCCTGTCTTCAATCCCCAGCACTACATGAACCAGGGGCTCGTGAACACATGGAAGTCTCTCACTCAGAGGGTGGGAACAGGAGAGTCAGAAGCCCAAAGCTATCTGCAGCTATATAAAGAGCTCAAGGTCATCCTGGGATGTGTTTCCTGTCTCAAAATGTATGTACAAAATAAAATAACATCCTAGGATTGGTTTTAAAGACTATATCCAGGTTAAGGTGGTCAGAAGGCACTGGAGCCCAGCCTCCTGGGTTCCAGTTGCCCAGCCACCTGGGTTCCAGTTGCCCAGCCAC
>OU015743.1:23992591-24013063 GCA_907169655.1 Acomys percivali | reverse complement strand
TGCATTACCAAAGGTCCTTCTACTTTTTTGCTTCCAGTCTCTTGCTTGCTTGAGAACATCACATGTACCCAAGTAAAGATAAGGCATAAACATTGTTCCTGTTGGTTGAAACTGTCTCTTATCCTCAACCAAAGAATAAATAGAGAAACTGTGATACATTTACACAATTGACTACTACTCAGCTATTAAAAACAAGGAAATCTTGAAATTTGCAGGCAAACGGATGGAACTAGAAATGATCGTCCTGAGTAAGGTAACCCAGACCTAGAAAGACACGCATGATATATACTCACTTACAAGTGGATATTAGCCCAACATAGATGTCCTCTGAGGGACACCACCCAGCAGAGAATCGTACTGGGACAGATGCTGACTTGCTGCTGGACTCCAGTGGAGCGCTGAGAGTAGTATGGAAGCACAGGGGGATAGAAGGACCAGAGGGTCCAGGAACCCCACAAGAAGGCCATCAAGGCTGGCGGATCTGGCCCCGGGGGCCTGAACAAACTGCTGTACCAACCAAGGACAATGCGTACAGAAAACCTAGACCCACTGTTCAGATCTAGCCAATGGACAGCGCATTCTCCGCATTTGTGAGGAGAGCAGGGGACTGCCTCTGACATGAACTCTGGTGGCTCCAATTTGATCACTTCCCCTTTGTGGGGAAGCCTGGTGGGAAAGGAAAGGAAAGCAGGCTATCTAGATGAGACCTGATAGGCTGTGGTCATATGGTGGGGGAGAAGGTCCCCTTCTGTCAGGGGTCTAGGGGAGGGGAACAGGGTGGAAGAAGAGGGAGGGGAACAGAAATTTACAAGTAAGAGGACAACAATCGGGATATAATCCGAATAAATTATAATAAACTTTTTTAAAAAGAAAAGAAAATGTCTCTTGTCTGTCAAGTACCTATGCACAAGTGAATGGACTTGAGGGACAGTTATGGCTGCCTAGAAAGAGTTCCCTTAAAATGATTGGATGGGGAAAGACCTGGTCCCCGCTGAAAGCAATTGGAACACAAGGGCTCTGCCTTCATCAGTGGATGAGTGTGTTTGTGGGTTTATAATTTGATATTGTTATTGAGAGGTGCTAAGAATGAGCATCCCAATTGGTCAGGAGCCAGGTCATTGGGGGTATATGGCCTTGAAGGCTATTCCTCGTCACCAGTCTCTGCTTTCTCCTCACTGACCTGTTTCTCTGGTTCCTATGAGGTGAGGAGCTTTCTCCCACCTAGTGCCCTTCCACTGTGATGCTTCTGCTTTGCCACAGGCCTAAGAGTGATGGAACCAGGCAGCCATGAACTCTGAAACCATTCGCTAAAATAAATTGCTCAGCCTTTAAAAGTTTCTCTAAGTATTTGTCATGGAAACAAAAGTTTGACTTATTACAGAAAGCCTCATCAATACTTTGCCAAAGGAGAACTCCTTAAAGAAGACTGCAGTTATACTGAATGATGGTGTTTCATTAAATTGATAAAAATAAGCAGATATTGCAGGAGGGTTTTACACAAGATCAAGATCCTCCCCTCCCACACCCCCCCGTGTGTGTGTGTGTGTGTGTGTGTGTGTGTGTGTGTGTGTGTGTGTGTCTCTCTCCTTATCTCTATCACAGATACTTCCACTGGTTTGTACTGACCACTAATCCATACAAAGGCCTAACCAGAACACAGATTTGAAAGAGCATCCTGAACCAAGGGATGCCTAACAGGTCCCCTGTGCCTGTGAAAAAGCAGCAAAGATGTTTCAACCTAATGCTATAAAGATTCTCCCAGCCAACACTGATTTATACCAGACACCAGCTGGGAGGTCGTCTGGGTCACTCCCAGATGAGCATCTAGATGCCAGCAAAGCCAAACCCTGTCTAGTGAGTTGGTGATTGGTGGAGCCAACAACGCAGACACAGTGCTGTACCAGACTGCTCTGTACTTTCATATAGGCTGAAATTTTCCATAACGAAATGTGTTGCTCTTATTTTGAGAATCTGGCTAAGGACCAAGAAAGAAAATATAAAGTGTTGGAACATTAGAATCCACTTCAGCACCCTCGTCCAGTCAGCTGACCCCTGCGGAACCAGCTGCTGATGCTGTTGGGGGACAGTGGTGGGGAGCGTCCTTGCTGAGTCTCACTCCAGAGATCTACTCCATAGCCTTATGGACAGGAAAAGCTGGGCTTGCCCCAAGGGACTGACGTATTTTCCCCTTGTAGACATAGATCAAGAAACACATCACATTTCTACCTCAGCAGCCCAGTGTGCCTGAAGAGAGGGATCAGCCAAAGGAAGGTGGAGGCGTGGCCACCACTCCACTTCCCCAGCAGCTAGGGGCCATGCATGGGGCACACCCAGCCTACACATCAGCTGGAAGAGCTCTGCAGCGGCTGAGAGTAAACTTTCTGAAGACCTCCGCTGCACTAAGAAGTGTCATCTGGAATCTTCTTGCTCTGAGTTCTTGGAGGAGGTCCAGGAACCACTGTCTATAAAGGTGACTCCAGGAAGGCTTTCTGCAGATCTATTTGCTGAGAGGTGATGAGAATTAGAAGGTGGAGAGTTCGGGACTAGCTTCTGTCATTCAAATAACTACACAGCAGGAGCCAGATTCCAGCATGAACCATCCAAACCGTCCCCAAAGGCAATGAATGTGGGGTAACCAAGACATGAGAAATCTTGTCATATTATATTCCATTAGCCCAGCCCATCTGCTTTGGTCACCGCACCTGATGTTAGAGCTGCCGAACACTAAGGATAGAAGATTCTAGCCATTTCCCTGCAGGGATGACTTGGTGATGAAGAATGCTTGCTGAGCGTGCAATTATGAGAGTTTGACTTCAGATCCCAACACCCATGAAATAATAGCCCCAGCTCCAAGAAGAGCAGAGATAAGAGCCCAGCAGGAATTGCTAGCTTCCAATCTAGCGAGGAAAATTTGAGAGCCAGACGCAGGGAGAGACACACAGCTTCAATGGACTAAGTGGAAAGTAATAAGGAGAATACCTGACATACTCTTCCTGCCTTCACATGATACCCACACAGACTCACAGACACACAGACACATAAATACAGAGAGAGAGAGAGAGAGAGAGAGAGAGAGAGAGAGAGAGAGAGAAACACATGCATAGACAGACATACAGAAAAAGACATACACATAGACAGATACAGACAAACACAGATAGACAGAAACAAATACAAACACATACACACACAGACACACACAAACACATACACACAGAGACACACATGCATACGGAGACACACACAGCACTAAGTAAAGAAAAAATAAATAAAAATAAATCTTTTTTAAAAACCTAGCGTAGCCTTCTTTGACTACATGTAAATGAGTTATAGCTACAAAGCCCTGGAAGGCTAGTCTAGGATGCCTCGACTAGATGGAATTTAGCCTTTTACAAACCCCTGACTTAGTGTTTCAAGAGGCAAAAAGGATCATTTGGATACAAAATTTAAGAGACTTCTATTTACAATGTCCAAGTGCCTATAAATGTCTTTTCCTTAGCTGAGCCCACACAAGAGCATCTGGAAGCCGGCCAAGGAGACAAATTGATGCCTCTTTGGGGGACCACAGTGCTCAGAGGAAAGCTCAGTAGGCACTGTACGCTCGCAGCTCCCGTCTTTCCTACTCTATGATTAACTACATTTATAATTTCAAAAACACACTTCTACTGCTCACAGTCCACACGTTTTCTTTGACACCAGTCTCAGACCCCATTGCACTTCTAGTTGAATTGATTAATTACAAGTGTAGCAGCTTATTTTCCTAGAAGCCAACATTTAAACAGAACTAGACATCGCGTCGAAACATTAAGTTTCATACGTGGCATCCATGAATTCATTCCTTTGGCTTAAACATTCAAATTCAACAACAACAAAAATTCAAACAGTAAACAAGGGGCTGGATAAATGGCTCGGTGACTAAGAGAATTGGCTGCTTTTGTAGAGGACCCAGGTTCAATTCCCGGCACCACATGTTGGCACACATTGATTTATAACTCCAGTTCCAAAGAATCTGATACCCTCTTCTGACCTGGGAGAATATCAGACCTGGTCCACACATTACACCTGCATATACATGCAAGCCAAACACTCATATACATGAAATAAATATTTTTTAAAAAATAATAGAAAACGGAAAATTTCAATAATGTGAGTCTATTCGTTCTTTTGAAAGGATAATGGAGTTAGCTTTATTCCTCAGGGGGAGAGAAAATAATTGACTTTTAGGAAAATTTTTAAAAAGTTTTCCTCAGCCTGGTTGTGTGCATTTGCAGAATAGGAGTATTCAGAATCATTTTCCAACCACATCCTGGCACCTGAAATGTTCTCAGCTGTCCTGGGGTGTCTGGGGTGTCTGGGGTGTCTGGGGTGTCTGGGGTGTCTGGGGTGTCTGGGGTGTCTGGGGTGTCTGGGGTGTCTGGGGTAAGGCATGATGTTTCCATGTCATCAGGGTTAATCTATAATTCACTAACAGATTGTGCTTATCAGCTGCCACATTCTAATCTAAACAAAAGTAACGTTTGACTTTACGTCACTGAAAATTCATCTTTTATTGGATTTCTTCTCCCTTCTGGGAAAAAAAACAAAAACCTTGATACCACAAGTCAATGCATGCAATCCTACTTTCTCATTTTTAAATTCCATTTGGCCTCCTAGCCCTTTCGTTTGTTATATCAAAAGAAAATTGTAAGGGGAGAAAAGCTTTAGGAAAGTGGAAATGTTATGTATAAATTATTAATGAGAAGGAGTTATTAGAGAATGCACATGTTCTCATCATCTTCCTGGGGTTACTGCTCATGGGAGCAAAGATGGTAAGGCTGTGGAAATGCCCTCTAAAGACAGAATCAGACAGGAACAGGATAGGTACCAAACTCTCATGCTGTAGAGAAGACCCCACCATGGATCACGGATCACATGAGTACCACTTCCACTAACCCTCCCATTAATCACACAGAATTGGTATTTATTATTTTGCCAAGTGGAAGCAGATCATGCCATGAAGCTAGTCAGAGGCAGGAGGAGGCAGATGCAATCTCATTGTGAAGGCATTCGTACAAATGATGGTACACAGAGGCACACCAGTGACTAAGCAGAAACAAGGCATCATCTCATAGCATTATGAAAATGGTAATGAGAGGAACACTGATGCACAGAATCTGAAGAGGATAACCCTCGAAAGCCTGGTCCACTCTTAGATCCAGTGACCCTGAAGTTCAGTCCCACTGAGGACCACAGATCCCTAGGATCACTATGTGGGGTATTGTCATTGCAATATGCCAACAGCCACGTCATAGGCTTCTTCCCCGATGACCCTATACTAGTCTGTGAGGACCACCATGATACAGTACTACACTCTGAGTGGGTTGACCATCATAAACATTTCTCACAAATCTAGGGGATGGAAGTCATAGGTCAAGCTGTAGGCAGGACTGATTCTTCTGAGAACTGTCTGCCTGGCGTGTAGACACCACACCTTCTCAGAGCATCTTAACATGGCCTTTACTCAATGTGTCCATGTCTTCTCACAGGGATGTTCATCATGTTGGATGAAGACCTGCACTCCAGGCAGGAGCTATATACCAGCATCTGACCCAAGGAAAGTACAGCACTTGACCCTTGGTAGAGAAAAAAACTGCCAGGTAGCACCTACCTGTCAAACTCTGACTGCACTTGATTCATCCTCTAAACCCTTCTGAGTGTCAACCCTTGTTGCTTTGTGGGTTGAATCAATGGATTCCTAGAACCTTTGCCACCAATCAAAACTCGAGACCCTAAACATTTTAAAATCCCAAGTTTGGCAAAAGCAATCTTGTGCAAAAAGTATGAATCTGGAGGGATTACCAGACTTCAAGCTATTACAGAGCTATAGGTTATTTCAGAGCTATAGTAATTAAAAAAAAACCAGTATGAAACTGGAATAAAAGTAGACATGCAAACTAATAGAACAGAATGGAGGAGAGAAACAATATTGGCCACCTGACACTTGACAAAGATGCCAAAACCATGCTGGGGGAAAGACAGCATCTTCAGCAAAGGGTATTGAAAACACCAAATGTCCTCATGCAGAGTAGTGACAGTAGAACCCTATCTATCACCCTCAAAAAAAAAAAAAAAAAAAAAGCATCTTCAGGTGAATCAAAAGACATGAATGTGAAACTTGAAACACTAACTCTTCTAGAAGAAAACATGGGAAGTCCCCCAAAAGAGGTAAGTATAGGAAGCGGCTTTCTGAACAGGATTCTATTTAGTCAGAAATTAAGGCCACTGATTGACAAACAGGACTTTGTAGAACTACAAAGCTTTTGTATGGCTAAGGAAACATCAAATTGAGTAAAGAGGAAATTTACAGAGTGGGAGAGACTCTTGGACAGCTATACATCTGACAGAGGATTAATATCCTGGATATGTAAAGAACTCAAAAAATAAAATCAAACAACCAAAAATAGTCAAGAAAAAAATGGCTCAATTTTTTAAAAAATCTAATGAATCTAAATAGACAGTTCTCAAAAGAATAAATAAAAATATCTAAGAAATTCCTCAAAAAGTGTTCATCATCTTTAGCCATTAGGGAAATGCAAATTAAAGCAACCTTGAATGGCTAAGATTAAAAAATAAACGACAGAAAATTCTGGCAAGGATGTGAGGAGTGAGGAATCCTCACTCACTTCTGGTTGGACTGAAAATTAGTACAACCACTCCGGAACTAAGTGTGGAGCGTTCTCAAAAATCTAAAATAAAATCTGCCATATGACCCAGATAGGTCACTCTTTGGCATATGCCCAAAAGACTCTATGCTGCTCCAGAGATGCTTGGTCATCTATGTTCACTGCTGCTCTGTTCACAATAGCTGGGAAATGGAAACAACCCAAACATTCTTCAACTGATAAATGGATAATGACAATGTGGTATGTATACAGTGTGGCATACTATCCTGCTGTAAGGAAAATGAAATAATGAAATTCGCACATAAATGAATAGAACTAGAAAATACTATATTGAGTGAGGTAACCCAGTCCCAGAAAGACAAGGGCCACATGTTTTCTCTCATTTGAGGTCCCTAACAACAAATCTTCATATGTGAGGATATAGCATGGAATAATCACAGACATCAGGAAAGTAAAAAAAAAAAAAAAAAAAAAAAATCATGTGGTTGGGGAAGGGGTTCTAGAGAGGAGAATATTAGGTACAGGTGATACAACGGAGGAAAGAGAAAGAAAGAGGAGTGATAATTAAGACTAAGGGTGTTTGGAAAAGGCCAAATAAAGTCATATTATATTATGTTTATCTAAAATTACATATAATACATGTGTGTGTGTGTGTGTATACTTATATAATTTAAATGAAGTTATGTCACTTGGGATGATAATGCTTCACCCATCCCCCCAAAATAGACTATTTAACAAAAGCCCCAGGAGCAGCTATGAGAAATGTTCTTTTGAGTTGTTGGTCAGGGGAGTCCAAGAGACTTCCTAGACAATATAAGTTATGGTTATCACCTTTAGTTGCCTTCCAGAAATTAAAGGTAAATCCCTATGGTTGCTGAAGACATTGCACACTATGAAGGGCTTGGAGGATTTGAGCAAGACGTAGCCTGAAAGCTTTCTCTCTGAAGACTAGCTTTTATAGTACTGGAAGGAGCTATTCAAGCTGGCAAGGGAGGAGAGCAACAAATTGTTGCTCTACCCAACTTTGATGTCTACAAATCACATTGGTGACCGGCATGGTGAGATATTCCAAAAAGTGCAATAGTGGCATGTGTATATTGGCAGTAACCAGCAGCTGTCTAATTGGACTTATGGCCCATTCAACAGGAGGGAAATCATACCTAGTTTTATAAACCTATGTAAAAAATACTAGTTCTACTTTTCTAGGTCAATATAAATCCTAATTAAATTTTAAATATTTATCCCTACACCCATAGATAAGTGTAGCTCTTACCCCTCACTGAAGAAGCTTCCCTTTGCAACAGAGACCATTACGGAAAGCTACAGTGCAGACAGAATGGACCATTGGGTGCTCATGGTCCTAAGGCTCATGGAACATCTCAAAGGAGGGGCTGGAAAACCTGCAAGAGCCAGAGGACCAAGAAGTCTATTGCAAGATTGTGCCTTCTAAACATTGCAGAGGAGCTACGCCCAGGAAATCGCAACAATATGGCTGCTTAAACAAGACCTGAGCAGTGACACCACCAGCTGACATGCCAGCATGGATCAGAGAAATCTCATGGGGGCCCCACCCCTAGATGAAAAGCTGCAGGCAACCAAGGACTGCTGAGAGAGGAAGAATTGGTCTTCCCTGTGGATAAGCCACTAGATCTAATACCAAGAGGTCAGCCCTAAAAACACACATACAAACAGCACCAAATGTACATAGCAAGTTGTATTCTTTGCTTGTGTGTGCTCGTGGAGGGCGAGTGGGGCAGGAGTAAGACAATTGTAAGTAAAGAAAAAGAGGCCACAAACCTGAGGAGTGACAGGGAGACTGGCAGTGCTTGAGGATTTTAATAATTTTTAAAACTCAAGACTCTGAGACAGGAAGATGAGAGAACTCTACATGTATAGTCTCCGCTTTGATGATGAGGCACCATCCCAGAATACCCATCGAGTACAAGGTCCTTTCCCCTCTCTCCATTTTGTGACCCAATATGCCTGTCTGTCCTCATTTGTAAACATGTGTGGTCTACAAGGCCATGGGCCATGGGCCCCATCATGTGTGAGTGTGCCCCATTCCTATTTCTTGCTATCACACAGACCCCCTCTGACGTGTTACAGGTTTAACCCATCTTCACGTTCAGTCTTAGTTTACAGTTCTCCTCTGCCTTAGCCTTTGCATCTATTTTCTTCCTAAGAGGCAATTTTACAGCTTGTGTGCCTTTGTGTATTGCCTCCAATCAAACACAGAGAGATTGTGAGAAAAGAGAACAATAAAGCTAACAGAAGGGGTCTGTTTAGCCTTCCGCTTGGGTTAATGATATCTTCATCTCATTTTTCTGGTAGAAATAAGAGCACATTCACCTAAACGTAGAATATTGATATCAAAACCTAAGGTTTAAGAGGTTTGTGTGATTCTAGATACTAATGGGGTTGACTGAACACAATTCTTGAATGTTTAAAAAAATGTTTTTCATGGAGGTGGGAATAATTGCTCAGTGGTTAAGAGCAATAGATGCCTTGCAGGGTACCTGAGTTTGGTTCCTAGCACCCACACAGAGACTCATAACCATCTGTAACTCCAGCTCTAAGGGCTCCAGTGCCCTCTCCTCACCTCCTTGGGTACCAGGCATACTTGTGGTGCATATACATACATTCAGACAAACATTTATATGCACAAAATAAAAACATCTTTTTAAAACCCCTGTTCAATATAGTGTATTTTCTTTTTTTTTTCCTTTTTTTTATTATTTTTTTTTATTTTTTTTTTATATAGTGTATTTTCTATCCATAGAGTCCATGATCTAGTCATGACATCTCCTACTCTATTAAATCTATGCCTACACAAACTGAAATTACATCAGAAAAGGTGGGAAGATCCTGTCATTCGTTAGAATTAATGTCATTTCATTAAACACATCGCTTTTATCATTTTAATGGTGGACAAAAGTCAGGTTATGCCTAATGAACGTGTTTCTGTAGAATAATTAGAAATGAGACATTTTAATAATCTTCCAAAGAAACTCATCAACATAAAATGTTCATATATAAAATTAATCCTACTTGCTTGCCAATCACTTGTGATCTCTGACGTGTACATGAAGAAACGTCTTCCTTTTGATCATGAAATGGTTCCTCGGCTTCTAATTGGGAAAGAAATCTTCATACAAACTTGCAATGTGGAAATGTTAGTATTGCTTATATTTTCCTCCCAAAGTTTTCTGGGCTAATGAATCATGGATGTTTTATTTGTTTGTTTGGGGGTTAGTTTTGGGAGGGGGGTGTTTTGTTTTGTTTTGTTTTGTTTTGTGAATGAGGTGTTTTACCTGCACGTACGTACGTACACTATACATGGCTGGTGCCTATGAAGACCCGAAGAGGATGCTGGATTTCTGGAACTATAGTTACAGATCGCTATGAGCCATTATGTGGGTCCTGGAAACTGGACCCTGAAGCTAGATCCTTCCTCTACAAGAGCAGTAAGTGTTCCTAACTGCCAAGCCATCTCTCTAGCCCCCTAACATACTGTCCTTTGACCACTACAGGCTGGTAGGTTTGCGTTTGGGTTTGGGTTTTGGGTTGTTTGTTTTCAGAGTCATGTGTGACACCTATACAAGGATATTGGAATTAAGTTCGTGGTTCAAAAGAGGATGCCTGTGTTTTATTTCTAGCAGCCTCTGTGGTAAGGATGAGGAGGGTGATGTCTGTTCCATGGAGCTGGTGGGTGTGAAACATTTTGAGCCAACAGAGATCCGCCTGGCAACAGGAGACACATCAAGCTTACTTCATTTTACACAGGCAAGGCACTAAGGCCCAGGTTCCCTGTAGCAGTTTATGTTGGAAAGGTTTTTTTTTTAAAAGGAATCCTTTGAAGGGGCTCAGATTCCTGTCTACCCTGAAGACCCCAATGCTGTCTCCTCAACAGTGTGTAACAGAATTTCTGTTGAGAAACAAAGCTCAAGCCACTGGTGTCACCCAGGAGGTGCCTTCAGGAATGCTCAAACATCACCAGCCTTGCCAAGCACAAGACTAGGGCCTGCTGACAAGTCTCTCAAACCCCATGCCCCAAACACATGTGTCTGTTCTCCTAGGCAACCTTGCCAGGCTGTACCTGCCTTCTAGAATGTCCTGCTCTCCTTCTGAAACCAATCTCTAGTGATGCAAAGTCATTCTGCTTTTAAGTATAGATGACACCCTACTGTGTTGCCATTTCAGGGGCATTTGCATTTAAATAGAAGACTGTGCCTTTATTACAAAGGAATTAAGCTTAAAAAAAGGAGAACGAAAGAAAGTTGGATAAAGAATTCTTTTGCCCCAGATAGTGGTGGACCTATATACTAAGTAGCCTTCTTGGCCCACTGTCATCTGCTCAGCAGCCTAGGATCTAGGTAGTCACTTTTTTTAAATCAATCTCTCTCTCTCTCTCTCTCTCTCTCTCTCTCTCTCTCTCTCTCTCTCTCTCTGTGTGTGTGTGTGTGTGTGTGTGTGTGTGTGTGTACATAAATGCACATGTATGTATGTGCACATTTGTGTACGTTAGTTTGGGCACACATGTATCATAGTGCACATGTGGAGGTCAGAGGACAACGTGAGGCATCAGTCCTAACCATCATCTTTATTTGAGACATGGCATCTTGGTCATTTTGCTAGTACCAGCACTAGGCAAACTGGCCCACAAGCTTCTGAGCATCTTCCTGCCTCAGCCTCCTGTCTCCCCATGGGGGCAATGGGATTAAGATGCTTACTGTCAGACCCAGTTTTACATGGGTTTGGGGGATTTGAACTCACTTCCTCATGCTTGCAAAGCAAACACTTTACCCAATAAGCCATCTCCCCAGCTCCTAGCCACTTATATTTCCTTAAAACATGCCTTGATTGCTAGGTACAGGCCAGCCTAAGCTACATAATAAGTTCTAAGCCACCTTAGGCTACACAATAAGAAGTAAAGGAATGTTTTAAAAGACATAGTTCCCAAGTATAGACTTTCATAGTAACTTTTTTAATGGACACCATCTCCTACCATTACCACCCACGATAACTACACATCAGTCATTTTTTCGAGACTTGCCTATCAGGTCTATTCTGAGGAACAATCACAAACTTGTTGAGTCTAGATTTCTAGATAAAACTGTCAACATTTTTATTTCTTTGATGTTTGGTTGGTTGCTTGGTTTTTCCAGACAGGCTCTCTCTGTTTAATAGCCCAGGCTGTCCTGGACTCACTTTATAGACCAGGCTGGCCTCGAACTCAGAGATCCACCTGCCTCTACCTCCCGAGTGCTGGGATTAAAGGCATGCACCACCACGCCCGGCTTATTTGTTAACTGTAAAACTAAAATACATAGCAGGGCACCGTGGCACACGCCTGTAATCCCAGCACTCTAGGAGGCAGAGGCAGGCGGATCGCTGTGCGTTTGAGGCCAGCCTGATCTACAAAGTGAGTCCAGGACAGCCAGGGCTACCCTGTCCAAAAAAAAAAAAAAAAAAATCTAAAGTACACTTAGCTGATCAGAACCTTGGAACAATGGGCAAAATTAGGGCAAACAACTGGTTGGAGATTTCTGTGGCCAGTGGCACAAGTCCTTAAAAACGAAAGCCAGAAAATGCAGCACAGGCTGGTAGCTTCGCTTCCAAAATGCCAGTAGCAACTTCCCTCCAACAATTAGGTTTTAAAATTAGAATTCGGAGAAGGAAATTAAACACAAGCATTGCCAATTACAAGAGGCTATGTTGGCCAGAGGCGCCTTGGGAAGTTTAAGACCGAACGAGTAGAAGCAGAAGATGTCAGGCACAACAGAGGCCATGGGGCCTGTTAGTGGACTGTATGTGTGTGTGCCACTTTCATTCACGAAGCATCTTTTCTTCGTCATTATTATCGTTGTTGTTATTGTTATGAATACTTTGAGAACTGTATACCTGGCTACGACGAAATGTGGTTATATGCACACATGTGCGTGCACGCGTGCGCACACACACACACACACACACACACACACACACACACACGCACACACACTCATTTTCCCTCCAGCTCCCCCATATCCCCCAACATGTTCTTCATGTCTTCTCCCTTTTCTAAAAATGGTCTACAGTCTGGTTAGCACTGCCCATGCATGGGTGTGAGTGGAGCCATCCTTGGAAGCATTGGGAAACCTCTCAGTAACTGTACCCTCCAAGAAGAATGATTCTCTCTCCCCCATCAGATATCAACTACCAATAGCTCCTCCATATAGGGTGGGACCTGGGGAGGCCCTCCTCTGTATGAGAAAATGCAGAAATAACCCGGAGACCACCGTACTTGTCATGCCATGCCCCAGAAGTCAGAACGCAGAATTCTCAAGCACTCTCCAGGTCTCCTTTAATGTGTTTCTCCCACACAGAGACCCTAATGATGTGAGCGCTCACCATCCAGTTCTAGGTCAAGTGCTAACCAATCACAGTCGATAGGTTTCCACTGTGTAAGTGGTTGCTCGTGCACAATAAAGCAGATGCAGCTCCCCGAAGGCCTGGAGTGGTTCATCTCCACCCCCTTTACGGACCCACAGGAACTGTTATTTTGAAGGGGGTGGCACCCAAGAATTGACAGCACTCCCCCATCTATGCTAGAATTCTGCAGGCTTGATCTTGTGTAGGATTTACACTGCTAACAGCAGATGCTATGAAGTTGGTCCGGCCATGTCATGTCCTGAAGATAGCACTTCACAGCTCACCATCCCATCCTCTTCTTCAGGCGATGTCCTCTGAGACTTTTGGTGGCGGAGCCATTAATAAAGATGTCCCGACACGTGAGCCAATTAGGGTTGAGCACCACAGTCTCTTATTCACAGCACGTTGACCAGTTACAAGTTTGGGTATTGGCCTTTTCACAGTATTCCTGCATATGAGATCTCCTTTAACTACTACAAGGACTTTCTTTCTTTTTCTTTTTCTTTTTCTTTTTTTTTTTAAAGCATCTGTACTGAGTTTCACTAACTCAACACTGTCTACATGCCACAGCAATGTGGCATGGCCATTATCACGATTCTTATCACTGGACGGGAAGACTAAGGCTTCAGGGAATTAAGCAATGCTATTTTCAATGAGTACTGCAGCCTGACCTTGAACCCTGATCTCTACCAAATATCACTGGCCTCTACTGGTGTGCAAAGTCTCTAACTTTGTCTACAACAATATGGAATCCAGTATCACCTAAGGCACGTAACAGCACTCCTTAAAAGCTGGGGATTAGCTAGACATAATGACAAACGTCTGTACAGGTGGTAGAACAGGAAAAGCCAGAGTTTAAGGCCAGGCTGCACCACATAAGACCCCATCTATCTCAAAAACCAAAAACCAAAAACAAAACCCCTAGGTACTTGCTGTCATCCTGAATTCTCACTATATTTAGGCAACTAAAACTTCCTCCTGGTCAAAACAAAGCTGAACACAGCACAGGACCTTAGAATCACTATGAACATTTTAAAGTTTACATCCCAGCCTTATTTAAAAAACACTACATTGTCAGAAATTTTAGGGTAAAAGTCTGCACTCCTGTAGCCCCAAGAGGATAGGCTCCGTCAGTCATTTATCCCTGCTACTCCGAAGAGACAAATAACAATGCTAGGTAAGCATGAAGGTCTGAGTTGGATCCCCCATACCCACATAAACAGCTGGGCAACTTCCTGCAATCACAATGCTGCAAAAGTAGAAACAGGAGGATCCCTGGGGCTTGCTGGCCAGCTAGTCTAGACAAACCAACAAACTCCAGGTTCAGTGAGACCCTATCTCAAAAAAAAAAAAAAAAAAAAAGGAAGACATCAACATTGATTTCTGGTCTATGTATACACATACATACATACATACATACATACATACATACATACATACATAGAGAAAGAGAGAGAGAGATTATAAGGAAGTGAAAAAGAGAAAAAACAAAACAAAACCATTTTCCAGAAGTCATGAAAACACTGCACTATAATCTACGTGGCGATTAACTATGGAGAAAAAAAAAAACTTCTTTGTGTTTTTGTAGGTACACAGCTGTATACACATACACACTTATTTATGAAGTGTACAAATGATATTGTATAAACAGCTACAGGGATTTATTCTGTCTGCTCCAGTTTTCCCGTTTCCTGCCAAAAATACCAGGACTGTTGCCCCCAGAAGTGTAAATGGTCATTGTGGCGCTCTATATGACTAATGACCTTTGAATTCTGCACAGCTCTGGAATACCGCACATTTGCCAAGCCCTCCTCTGGTCCCCTGGAAGGCAGTCAAGCCTGAATCCTCTGAGCGCTTCCCTGCATTCAATCCCTAAATGACATCCCACTGTACATATCACATAACCACCGCCGACTGAAGCTGGAGACCCAGCCCTGATTCCCCTCCCAGAGGCTCTGTGGAAACCATCAGCAGCCAGAAGCAGAGAGCCCTGTGCTCATGGCAACAGCTCAAGAGGGCCCGAGGTAACCTTGCTGAGTTTAGCCATCACTGAACAGCCGGGGAGATCCAGCGGGAGCTGACTCCTTTCCCTCTGGAGTCAGCGTCTTCATCCCTTATTGACTTGGAACAACCATTAAAGTAGAAACTAGCCCCTGTTGTGACTTGGAGAGGAATGGTGCCTGAAACATCAATCTTGGTAGTCTCAAAGTGCCCATTATGTGAAGGATGTTAGCATGGAATGATCCTGTGCCAACAAGAAACAGACAAGCAGGCTTTAGGCCAGACCCTCAGGCTTGTTCTTGGAGTGCAAAGATGAGAGAAACCCAGATGACTGTCTGACAGAGGTTGGAGGTGCTGTGTGTCCTGACCTTTCCCTGTGGAGGTGGTTAGGGCAAATTCAACATCAAGGCAATATTATTTTACCATCTTCCCCATATCTGTCTGATTGCTTATTCCCTAAAAACAACCAACCTTTGACTTTTAGGCAAACTGTAACCTGGAGCTCTGGCTGAGGTTGGAGACCCAGCTCCAATTCCCTGCCCAGAGGCTTTGTGGAAACTACCAGCAGCCAGAAGCCAAGAGGCCTGTGCTCATGGCTACAGCTCAAGAGGGCCTGGGGTAACCTTGCTGAGTCTATCCATCACTGAGCAGCTGGGGAGTTCTGAACAGAATTCCCAGCCCTGACCTAGCCTAGACCAGACTCCACATGGCCCAGGGAGGCTGAACCATCTGCCACTAGTCAGAGACAGAGTCTCTGGGATCCCAAGAATCGATGAACCCACACAACTCAACAAATGGCCCTCTTCCACTTTGTCACCCTACACCCCAGGCCAGCCTCAGACACAAAAAGAGTAAGTCCAGATTTAGTTTGGATGCGGAATTTCAAAATGTGTTTTCCAAAGGCATAAATCAGGTTATTGATCAACATCATTCATCATTAGGGAGATGTTAGAGTGCTGAGCCTGGCTGGCCGTGCACACCTTCAGCCCCTTCATTCAGGAGGCAGAGGCAGGTGGGTCTTCGTGGTTTAGAGACCAGCCTGGTCTACATAGTGAGTTCCAAACCAGCCAGGATGACAGAGTGAGACCCTGCTCAAAAGGAAGGAAGGGAGGGAGGGAGGGAGGGAGGGAGGGAGGGAGGGAAGGCAAGGTGGTTTGAATGAGAATGGGCCTCCATAGACTCCTATGTTTACATTTTTAGTCCTCAGTTGGCTGGTGAACTGACTGGAAGGATTAGGATGTGTGGTCTTGTTGGAATAGGTGTGACCTTGTTGAAGGAGGTGAGGCACTAGGAGTGGGCTTCAAGGATCCAAAAGCCTATGGCAGGCCCACTGTCTCCACCCACTCTCTATGTGGCTGGATCAGGTGGTAAAGCTCTCATTACTGATCAGGCACCATGTGTGCTGCCATGCTCCCCACCAGAATGACAATGAACTAATCCTCTGAAACCATTTAAATGCTTTGTTTTATAAGAATTGCCTTGGTCACAGTGGTTGGTTTGTTTGTTTTTGTTTTTTGGGGGTTTTTTTGGTCAACAATAGAACACCAAGACAGATGGAAGGAAGGAAGGAAGGAAGGAAGGAAGGAAGGAAGGAAGGAAGGAAGGAAGGAAGGCCCACAGTGAAATGCCACCTCACATGGTCAGACGCCAAGAATCAAAGTCTGGTGAGGATGTGGAGAGAATGAGCACCCGTCCCTTCAGGTAATGTCCTCAAGTGGCTTTGTCACTATAAATAACAAAGCACCTGCTTCTCTAAAAATGCAAAGAAGCCAGGCAGTGGTGCCACACGTCTTTAATCCCATCACTCGGGAGGCAGGGGGCAGGCGGATCTCTGTGAGTTAGAGGTCAGCCTGGTCTACAGAGCAGAGTTCCATGACAGCCAGGGATGTTACACAGAGAAACCCTGTCTTGAAAAAAATGAAACAGAATAAAACAAATCAAAGATGCAAACACAGACTTGTCTATGAGATGAAACCATTTCTCTCCTCAGGGGGACAGGAAGGCAGACAGACATCCAACTTTCATAGCAACACTATTGACCAGAAGCAAGTGAGAAGGCAGCACACACAGACACACCCCTCCCCCATCAGTAGTAGCTAAATGAGCAGGGTAAGCATCCCCATCTGAAAGTCCAACCTCCCAGGAGCTCCAAAGTCCAAACCTTAGTGGTGGACAGACATGGAGCTGCATGTGGAAATCCCTACACCTCATTTCATGAAACAGTGGAATTCAAAGCCTTCAGTGCTATTTCAAATATTGAATGAAACTGCCTTTAAGATACCTAGATAACTCTGGATGATGGTGGCACACACCTTTAATCCCAGAACTCAGAAGGTAGAGAGGCAAGTGAATCTCTGTGTTCAAGGCCAGCCTGGTCCAGGGTGACACAAAGAAACCATGAGTTGGGGTGGGGGGTGGGGGCTGGGGGTGGGTGGGGGGGAGGGGAGATATTTGGGTAAGGCCTACGCGAAACATACATGGATCTCCGATTTAGACTTCGGTCTCATATCTCCAAATTCTAAAAAGCCAAACCATTTTTAGCTGCTACCATTTTTGGATAAGGGACATAAAACTTGTGACCCTCCCCCACACCAGGATGTTCATATAAAGGAATGGGGGTGGGGGAAGGAGTACTAAACTACTCCACAACAGCTATGAACTAGGAAATGGACTGAGTGAAACTAGCCACACACAAAGGGTCACTCAGTATGATTCCATTTAAAACCTCCAGAAGGACAAAGCCCTGGAGATGGGGCAGAGAGCTAGGACATGGTGAAGAGAGAAACAGGGAGGTTTTGGTGGGCATGGGCCTTTATTTCAGCATGGTCAAAGTCTTTGCAAGTAGACAGAAGTAACGGTGGCCTGTCAATCATGGTTAATGTGGATGGCCATGTGTGGGTTGTTTTTTTTTTTTTTTTTTTTAATTTTTTTTTTTCAGAATGTTAAAGAATTTCATAATGGCTCTGCCCAGCCTTCTAGCTAACATCAGGCAAGGAGCCTCTTGGCCCTTTTTCTTGCATCTCTCCCTGTCCCCATTGATTCCATCTCTAATCCATTGATTACATCCCACCCATCCAGGCCACCCCATCTCCACTTCTCCTCCTGTAGGCTTCTTCCTCTGGCTGATTTCAGTGTGCTGTGCCCTGTGCCCTGTGCCCTGTGCCCTGTGCCCTGTGCCCTGCGTCCTGCGCCCTGTGCCCTGCGCCCTGTGCCCTGTGCCCTGTGCCCTGCGCCCTGCGCCCTGCGCCCTGTGCCCTGTGCCCTGCGCCCTGCGCCCTGCGCCCTGTGCCCTGTGCCCTGTGCCCTTCCTTCTACCTGGGGTTCCAGTCCTCACTGTCTCTTTGTTCAGAGCCAGCTCCCCATGTCCCTCTATGATCTGCTCCTTTCCTGTCCCTTCCCCGGTCTTCTCTGCAGCTTGACCCAGGGGCAGTTCTCAGGTCTGTCCTTGGAAGAGAGCACCAGACTCCGAGGGGAACCCAAAGCAGTGAGGCAACTAGAAAACCAGCCACATAACCAGAGAGGTGGTTTTAAATACTTTTGAAGCTCTTTGTCTTTTTGTTGTTGCTGTTTTTGTTTTTGTTTCCTCTTTAACCAAACTTCAGGGAACAGTCAGCTAGTTTCTTGACTGACAGCGGCTGCCTCGGCATGGCTGCAGAGCAGGAAGACCCAGGGTGAGAACGGAGATAAAGAAAGCAACTTAAGCAACTTTTAGAAATTGTCCTGGAGCGGTTCCCAAGGAGCCAATAAAAGAAAATCATAGAAGACACAAGAGAGACACAAAAGCCACAACATGGCTCTCAAGGACAAACAGACACTTCCCTTAAAGGCAGTTGCAGTCAATATCTTAACTAGCACTGTTTTGACTGCCACGTCTCCACGAGGCCTGGTGTGGGGTTTCCCACTCGCAGAGAGGGCCATGTCCATCCTCCAGTAAGGAATGGGCTTTGGCGCTCTTTGGAAATTGGATTTTGCCAAATTGGCAAAACTAAACTTGAGATGTTTAGAAAAGGGGAAAAAGATTAAAGGTGCAGAAAATGGAGAAAGAAGAGGAGGGAGGTGAAGAAAGTGAGTAGAAGAAGCAAGAGGAGGAGAAAAGGAGAGGAGGAGGAGGAGGAAGAAAACGTGAGCCATTTTCTATATTGGCCTTTGGTACTAAAGATACAAAACAACGGTTAGGAAAAGCTCTGGACATCCACGGCGATGGAAGCCACCGGTTTGTCACAGTTTTCTCAGGCTCTTCACCACCATTCAGGATGGCCAGGAAAAAATCTCAGGTCCTCGTAGAGCGCACTCTCTGAAGAAGTAAAAACTATAAGGCTAGAATTTCTCAGCCCTCAAGCATGAATCTTAACCTTCTGCTAGACCTAGAAGTACATGAGGGACACACCTGTACCCTGGAGGTCCAAAGGTCACCTCAAGCAAACACTCCTGACTCCCCCCACCTTAGCTTAAAAAGAATGATGAAAAGACCAACCGCATTTACCCAAATCTGCCTATGTGCAGACACTTTCTCTTAAATGAGCAAAGTCAGCCTGTCACTCGTAGGACAATATCCAAGAGTTTTTGTTGTCAGAGATAAAAATCCAAGCTTTCAAGGACAAATTAGAGCTGTGAAAAGTTGCTATCTTGTCCTAATACCTGGGCTGATTCCCAACACTTAAAGGCTTTCCTGATGAGACCGGCGGTGCTATTAAGCACAGTTGTGATTCTCTTGATACGGTATCACAGAGTGTATCAACATTTGGAAGCTCAGTTATAGCTCAGCGATGTGGTATTTCCCATATGATTGATGGGAGATACCTCAGGCCCCGTTCATGAGCAAAATAGTTGTACACAGACCAGCAGACTGTCATGTAACAAAAGTTTATTGATAGAGTCTCAGATCCCATCCACACTCAATTAACCTTTAAGAATTCTCCACTTGTCAAGTTCTGCAGACTTTTCAAGAACATCCACAATTATTGAGAAGGCTATTAAAACTTTTGTCCCTTTTCCAACTTAACGCCTGCGTGAGACTGATTTTCTTCCCAGACCTAAACCAAAGCACCACATGGTGACAGATTGTATGGAAAAGCAATCTGTAAATCTGTAAAACTCCAGCTGCTTTCTTTGAAGCCAGACCTTGAAGAATTTTGTAAAAGAAAAAAAAAGTGCTGCTCTCTCACTACATATTTTATTGTTGTTTTAGGAGATACAGCTATTTTTCATTTAGAAGGCATTGTTTATGTAAATGTATGATGAGTTTATTAATTCAATGGGTCGATCATTTTTTCTGCAGTGGGTGCCAGTAGATAGAACCAGCTTTCAAAAGCTGCTTCATTTAAGAGTGTAATGGTAGTGAGTCTAAGATAGCCAAGGCTACACACACACACACACACACACACACACACACACACACACA
>OU015743.1:23980210-23990781 GCA_907169655.1 Acomys percivali | reverse complement strand
TGTGTGTGTGTGTGTGTGTGTGTGTGTGTGTGTGTGTGTGTGTGTGTCTCACTGAACATGAAGCTCACCAATTCAATGAGACTGGTCATCAGGCCCAGGACTCTGTCTCTCCCTCCCCAGCACTGGGATTATAGGTAAACACTAACACACCCAGCTTCTTTTGTGGGTACTGAGGATTTGAACTCAAGTCCCCAAGGCTGGTTCAGCAATCACTTTACACTTTGAGCCAAGTCCCTGGCCCAGGATCAAAGTTTTTAATGAGCCCTGCTATTAAGTTACTCGATGTAGAAACAAACAAAATACTTGGCTTCACCCTTTACAAGAGCACCATTTTAAAATAAGAGTCTCTGCCGCCCCCCCCCACCCCGCCTCTCTAAAATGCATACCCATTAACTGGATCATCAGACACATGTCACCATTATTTTACTTAGCACCCTCACTGGTTGTGTCTTGCTCCCTACTTCAAGGACAAATTTCTCCAGAGTTGTGGCAGAGCCTTAGGGACCTGACTTCCATCGCACACTAAACTAAAAGTGTAAAGGTTCTTCTGCGTTCTGATGACTGGCAGCCAGCGAGCCTTCGATGCTGAAGACAAACTACCCCTCTGATTCACTTCGCGTGTCCTCATCTACTTTCCCACCTCATTGTTTTCTCACAACTCTGCCTGGTCAGAGTGTCCTTTTCCTCAAGGTCTCATGAGGTCCTTGGCCTTGCACTAATAACGTAGAAGAGTTATCACTTGTATCGGTGATGGTGAGTGACTCTGACATCTATGTCTGCTCTTTTTTACACATGCCACTGCCACCTACAGTGAGGCTCATCCATGGTGATGGTTTCGAACCAAAAAGAGAACATCCTCAAAGGGGGTCACGGGTTCAGCCATTCTGACCTGTGTCTTTCTGAAATGGTGGGAAAGGGCTGCGGTGTTTAAAATTGTCACTTGGAACTAAAATTTTCTGGCTCCTGATCATTGTGAGTCTTCAACCAGGGACTATTTTCTTCTGACTCTTTACTGTCGAAACTCATTTGCTTGCCATGTACCCGTGTTTGTTAAATTTAGAACTGATTTTACACATCTGCCTTGAAGCTTGAAGAACTGGTTCCCTGTCACATTTCCTTGCTCTGCTCACAGTCCTGTAGCAGTCCCCACATGCTGAACATACTGAATGCAGAAGGAAGGAGCCTCAAGTGCTAATGTGAGGGAAGCCATCATCACAGACTGTGGGCATGTTCCATTCCCCCAATAAACTCAGGCCTATCACAAGCATTTCTCTGGGATCTCATAAAACTTGCAAAGTTCAGCAAATATGCTCTACTTCATCAGTAACTCTTCCAGCATGCTCCCCTCAAGGCCTTCTGGCTCTTTCTAGACATCCAGGCCATGTCTTTCTAGACCTGATCTGTGTCTCCTACAACCTAAGGAAGCCAAGTCACTGGGCAGGCACTCAAGAACCTAGGCACAAGGTTCTTGTAAAACATGACAGACATAAAAAACATAAACATAAGCCAAAAGCCCCATGCCTCGGAAGATAAAGAAAATACTACCAGACTTGAAAGAAACTTCTTAAGGATACTTCCAGAAGAAAAGATATTTGGAGCTGAACCTTAACTCCCAGACAGTTACCCAGAAGTTTCCTTAACTCATTGCCTTAGGAATTAATTAGTCCACTGTCCAGGCTTTGAGGCTGGAACACCAGAGGCTGGAACACACTGAGAGAGAACTCAGCTAGAATTGTTCTTGTGTTCTGGGGGATCATGTCTTAGTTTAGGCTGGGAAGTTGGGAGGACAGGACCCAGAGGCCAGGCTGGCAGGTTAATTTTCAGAGAGACATCAGCATAAGCAAGAATAAAAATACAGAGATCTGAGGGATCCAGAAAGGGTGAGAAGGTTGGGGTAGGGCCCAGAAGCTAAAAACGCTGCTTCTGAGTTCCTATCATTTCTGTGCCGATGAGCTCAGACATGAACAAGTCCAGGACCTGAGATATCCTGGAAGCTCTAACAAAAAGTGCCAACTTATGTGGAAGGAAAAGGGAGCTGACCTGAGGCAGGCAGGGCCCTAAGAGGGCAGTCTCTCCCACTAGGCTATGTGGGACAGGAAATAAAACGTCAAGCAGCAGATAAGGCCATTGAGTAAGCCAATGATTCAAGGATGCATTCCTGTTGAACAAAAGCCACACAGAAAAACCCAGTCCAGCATACATCAGACAGGACTCCAGGGAGCACAAGCCTATGACTACTTAGGGAGGGAAGTACCACAAGGTCAGGACTCCGGTTCCACAGCTGGAGACCAAACTAACACATGGTCTCACAGGACACGAGATCAATTCCAGCTGGGTCCTCTCTCAGTGTGTGGCTCTGAGGTCCCTGTCTCAAAGCCTAAGGGCAGTGGACTGATTGAGTTCTAAGACAAAGAGTTAGGGACCCATCTAGGGATCTGTCTGAAAGTGGAGTCCTGACCCCATCACCTATAGACAGGGAGACAAATCCGACAAGTTGGAAAACAATAGGACGGTCACTGTTCCATCCGATCCCTTCCCTGTCTTGAGTTCATTATTAGCTCCGTGTGGAAATTAACAATACAGTCCTGGAATGCAAACATGTTGCACAGTCACCATGGGAAATCAGCAAAGGGAAGGGGTGATGGCGAACAGGTACCAGGCTCTGCTCGTGGAACTATGATCAGCAATCTACCTTCCCTTCCATCATCCAACTAGAAAGAACATCAGAGCCCGAGGGGCAGGCAGAAAGGCAACCTTCTCTCAATGGCTTAAGGCTGTTCTTAGGCAATGGAACTATTTAAAAACTCCCTTAGCCTTGTGTACACGTCAACTACCAGCATAGAAAGAGGCGACAGAGAGCCGGTGCTATGACTAGACTCTTGCGGCGGTCAGGTTCACATGTCAGTTCAGCTGGGCCACCATGCCTATGTATTTGGTTGCCCATTATTCTGAATCTTCTGGAAAGGGGCTCGTGAGTAAGAGTCATGTGAAAGTCAGTAGATTCTGAGTAAGGGTAGACCGTTCTTCGTAGTGAGTGGGCTTCATCAGTCCGGAGAAGACCTGCCTGAAACGAAAGGCTTACGGCCCCCAGCCAGAGGGAATTCTGACAGCAGATAACCTTCAAACGTTATTCACCCTGGTTCTGCAGCACTCAGGCTTGGGACTCAAGTGTGATTCTTTCTGCAGCCTCCAGTTTTCAGGCTCCTGCCACGAGATTCAAGACCCCACAGTGGCGTGAACTCAATCCCATGCTACCCTATTGGCGCCACATCATTGGAAGGTCCTAACTAACCTCTTCCCATTGAGAGACAAGGTCCACGCCATCTTGTTGGGTCCAAGCAGACTCAAAAGGCCAATGCTGCCTTCCTTCCTGAAAGAATACGTATAAGATAACCAAGATGAGCTGGGGAGACAGTGCAGTCATAAAAAATGTTTGTCTTGCAAGCATGAGGGCCTGAATTTGATCCCCAGAAGTCACCTCAAAAACAAAACAAAACACAGGTGTGGTAACAAGCATGTATAATGCTAACATTAGCAAGGGAGAAATAGGCAACTCCCTGGGGATCGTTTGCCACCCAGCCCAGCATACTCGGTGAGGTACAGGCCAGAGAAAGATGCTGCCTCAAGAAACAGAATGGACAGCACTAGAGAAATGATACCCAAGACTAACTTCTGGCATCTGTATGTGCAAGCATGCATATACATGCACACACATGCAGGAAATCAAGGGATCAGTCATCAAAGGTGTCAGCTCTTAGCAAGACAACCTGGGTAACAAAGTTCAAGGTGAGAAATCGGAAGCCAGCTGTCAAGGTCCTTCCATAAGACACGAGATCAACACAAAGAACCTGTGCTTCTGTAAGAGCAAACACCTAAAGGCCCTTCCAGGAATAGCGGATTGTCTAAGAAGATCAGCCACGGCCACCAGTCAACCTGGAATTGAGAAACATTCCCTCAGCAAAATACGTCCGACAGGAAAGGGAAAAAAGTTCAACTACTCAGTGAGGGTGGTGTGGAAATAACAGAGCTGCTCTTATTTTGATGGATGATATGATGAAAACAATATAAGATGATTAGAAACAATAAAACCAAATCACAAACTACAGTTCTATTTGTCTCATGCAATGAAGTAGATTCTGGCATGGAGTGGAAGGCTAGACTGTGTAAATTTTGACTTCAGGGAACAATAAAAAGAAACGTAATGACAATGGTCACAATTATTTAAGTCACCTTTAACTACTCAGGTAACGGCCACAAAAAAACCCCACAGGACCAAGTAAACACACACATACTCATACACACACACACACACACACACACACACAGGGCCATCTTTCCACTTCCCCAGTTCTTGCCATAGCTCTGTCTACAGGAGATGTTTCCTTCCCAGATAACAACACACCACATGGTGTTAGCTCTTCAACAACACGGTGGTCATTATTAGCTCCAGGGTTAGGACACAGTTCCGTCTGTAAAGTGTTTGCAGGACAAGCATGTGGACCCAAGTTCCGTTCCAAGAACCTCCACAAAAAGTCAGGCACAGTGGTATGTCCTCGTGGTCCCAGCACTATGAAGACAAGAACCTTGGGGCTCACTGCCTAGCCAGCCTATTTTAACAGGTGAACCCCAATCCCAGTGAGAGGCTCTGACTCAAAAATAGAATTGTGACTGAGAAAGATACCATAGGTTGACCCTCTGACTCCCACATGCACAAGCAAACATGCAATTACGTATCTCACAGACACATGTGAACACGTACACACGCACAGACACGCATGAAAAAAAATCTCAGGTAAGGTGAGTGGGCGCAACATTCTGAGGGTAAATGCGAAGACAACAGCTGTGACACTCCACAGCTGACCTGGTGCTGGGGGATGAGAGCAGCTGGAGGAGGAGATAGCTACAAAGTGCTGGAAGCACTTCAGAGAAGCCAGTGTCTCCAGCAATGTTGCGTTTGATCTGAAATGATCCGCTAAGATGAGCGAAGACTTTTCACCAAGGCTTTTGAGTCTTTTCTCACCCGTATTTGGCAAGGTTTCCTGAGTTGTCTGCCAGGTGCTAAACACCTCTTCAGCCATTTCAGTGACTCTGAATGCAAGCAGTCTCCTGGCTAGAGTTTCCTCATATGACTACAGCATCCTTGGCACATACCCACATGTCACTACCACATGATCACTGCCTTCTAGTTAAACATTTCCCTAAAGGGCCAGCCATTAGAAAACAGAGCTCAAAATGAGGTCTCCCATTTCATCAGTCACTGACCCAGCTATTTCAGTCATGGGCATACACACAGAGGACTCCATACCCTACCACAGAGATACTTGCTGGGCCATGTTAAAAGCTGCTGTATTCACAATAGCCCAGGAAACAGAATCAACCTAGATGCCCATCAACAGATGGATGAATGATGAAAACGTGGCAAATACACACATGACAGAAACATCCAACAGTTAAGAAAAATGAAAATGTCAGCAAATACATGGAACTAGGAGATATTCTTTTAAGGGAGGTAGCTTAGACTCAGGCAAACAAGATCTGCATGTTCCCTCGCATTCATGGATCCTCGCTTCTGATCTCTACGCACCCATGTTTATTTGGCAGGGTGTGAGCAGAGGCCAGGAAACCAGAAACAGAAGAAAGAGAAAGAGGCGGGTGGGTAATAGAATACATGGGATATGAAACGGGAAAGAGACAATATTGGCAGGTAAAAGAGTACAAACAAAACACAGAACGGGAGATAAAGAGATGGATCCAGGAAGGGCAGATCAACCCCAAAGGAAGTATTAGAAGAACGCCATAGGAAATTTGTTACTTTGTAGGCTAATTTTAAAAAAGAGAGAGGGAGAAATGCATTTTTTAAAACGTCCAGAGTGCCAGTGCTCATTTGAGATAGCTCTTTTACTGACATTGCCTTTTTCAGAACTAATCAGGCCTCAGAACAATTCCGTGGGGACAGTAAGGATTGGAGCTGTGCGCATCTTCCCTGCAGGTTCATGTGGAAGCTATCGCTTCTAATTCTCATTCTCTTCTGGAACTACTTCACCAAGTAGGTCCTGGATCACTGCCTCGACTTTCCTACAGTCATCATCAGCACAGCTCTCACTGTCACAAGGGGCCACTCAGTACCCTCTATATGTCCCCCATAAAATGCATTGATAATAAAAGAGATTTCCCTCGGGAAAGGGAGCAGCTTGATCCAAAAGGGCAAATCCGGAAGACAATCTTGACTCTGTAGGAACTGCTCGGTCATGCCTCACCTCACCTCCTGTTACTTACTCTACAGTCTTCATCCTCCTCCTCCTCCTCCTGCTCTTCCTCCTCCTCCTCCTCCCCACTAGAAGGGATAACAGCTTTGAATCTGGTTTACCCTCATATCTTTTCCCTAAGATTTATTAGAAGTTACCATCCCCACTTTCACTTGAGTGCCTTACCACATTCCTCCTCTTCCAGAGACCATCTTACAGAGAGTGGCATATTTAAGCAATTGCCATACTATGTCTAAGACAGTAAAATCATACATTTTCCAGGTGACAGGTAATATTTGAAAGCCTCTTCCTTTTGTCAGTTAGCCCCACTCCCTTCACCCACCAAAGTCCACGCCTGTTATGAAATATACTAACATCATCCAAGAAATCTTACCTATCTCTCCCTTCAAATCAGTCTGAAACAAGCCACAGTCTTGTGGTATTTGGGAGACCCACATTTGCTTAACTGTTACACTGGCAGGTGTGTGTATGTATATATATAAATGGAGAGTAAAGTAAGCAAGAATATGCTGGAAGCAGAAGTGGGAAGTGGTGGGAGAAATGGGTGCCCCCCCATTGGAACAGGCACCCCGATTAATAACATTGTTGCTGCTGTTTGGATCTGATCTTCAGGTCTACAGCCATCTACCAAGAAGATGTGAAGGGAACCCTAGATGATGGCTCCAGTCACTGCCACAGCCTTTTGCTGGTTTGCTAGCTGGACTCCTGTCAATAACTGGACAGGAGAAAGCAGAAGACAAAGCTGCCTACAGGCCCTTGCCCTATGCCCAAGAGAACTAATGGCATGTGACCACAGATACCAAAGAAAATGGGAACAAGGCTCAGGTCCTCCATAGTGCTTATAATGCCAGCTCCTCAAAGATGCAATCTACTGGGTCAGCCTTGTGACCACACCTTTTCTTGCTGTCCTCTCACTTCTGTAACTAGCCTAAGGAGGGAAGTGTCACAGTTTCAAACCCTGAGAAATAAATGCCTGTGATGACCTTTGCTCTCTGCCATGTCTCTTGAGTCTTCTAGCAGAAGAAACCTCTACTCCATACTAATGCGAGAAGAGCTGTGTTTAGAACTTATTACAGTAACTTTAAAAGTCATATGGAAACTCATATATCTATATGTTGACTACATATACATAATATATATTTGTTTAGTTTTGTTAATATATATTTAGAAGCTACCAGGTGTCCCCTTACCTCTGATGGCTTCGTGGCACATTTTCCTTTTCCTGAACACTCTAAGTCATTTGAGCGGCTGTCCCCAGGCACACAGCTGCTAGCCTTCACCACCAGAGTTAAACGCAAAGCCACAATGGATTTAGCAATGGAATCATTCACAAAACCTAAAAAAAAACACAGTATAACAAGAATTGTAAGAAAGCTCATCAAACACACTTTCTACAAGACTAGAATTTTGCCTAGTCAGAATTCGCACGTGTTCAGATGCACACAGTAACATTCCAGGATAAACAATGCACACGGTAACATTCCAGGATAACCAATGCACACAGCTTCTGTCCATTCAGAGTTCAGGTCCAGTCCCTCCAAGCATCATGGGAAACTTCCAAGGACAAAGAGAAGAAGCATCAGGCACATCCATTATCATCTTGTTTCACCCTGTCCTTGTCCTGTGAGAGACACTTTGTTTGTGCTTCATCTTCTAATTCAAGTTCTGAGTTTGCATCCTGGTCTTCACCCACAGAGAAAATGCATATATTACTCAATGCTTCCTCCTCCTGGGTATGTTGGGTAATCAAAAGTTCTGGAAATTTCTGAAGGACCCACCTTGTATCAGCTCACCCCAGTGTGTACCATACTGGCACTTCTTTGCCAACTCACATATTTCTGTTATACTAGCTCCAAGGGATCTGACACTTTCTTCTCCTCTGCAGGCATGCACATGTGTGCATACACACAAAGAGAACTCATATATATATATATGTATATATACATATGTGTGTGTATATATAATTATTAAATATACATAAAGAAAAATTAAAAGTTCATTCCTGTGTATAAGCCCTATATTCATTTCATAATCATGTGTGATTTAACTGCCATATAATGAAACTTCTCAATTCGCTTCAGGTATCACAACTTCATACAGACTTTGGCAGGTGAGATATCTATATACGTAGTTCCAGAAGGGTTTCATGGCTACCATACGCAAACTCTTTTAACAATCTATTCCCCTCACTGTCCCAAGGCATAGGGACACTATGCAGACTTGCATTTTTTTTCCTCATGAGTGCACTGCAGTAAAATAAGAAACTGGGTAAGAAACTGAGTGCCTTGGGTCTGCCTTGCCTGTATGGCGGCCAGCACCCTCTCCTTAATGATGGTCACTTAAGAACATGTTACTTCTGTAGATGAGAAATTAGCAACTTTCCAAATAGAGTGTTCTCAATTTAGACTTCCTTGCACCCCAGGGGTGCTGTGTGTTATTACTAAGGCTCATTACCACAGATTTGTTAAAAGTGTTCCTGGACGTGCTGGGCTCACTTTTTATTCTTTCAAATGCTAAATGGAGGGCAGTCTCAGAGCACATCATGAGGGAGGCCTTGAATTGGGGGGAATGAAAGGAGTTATGAGGTGAGGTGCTGAGTGTCTTGGAGTCCCTGATGGCACAAGTGGCTTGTCAGGAATGTTGATGAGGCCCTCAGCTCCCAGAACTAACCATCCCTCACAGCTGTGGGAAGTTAGTTCCTGGGCTGCACTCCTTATTTCCTGAACACTGACACCATACCAGCTCCCATGTGCCCTACAGGATTAGGATAGTGACCATCCCTTTCCAAAGACACTGTGTCACCTCGGGGTCTCTGTGGAGACCAGCAACCGGTTTCCAGCACAGAGTGGTGTTTCAGTCCATGGGGAGCAGGCGGCTGTCTTCCTGGTACTTCCTATTGAACCTCTATGGTACAGCCTTAAGAGAGGGAGAAAACGGATGGCTCGGTCCACTATGCAGAAACACCCTGCTCACCCCAACTCTGCAAACACTTGTACCACTCTCCCTTGCTGGCGATATTCCTTCTTCTCCCACTCTGAAAGCCCCTAAGATCCAGGCTCTGATCTCACCTCACCTGGGGGCTTTTCCTTAATATTCCAACCCATCCTGAGCTTGGCTGGGTCTGCCCATGCTCGCGTTTACATCATACACCACTCCCTGACTATTTGGTGCACCTACTACCCTTACTGTCCTCCTTCCTGGCAAAGAACAAGCCGTGAAAAAGAGATGGGTCAAGACATGGGTACACAGAGACAAAGCAGCAAAGACAGTGCCCAAAAGAGAGTTCCAGAATTCCTTATGGAATATGTGCTATGTCCACTGGGGAGGGGGGTACAGGTGCATGTCATGCACATTCATGTATATGCATCTCCATGAGGAGGTCTTGTAGCAACCTCAGGTGTTGTTCCTCAGATGTTGTCTGCCTTTGTTTTTAGGCAAAATTTCTCACTTGCCTGGAACACACTTGGTTGACCAGCAAGCCCCTGGAATCCAGCTATTCCCCTCTTCCTACCTCTGGGACTGAAAGTGCATTATCACCATGCCCAGCTTTTATTACATAGATTCTAGGGTCAAAGTCATATGCTTTCAAAACAAGCACTTCACCAACTGAGCCATCACACCAGCCCATATTCCATTGAAACTCTGAAGAACAGTAATCGTTGGAATGCACAAATACTAGGTTATTATCAACTTACAATTACCCTGGGTAGACAAAGGGTGACTGATAAACACTGAGATCTTACCCCAAGTAACATTTTTAAACATAAAATAATAAAGTCAAAATATGGTATCAGTAATTATGAAAAATATTTTTCATGTCTTTGTTCTAGAGTTTCACATTAAATGCTTTTAATTTTTAAAAATCTACATCATCTGTTCACTAAGTATTTAGACCACAATGTTCTACAATTATATAGAACAGGCTTCCTTCCAAAGATTATATTTTAAAATTCTATTCAACTAATAAATTCACTTACCCAGTAATAACTCAGATAACTGCATAGTTAAAAGCACACAAGGAATAGCTTTCTACATAATTTGCTTCTGGTTCCTCAATGAGAACTGACTTGGAGGCCACTTCTACAAATGAGGAGGCCTAGTACACGAAGAAAATAAAGACGAGCCAGGTGGTGGTAGCGCACACCTTTATTCCCAGCACTCAGGAGGCAGAGGCAGATGGATTGATGTGAGTTGAAGGCCAGCGTGGTCGACAAAGCGAGTCCAGGACAGTCAAGTCTACACAGAGAAACCCTGTCTCAGAAAGAAAGAAAGAAAGAAAGAAAGAAAGAAAGAAAGAAAGAAAGA
>OU015743.1:23961596-23979096 GCA_907169655.1 Acomys percivali | reverse complement strand
TCTAAGTAAGCATCTTCCTCTGCTGCCCGTATTTATGAATTTTTTGGTGCAGTATGGGAAAAAAAGCACTTGTGTTTTTAATTTGCACTAGAGGCATTTCTATAAACAAAACCTTACAATTTGGGGGCTGGAGGGGAGGAGATGGCTCTGTCGGTAAAGTTTGCAAGCGTGCAGCCCTACGTTCAGAACACATTTTAAAAGGGAAGGGTCGGGAGTAGCCAGGTACGGAGATTCTGCCTGTAAACCCCACACTGGGGAGGAGATATGAGATGGCCCATGGTGCTTGCTAGCCAGCCAGTCTAGCCGAGGCCGTGAAATCCAGATTCAGTGAAAGAGTGTCCCAAAAAATAAGAGCAATTGGGATTGGAGAGATGGCATAGGGATTGACAGCAGAAGGCCTGGGTTTGATTCCCAACACCCACATGGGGGGTCACAACCATCTGTATCTAGTCTCAGAACACCCATGCCCTCCTCTGGCCTCTATAGGCACTGCATGCATGTGTTAGACATACAGACATATGCAGGCAAAACATTTAAAATAAAATGGGAAATTTTTTTAAATAAATAAATAAAAAACATCTAAAATAAAATGGGAAATTTTTTTAGATAAATAAATAAAAATAAATTTAAAAAAAGAAAAAAATGAGAGTAATTGAGAACAACTTATGTCAACCTCTGATTTCCACACATGTATGTACATGCGCACACATACATACACATGTATGAACACACACACACGAACACATTCCCACATCAGTGTGCTCACACATGGATCACTGTGTTGTACATAAAGAAATCACAAAGAATAAACAACTTGAAACATATCTGGTCAAATTTCTATATTTCCTCTTTTTAAAATGGTATTTTTGGGGAAAAAGAATCTTTCACTGTACTGTTTGAAAATTTCACACATGATACAATGCATTGTCATCAAATCCATTCCTCCCTCTACCCTCCTCATGTGCTCTTCTCTTAATTAAACACACACACACACACACACACACACACACACAAGCACAGTCCAATTAGAGTTGCCCATGTGTACAGGGGTGTCAGGCTGACCACATGGGCAACCTCTCAGGAGACTTGTCCATGAAATGCTGTTGAGACCCCACAATGGGGCAGTCAAAGCTGATGGTTAGACACATGACATGGGTAGTTGGGAATCTCACGCCTTATTTAAACGTAGAGCTCTCTGACTATGGTTGGCAGCAAATGTACAGGAACAGAGATACAGAAAAGGAAAAGAGGGAAAGAGTGAGACTCCACACCGAGACAAGAAACGCAGGATCTGTAAGTAACCTGAGCTATCATCTGGTTGCTTGGTTTTGGGTTTGGTTGGTTGAGTTGTTGATTGGTTTTTGTTTTTTGAGACAGGGTCTCTCTATATAAATCTGGCTGTCCTGGACTTTACTGTGTACACAATTCTGGCTTCAAACTCTCAGAGATCCTCCTGCCTCTGCCTCCCAAGTGCTGGGACTAAAGATATGTGGCATTACACCCAGTCTTTAAACTGAGTTACACATCAATACCAGGGCATGGTCATTCTAAAAAAAAAAAAAAAAACGAAACTCCTGTAAGATGTTTTCAATTGCAGAACTGGTGAGAAAATGTAAGGTTTCTGTCTATTTATCTTTCTTCTTTTGGTAGAATGGTGGTTTGGATTTGTGGCCTGCTGGATAATTTGCTTGTGTACTTTGAGTTTTTGAGACAGGATCTCTGATGTACCCAGGCTATGCTCCTGCCTCAGCTCTTGAGTACCTGAACTGCTGATGAGAGCCCCACAGCGAGATGTCTTGGGAAGCACAGAGAACTACATGACGTTAGAACTATGACTGTATCATAAAAGGGAAAGTCTGGTCCAGTGCAGGGAAGGGGGGAAGGGAGGGGGCTGTCTCACATTCTGCTGAGCTCAACTTGCCATTTAGATCCTGGAAAGGGTAAAAAGAGGGGGTTGGAGGAAAACAGACGTTGAGTGTCTTGCTTCTCTCTGGTATGTGACTGGATGATTTCCCTACTGAGGTCTAAAACCATAATGAAGGCAACTCTCCACGGGCTGTCTAGGGATCTGTTAACACCCCCAAGTACTAGTTAGGATGACAAATAAAATTTGGGCTTCCCCTCACTTCCCCGTTTCTCCTCTCCTGCCTCCCCAGCCTCCCAACACAAATGCACACAGTTGGCTCTTGCTGCTGCCTAGGGGTTCTCATTAACGCAGTAAGAGTGCATTCTCCAATCATTACAGGGCCTCTTACAACAGCCCCCCTTGGTGCAAATGAGAAGTGAAGGAAGGCCCAGCCATTATCCTTGGAATGCAGTGGTCAAGCATCAATTAAAGTGCAAGGAATGGCTGGCTTCAGGCCATTAGCTGTTTATTTTACTGCCTTCTTCTCTAAGGCTAATGCTAAAGAGTCTTAAATGGACTTTGTAGTTAACACCTCATTGGGAATAATAGCAAAGGGGATTTGCACATCTCACTTCAGTCGTTTGCTTCAAGATCATTTTCCTTCCTCTTAAAGAGAAAGCGTACATGGAAAATAAAAATTCTGACCATAAATTTTTGAGCTGTGGGTGCTCAAAATAGATTGCCCCAAGTTTGCCTATTAAGGCTTGGAGTCATTTGGCATAAACCTATAACCTATAAATAGTGTTCTGAACTTGGGAACTCTCAAAGGATGAAGGTTTTCAAATAGCAGCTTCCAGCTGCAGACCTGAGCCTCTGGCATTGATGATGGCTGGGAAAGCCAGCTCACAATGACCATGTCTTGTTCCACAGATGCTGCGGTGGAATGGCACACCTGTGCCAGCCTGTTAAGAAGACAGGATGGGCTTAGTGCAAAGCATAATAAGTCAGAAAGGATTCTGTGAGCATCTATGACCCAGTACTTGAAGACTAGGCAACAAAACCAAAGAAATCAAGTCTTTTGATGTGTCGGGCCAGGAGCAAAGAAAGAGCTTTCTTCTAGTGTGAGCTCCAGGCAAGGGCTAACAAGAGACTATCTAACACCTCTGGGTCACGGGATTTCAGCTGCTCTTCACTTCTGTTTTATATAGAATGAAATCCAGACCAGAAGATAAATTGGCAGGGGCACTAGGTAAGCTTTTTAAAGATGTCGCCCATGTACTAATATAATTGTGCCACACCCAGTGAAGAGCCTAGTAACCATCTTTTTATCTTCTCTACACACAGGGCTTTGTGCTTGCTGGTCAAGCACTCTACAAACTGCCACATCCCCGGGGCGCACGTGTGAGTTTTGATGCTTAGAGATGAACATTGTTTGGGGGGACAGTTTGCCTATACAGAATATCTCATTTTTTGTGGTTGGCTGAGTAAGACCTAGTCCAGTGTTTCTCAACCTCCCTAATGCTGCGACCCTTAAACACAGTTCCTCATACTGTGATGATCCCAAGTATAAAATTATTTTCATTGCTGCTTCATAACTGTAATTGTGCTACTGTTATGAATTGTAATGTAAATATCTGAAATGCAGGATATCTGATATGTGACCCCTGTGAAAGAGCCATTTGACCCACAGTGATCCACAGGCTGAGAACTGCTGAGCTAGCCAAATATGCTTCCTGAATTAGGAGACACAATGACACATGAGCAACAGCCATCATGCTGACTTCTGGCTTGTCTAAATTACCAAATGGGTCACACTTAACCAAATGACTATGGAAATTACATGTTATTATTTTGCATTAATGGAAAGAATAGATACTATAAATACATTCTAGGAAAAAAGGTACAATCAACTGGCTATAACTTGAACATACTTTTATCCTCAATACATACTACTGTCACATACACCAAAGTTACCACCACCTTCCTATTCAGTCGCCATCCTCTAACCTGCAGAGAACTCTGAAAATGTAATGTCCAAGAGTAGGCTTTAGAAGTCAACAAAAACATACAGATGGGGAGTTCTTCCTGTTAGAATGCCATAGCAACTAGACACTAGCCTGGAAAGCTGGATTTTTTTGCTCAATTTATTTTCAGAGCATGTCCATGCTATCATACTCCCAAGGCTGGTATTGGGTAGCAATTTCTCTAAATTGAAGTATTCTCTTTTATACCATTCTACCATGGTAGCCATCTGATTAGCTACCTCTTTATATGAACAAAATACTAATTCCATCACACTCTCTCTTTCTATTCTTTGTTATATATAAAGCAGGGTGGTATTCAGAGTGGTTCACCTTCTAGGAGATCTGGAAGACAAGAAAGAAGCTAAGTAACATTTAGACTCCTTCCCAAAATAGAAATAATAACAGTACCTATTCCTGGATAGTTGTTTTGACAGGAGGTCTTAATATGAGCAAAGGTTTATTATAACACAAATAGATAAGGAATTTATGAATCATCATTGTCATCTTCATCATCATCATTACCTCCATCACCATCAGCCCTATTAGCAGCAGCAGCAGCATCAACAGCAACACGAACAAACAATATTTATGTAAAATGAGGCATTCATATTTGGGCTCCTGGAGAAACCAGCATTGGCTGTTAACTTTGAAACAAGAGAAACTCATCTCTCTGGGAAGTTGATGCTGTATGGTAAAAGCCATCTCTTGGTTGATGAGTGGCCATCTTCCCACTGTTGTCCTCCCATGGAAGAAGAGATAAGGGATTATTGGGTGACGTGTGCCTTTGCATGAACATTCATTGCATTTATGAAGACCCTACCCTCACAACCTAATCATCTCCCAAATTCCTTGCCTCCTGATGACATAACTCAAAATTAGTTTTGACATATAAATTTAAGGAGACTAGAGCAGATTCTGAATATAACCTAGAGTGAGTCCTGAGGATATGACTCCAGAAAAGTATGTTCCCCTTAGAAAACAGCAGTGCCAGGATACAAGCAAGAAAGTCACTGAGATATTCCTTGAACTTGGCCCTTCAAGTCAAAGCTGTGAAAGAAATTTTAAAAATAATTTTCACCCTTTAGAATTCTGTCTAGAATTTAAAGATAATGTTTAAACCAAAGTATAGCTTATACTCATGTTGCATAACCCTTTCCTCCCAATTAAAATGATTCATCCTAGAGAGAGGCTAATCAAGACTCAGGAGGTAAACAATTCACAAGTCCCAGGAAGTTCCTGAAATGTGTAAGAGTCACAACGCCACTCCCCAGAGTTGTGTAAGCAGAAAGGAATAACTGAGGAGAGGAAATTCTCTGACTGGCCAGCCTTCCTATAAAACTGCAAGACATTGAAAACTCTTTCAGGGATACAGCCTGCAGAAGCCATCAGCTATTCTGAGGTAAGTTTTTAATGATGCAGCTGCCTTTGAGTCATCATCCATGCCCTGTAAGTAGTCTTAATAAACTCACTGGCCCATTAACCTAGAGTTAGGTGTATTAATTCCCTCTAAGTGTTTATAGGAGTAAACAAAGCATAGCTACTACTCATAGGATAACACAGGATTAAAAAGACATTTTTTATAAAAGACAACAAGCAACCTATATAAGAAAGATTAACTAATATGAAAGACATAATGTTATAAAATCCTCAAATCATAAAAACCTTCTTTGAAGCAAAATTTACAATGAGGCTTTTAAAATCTATTCTCCTATTTCTCTCATCAAATAATCTCCATTTAAACATTTGAATGATCTCCATTTCCCATTGTACATGAAGACACATCAGAATTGAACATCTTTTAAAAATGCCAGTCCTGAGAACTCATTAGCAGAACATAGAAATCAATTTGTATTTTCCTTTGAAATTTTGTTGGCTCACACAGAATGTACAATTGAAATTCTTCGTGTATGTAATCTATTTTTCAATGTCTGTTTGATCACTCTCTTATAATCAGTCAGAATTATATATCATTTAGTCTTCCATTCATGCAATTTGAACTCATCAAATCCTAGTAAGTCACTTGTTAAATCACTGTAGCACTCTCACACAACAGCCGCCGTGTCCAGTTAATTAATGCCTCTCCATTAATGGCATTACTGTGAATGCCAAAATAATTAATCACTTCTCTGTACCGAGGGGGGTGGATGATAAACGCACACTTAATTGCGTTGAAGGTGACTTCACAAGCGTGGTCAGAGAACTGGGTTTATAGATGAGCTTCCTCAAAAGGCTGTTGATTGACATGTTTGCTCTCCTGGCCCTTAGAAGCATCCTGAACGCGATTTTTCGATTGCCTTAGTTCTATTTATAGCTCTCTGCTCTGCTTCAACTCAAAATCCAAAGTTTAAGCGGTCATCTGCCAGGCTGTCTGGCAACTTCAAAGTCATATGAGAGAAGGTGCCTGAATGTATAAGTATTTGGTGAAATTTCTAGCTGGAATGCTGTGGGCTCTTGAGCTCTACGTGACAATTTTTTTTTTAATGTAGAATTTGTTATGCTAAAAATAGAACTAACTGGTATACTGCAATGAAGCACTCACGGTACACCATGACTTGAGGGAGGGAAACAACGGGACATTTAGGAGGGCATGTCTGAATCAGTGGGTTACCTTCAGTTCACATCGGTGTTCTTCTGCATCATGGGGGCTGCCCTACTCATCTCCTCTGGCTTCAAGTGGCTCCCACGCAGCCTTCCCTATTTGCCCCACCTTAGGGGCTCCAGAAAGGCCTCGGCCTGTCCTAGTTTCACTTCAGTTGCTGTGATAATATACTCTGACCCCCCCCCCAAAAAAAGTGACTTGTGGGAGAAAGGGCCTGAACTTCAGGTCATGCCTCCAGCTTACAGTCCATCACTATAGGGAAGTCAAGGAAAGAAGTTCAGAGAGCTAGTAAATCATGGCCACAATTAAAAGCAGAGAGAGATGAATGTGCTCCTCTCTTGCTTGCTTGCTTGCTCTCTTGCTTGCTTGTACTCAACTCCATTTCTCTACTCTTACACAGTTTAGGGCTCCTTGCCTAGGGTGGGTGCCATCAACAGTGGGCACCCACGTCAATTAACTTAACTAAGATAACCCCCAAAGCACATACCCACAGGCTAACCAACACCAACAATCTCCCATCGAGACTATCTTCCCACTTGATTCTAGGTAATGTCAAGTTGAAAATGATGGCCAACCGGCACAGCACTACTCAGCCCCTCGTCCATCTGACTTATAAATGCCCAAAGTTGTTTACAGAGTCCATTCAATAAGCTGCAACTTAGACTCCAACACACTTGTCACCATCCATGCCTGGATACTAAGTCTGAAAACACTCCATTTGGCAGTAGCTTCTTCCCTACGGAGTTAAATGTACATACCTCAGTGGGGATTCTAGATCAAAATGAATGTGTCCTCCAGCTCCTTGCCTATAGTAGTTGCGTATTGCCATAAGAAACTTAACAGCCTGGGCTGGGCTGTGGTGGCACATGCCTTTACTCCCAGCGCTTGGGAGGCAGAGCCAGGCGGATCGCTGTGAGTTCAAGGCCAGCCTGGTCTACAAAGTGAGTCCAGGACTGTCAAGGCTACACAGAGAAAGCCTGTCTTGAAAAACCAAAAGAAAGAAAGGAAGGAAGGAAGGAAGGAAGGAAGGAAGGAAGGAAGGAAGGAAGGAAGGAGAAAGAAAGAAAGAAAGAAAGAAAGAAAGAAAGAAAGAAAATAACATAACAGCCTCTACATCTGATTTCTACCATATCTCTCCCACTTTCCTTTCTCTTCTTTGAGCTCCAATCTTATATTTCTGTCTCACAGTCTCCCATTGTCTAGTTAACACATCAAATTCATTACATTCCCTCAGGGTAGGATCCTAACATCAAGATGATATCTGCTTTTCAAAATAGACTGTATATCCAATGGAACAGCATGATGATTACCGTTATAACTGTCTGTTTGACCGAATTACCGTTTCTCTAATAATACCTGTTGCCCGACCATGAGTGTGAAATTGAAGGCTCACAATTGTGTTGCCAGAGCCAAGCAGGTGCCTAGCTCACAGCAGACATTTGGAAAGTATTTGGGATGATGACTGAGAAATAGACAACAAAGAACCATATGAGCCTGAGTGCTATAGTTTCCGTGTGGAATGCCGTCCCTTAGGCTCCTGTCTTTAAATGCTTGGTCCCCAGTTGGTGGCAGTATTCGGGGATGCTCAGGGTAGAGGAAGTACATCACTGGGAGTGAGCTTGGGGGTTAAAAAGCCTCCAGCACTTCCAAGTCACTCTATCTGCTTCAGGCTTATGCTTATGATGTGAGATGTGAACTTTTACATTCCTGCTCCTGCTGCCACGCTGTCCCTCCCATTATGAACACCAACCCTCTAAAACCATAACTAAAAATAAACTTTTTTTTTCTATAAGTTGCTTTGGTTGTGATCTTTTATCACAGAGACAGTAAACTAACTAATACAAACCCTGAGGAGGTGGAGCCTCGCTGAAGGAGGTGAGTCATCGTTGGGAGCAGGTCTTGGGAGCTATATCCACACCCTGCTTCCTGGTCTCCAAAGGTGTGAGCGAGCAGCCTATACTTGTACCACCACAGCCACAGGCTGTTACCGGCATGCCTTCCCCGATAGGAACAATTAATTATACCCTCCAACTGGGAGCCAAAATAAACCTTTCCTCTCCAAGGCAGCTGCTTGTAAAGTATTTGGTCCTGGTAACCAGAAGACCAACGCTAATACAGTAAGTGTGGGGGACAGCAAACCTGAGGCTATGGGGAAACAATGGAGTGGTGGACCAACACAAGGAGCCCAGAGAAGAAGGCAAGCGGTCATGCAAATAATCTAGCTCCAGAGGAGGTAGTAACCAGCAACCGCTCTGTCCACTGAGAAGCAAGCTCATCCAGGAGCTCCTTAACCCTGAGCCCCTCACCAGCCTGGGTAGACAGCCTCCCAGTACACTGCACCTGCTGCAGACCAATCCTGGGAAAGAGCTGACGGAGAATGAGCTGTCCCCACTTAGCTCTCCAAACCCAGTCCTATATTTCAATGTGACTGCCAGCTGGAAAAGGTTCCTCCCTTCTGTCCAAAGCAGGTCTTATGTATGCTCAGTCTTCTCAAAAAGCCTTGGAGCGGCTGTCTAATTATAACTCCTTTCTATATAGTCAAGGTGGCACACTAGAAATTCTATTCCTCTCTCTCTCTCTCTTCCAACCTTTACAGTCTCAAATTCCCTACCCAGCTTTGTTTGAACAGCCAGTTTACTCTGCTGGAACATCTAACTGGAGTCATGCGCAGTGTGTAAAGTGGACAAAGCAAGACAAAGCAGACCTTGGCTTATATTCTAAACAAAGGAAACACCACAGGAAACATCAGGTGCCTCTTGGTGCTACTGGATTCTACTTCCAACCCTGATTGTGGTCCCACCTTACTAAGATGTCTGCCCATCACCAAAGGCAGAGGCCTGGCTCCTGGAGTGGAATGCAAGTTTCAGAACCAGGCTTATTAGTACAAGACAGCTCAGTGTTAATAGTCCAAATGAAATGCTTTCAAAGTACAACTAACTCATTAACAACAAACGAATTTGCTTATTAGCTGACTGCTTTGAATTAATGAATATTAGTTATTTGTGTCATACTCCGCCCCCCCAAACACACACACCCAAAGAACCAGTGTTATTTCCAATTCTAAAAGCCCTGCTTCTTTCAAACCAATTGCTCTCTCTTAGGCCTCATTGTGGACCACACACTCATTCAGGCATGCTGTGAACAATACTCTTGCATAATTATCTGCCTAAAATGTGTTTTAAACTAAATGTGCACAAGTACACCTGTTCTTCTTGATGCATGTAGGTCTTCATATGGGTGGACATCTGTGTACATGTGTATGTAGATACAGCTACATGTGTGTATACATATGTATGGAGAGAGAGAGAGAAAGAATGGGTGAATGGACAAATAATAGGTAGATGGCTAGATGAATGGATAAAGGGATAGATGGATAATGGAGGAATGGGTAGATGATGGAGAGATGGGTGAACAGATATGCTAATAAGTGAGTCATAAAAAACAGATGGACAGATGATGGATGGATGAGGAGGGAAGATGTTTCTACCCATGTATATCAACAGAGTATTACATAAAATAAGAGAGTCTAAAACTAAGCTTCAAGGAACTGTCATTTTCTTTTAAGACGGGGGTCTTGCTATGTATCCTTGGGTGCCTGACACTTAGCTGGCCACAGACTTGCAGTGATCCCTCTGGTTCTGGCCCCTGAGTGCTAGTATCATGTTTTTCAGAGCCAAGTTTGAACTGGGTTTCCCTAATTATAAACTATGGCTCTGCTAATATCACCAGGAATCCCACACTTAACAAAACATGAACTATGCTAAGTGTTTGTGATATAACAGCAAGCGAGGCGTACACCACTCCCTGCCTTCAAGGCACTTGCAGTCCAAGAGGAGTTACAAGGTATAGGAAGGCACTGGGGAGCAAACAAGGGGAAGGGAAGACTATTATCAGGGAAGGTGGCGGTCACACTGAGGCTGTGACAAGTAGGCATCACCGGAATCCAGCAAGGAGGAGCCCTCTAGATGAGAGTTCTCAGAGAGAAGAGGAGCAGATCAGGCATTTATAGACACTTACAGGGCAGACACGCTGGGCCTTGCTGGCTGCCTGCTCTTAGCTTCTACACTGAGGGACGGGGAGCCAGCGAAGAACTATGAGCAGGGAGGGACAGTGCAAATGCCCTTCTCCAATATGGCCCAGATGTTGGAGCAGGGGTGGACATAGGAAGGCGAGGCAGGGAGCTCTGGGACAGCGCAGGTGAGGGAGAGTGGGACTCAGCAGCTGCACAGTGGATAGGCAAAGCAGAAGGGATCTGTTGAGCCTTGATGAGGTTTGATGAGACCAAGATACTTCCAGATGAACGGATTCGGAAAGGGAAGAAAAGGGAAGGGTGGAATCAAGGCCTGGGCTCGGACAACCAGAAGAATAAAGCTGCCAGATGCGAGAAGCCACACTCAGGAGGCATGGCCACTGACACAAATCTGATCCCAACCCAAGGTGACTCATCTGCTTTTCCCACCCAACCCCCTCACCCCCTTCTCTTTGTCTCCGTGCCTGTCCTGACTCCTCTCTGCCTGGCTTCCTAGTTCCATTCTGGGCACAGCCACACAGAAGCATGTCTCTGAGCACCCTTCTCCCCCCACTACACACTCTTTCCTGCCGTGTTCCTTTCCCACTAGCTCCAGGCCCCAGGCAGAGGGCTGCCGAGACAGAGCCCAGCCGCTCCTCCTCAGCTGAGTCCACAGAACATCATCAGTACCACATCTAAACTGAACAATAGCAGAGCCTTTACCTCCAACTAGATTTGGTATATTCCAGCTGATAGGAACACACACACACACATGCCCCCCACACACTTGCATATACACACGCCCACACACCCACACATATACACATGCACACACACGTGCATACACACGCGCACACACACAAATAGACACACGCACATGCACACGCGCCCACACATACACAACACACATCCTAATGTGAGACTTTCTCTGACACTTGCTGCTCCTCTCACCTGATATTACCTTTTTTTTTCCACCATCAAAAGTTACTCCACAGGACTCATCATATATACCAGTGTCATTGTCACTACCTACTCCTCCTGCCTGTGAGCTAAACGTAAGCCTAACACAAGCGTGGCCCCTGTCCAGTTCCACCCCCACTGCTCATCTCACAACAACTTTCTTGTTAAAATCCACTGGCACAGATAACTCACTCTGCTGTTAGCAAACACAATGCACACCACTATTTCTCACACCCCTATTTCCCCACAATGTCACTCATGCCTTTCCCTACTTTTTTTAAAGGCCCAGTTCAAGGTTATTCTAGGTCTTTCCCCTTGATAACTGATCACTGTAGTGATAAATCTTCTCTGCCAACTTGATTGCATTTGGAATCACCAGGGGAACATACATCTGGATGTGTCTGCAAGGGTGTTTTGGTTTGGTTTGGTTTGGTTTGGTTTGTTGTTGTTGTTTTTATTCACTTATTACATAGACAGGGTTCTGCCTGCTCACCAGAAGAGGGCACCAGATCTCAGTATAGATGGTTGTGAGCTACCATATGGTTGCTGGGAATTGAACTCAGGACCTCTGGAAGAGCAGATGGTGCTCTTAACCACTGAGCCATCTCTCTCCAGCGCCCTGCAGAGGTGTTTTGAGAGTGATTTAACTGAAAGGAGAGGACTCGCCCTGAGTGTAGGAGGCACTATCCACAGGTCCCTACCCATGCCAGAAATTAAAGAAAGAAAAGGAGAAAGCCTGAGGAGCCCCAGCATTCTTCCATGTCCGTTTCCTGATCCACTGAGACGGGAGGAAGCATCTTTAGGCTCCCAGAAGCTGGTCCTGCTACCATGCCTTTCCTACCATCAAACCCTCCCTCCCTTATGTCGCGTCTTGTCAGGTGTTCGACCACCGCAATGAAGACCGTAACTAGTACAACTATTCTCCCCTTCTAAATTCACGCAGCCCTTTCATTGAGTGTATGAGTCTCTAATACTTAATGCATGTGCCTTTGACTCTTCATCAACCTCCCTACGTGCAACATCCTCACAAAAGCATTGACATCTTCCCAAGGCAACAACTGCTTGCTGTGGGAATCTTTCCAGTTGCCCCCTTATGTCGGCTGTAAGGAGGAGGAACTCTCGCCTGTGGATCGCTCCTGGTCAAGTGCTTTGCAGTGGGGAATCCAGGCAACAGTCAAGACAGGGAGAGCCAAGTGCCACCAAACACCATTTGTGTGCACTGACACTCAAGTGAAGAGCTGAGGGCACAAGATGAGAAAGGATGGAAAAGCTACCAAGACTAGGTACTTGGCTAGGGCTGGGGTGGGGATGGTGGAGGGATGGAGAGATTAGAAAGAAGATATCAGAAAGCAGGTATCCCAAGCACAGGGAGACCCCACAAGAAAGGAGGGGCACGGTGATGTGCTTGTGTAACATGGCTGCGTTTCCGCCCTTCTCCACAATCCTTCCTGAAGACAAGTCAAAATTCAAAGTGTTTTAATTCACTGTTTGGCTGCTGTACTGCATTTTTTTTCAAATGTAACTTTATCAGCAAGACTGGGCAACAGGACCATAAGATTTATGTGGTTTATTTAATGAGAATATCCCATGGGCCTGAAGCTGAAATCTCTCAAGTCTGGGATGAACATCTTACATTTCTTGGCAGCCCCAATATGACAACAACGCCCTGCACATGGAAATCCACTCACTGAGGCTTGCTGATTAGCAGGGTTGTGGGGAGATCCATAGACACTGAGAGCTCCATGTCTCATTGGCCCGTGTTCTAGAGCCTCCCGCTATTAACCACATAGGCTAGCAGAATTTGTCAGTGTATTCGTTGAAGGGAATTTTTCCATTTGTCTAGGCAAACATAACTGTTGTAGGTCAGGCACACAATTACAGCATTAAAACAAGACAGCTGTGAGAGCATTGCTTGTTAAGCATGCCTATGAAACCAAAAATACCCCAGCATTCAAAAACTCAAATGTCAGGGACAGCCTCGGACACAAGAATGCAAGAGAAGCCTTTGGAAACTCAATTCCAGTTATTTATACGCCTTACCCAGGGCTGGACAATTTTCTCTTGGCGACATGACCTACTTCAGTCCATTTGCTTACTACCCCACGACCTCTGAAAAACAGTTACAACAAATTGGGATTTTGTGGGAAAACTCGGCGTTCCTCTCTAAAGCCTCCCTAATAGGTTTTCCAGATACGTGTCTTTCTGTGGAACATGCTTTGCCCCATCTCATGAAGCCCTCTGACTCTGTAAAAGGTCTGGGATGGAAGGCACCTAAATGTCTACCCTAGGGATGGGACGGCACAGTAAGTGCAGAAGAGGCGGACTGGCATCAGGGACTTCTATGTGCCACATGGGCACCCATCCCTGGTGGTGGACAGTGTGATAGTGATTTCTTACACACACACACACACACACACACACACACACACACACACACACACACGTGTGTGTGCATGCTTCTTCACATTTACTCCAATGAACAAATGTAATGCTGATCATGACAGTGACCATTCTTCTAATGTGACGTCGTGACTTAAAGTCCCGCTATTCTGGAAACTGTTACCCCACTTCCCTCATGGAAGAGATCACACATGTCAGGCAGGCAAGGAGATACTGGGAGGTGTGTGAGAACATCAGGCTGTATCACAAAACACGTGGATGGAGGGGAAATGATGCTGGCTGCAGGAGGCAGGACAGGAAGAAACCGGACAAGCTAATCATCTGTATCAAAAAAGCTGTCAGTTGGGCATGGTGTCGCATGCCTTTAATTCCAGCACTCGGAAGGCAGAGGCAGGCAGATCACTGTGAGTTTGAGGCCAGCCTGGTCTACAAAATGAGTCTAGGATAGCCAAAGACAGAGAGACCCTGTCTCAAAAAAAAAAAAAAAAAAAAAAGTTGTCATCATGACTGAAGCAGAAAAACTGTACTGTGGAATTTAACCCACATATGTCATGAGAAGACCCAAAGCTACAGTTATAACTATGCTTAAAATTTGATCCAGAGAGGAGGGAGGGAGTGAACAAGAGGGAATAGAAGGAGAGAAAGAAAAAATGAAAGCAGGAAGAAAAGAGGGAGGGGAGGAAAGGAAAGGCAAGAAGGAAGGCAGGAAAGCAGGGAGGGAGGGGAAAGGAAGAAATGGAGGGAGGGAGGGAGGAAGGCAAGACTGGGAAGGAAAGGAGGGCATTGCTCAACAGTTGTTCAGCACTAACATGTCGGCTAAATAAATTATATTCTGATTCAACAGACCAGCATCCTACCATCTCTGCTGAGATGAGCACAGGAAAGAATTGACCTAAACTATGAAAGAGGGAGGGGGATCAACTTTGCACTTCCTCTGCTTTTGGTTTTTAATAGTTACTGCTTTTTATTTTAACATGTCCAAGTTTGGCTTCTATTGTAGAAGCTCAAGAGACCTTATCCAACCGCAGTTTTAAGATGGACCTGAAAAGGCAGCATTTTTGCATTTCCAGTTTTAAATATTGAGTTTTTCATCAAATAAAGATGTTACAGAGTCTACCCCTCCTAACCTTTTCCCCACTCTGCCCTACCCTGACCTCCCGCACAAGAAACCTTAAATGACAAAATATAGTATTCCCATAAGTATGATCAAAAGTTTCTTTCTCTCTTTCTTTTTTTTTAATCCTATAAAATTCTTTAATGTAATAAAAATTAAAAAAAAGAGGGCATTTAAATGTCACAGAGGTGGGTTATGAAAGTCTGCAAAGAATTCTCAAGATTGACATTTTGCAGCTGAAATTTCCTCCGAGTAGCATTTACAGAGGGAATTGCTGATGTGCAACTGAATTTCACCAGGCAGATGGCTACCTTGTGGCCACCCCATTCCAAGATGTGGGCTCCCCTCTTTAGACAACCTACGGCCAACACAGCAAACTGACCAACACAGCAAACTCAGTCGGGGAGGGAACGGAGATTACTCATTCCCCAGCTGCGGGATGCCAACTGCCAGTGCAGCTGTCAGAGGGAAACAGGAGACAAAGGATGCTGATACAGATGTTGTATAAGAGAGCTAGAAGAAGAGGAGGAAGCCAGGGGTAGGGGAGGATGTGCTTGCTGGATGCGAAGAATACACAGTGAGCTTACAGGGCAGGCGTCAGTGAGCTTGTAGGAAGAGGGAGCAGAACTCCAACCACAGATTTGGATGCCCCTAGGCTAGCGATGTGGTTCAGTTGGTAAACTGCTTGCTTAGTGTCTGTGAGGCCTTTGGCTCTGTCCCCATTGTTGCATAAACTGAGTGTGGTGGTGCGCAGCCTGCCAATCACCTCAGGACAAGAGGGATGGAGACTGGAGGATCAGGAGTTCAAGGACATCCTGAGTGTGGTCATGTACACTTCGACATACTGGCCGGCCACCCTAGCCTAAAATCTCTGTCTTAAAATACAAGATGAACAGTGCATGAGTAATTAAATCTAAAGTCAGCCTCTGCCTCCACATGGATACATGCACATATGCACGCACATACAAACAAATATAATAATGATAATAAAAGAGTTAAAGGAGAATGGATTTAAGCGGATTTTGTTTGTGCTTGGGTTTTTTGTTGTTTGTTGTTGTTGTTTTTAATAATCCATGGAGTCTTTTGTATTTGTTTTGGTTTGGTTTGGTTTGGTTTTTGGTTTTTGAGAAGCTATGGAAAGAAAAATCTTTGACTAGTCTTTTTCTTTATGAAAAACTCCAAAGAGGAAGGGCTTTAGACATGGGGTCCTGACGATGACTTTGGCATCTCAGGCACAGAGGAGGAGGAGAAGGATGGTTACCCAGGTGGAGCTGAGTTGGCCAGTGACTGAGCAGAGCCACATTTCACCACAGGAAAGGAGAGGCTGTGCCTTGGGGGAGAAGGTAAGAGAGGGCGAGCCCTGGGGAAGGGATTCTGTGGAGTTTCACCCTAAGGACACTGGAAATCCATTTCTTCCACAACATCCTACAGAGGCCACACCCCTCGAAGGTTAGTTTGGTCCTTACCCCTAAATCAATCCCATGTCACCAAGAAACTTCAAATTAAACACAAACACCATCCGTATTCAAGCCCAGCAAGCCGCTGTGTTTCTCGGAACTAGGACTGGAGCATCATGAACTTGCCTCTCTTGGTACAAACCACATGGCCAATGAATCACTGAAGAGCTAACAAGCAAGGCTGGAGCTCCCTGCAGAGCAGGCAGCGCTAAGCAAAGGTTACCCAGTTATTTACCCCCAAACACTGCATAGAGCCAATTACGTATTTGAAAATGACATGTCTGGGGGAAACAGAAGGGAAAATTAAGCAGAGAGCAGGGGCGTGGGAACGTGATAGGGACTCTGAGAAGAGATACAACAGGAAGGATCCCTACTTCACAGACACCCACATCGTCTCTTTCCTTCCTCCCATGACACGGTGTAAGTATTAATAAGGCAATGGTAATGAAGGAAAACTGTAAAAATGTTAACTGTGGGAAACATTAAGAAGGCCCAAAGAGCACTGCACATGTGACATGCTACTGGAATGTCTGCAATGGAATGTCAGCTCATGGCAAGAAAGTTAACAAAAGAGCAGAAGGGAGAAGTTTGACCATTTCACCACCAAGAAATGAGAAGTGCTTGATGAGATAGAGGCAGCCAGCTTGATTCAGACACTGCACGGTGTATTCATGTGTGGAAATACTACATGGAAAAAACACTGTAAGGGAGGGCAAGATGGTGCCATCCTGGGTTAAAAAACACCTGCCAGGTTGGCCTGATGACCTGAGTTCTACCTCAAAACCCATGTGAAAAGATGGAAGGAGCCAGGTGTGGCGGTGTATCTCTTTAATCCCAGCACTTAGGAGGCAGTGGCAGGCCTCTGTGAGTTCAAAGCCAACTGGGGCTACATATCAAATTCCAGGAGGTCTGGGGCTACCTAGTGAGATTCTGTCTCAATAAAACAAACAAGCAAGCAAAAAGCTGAAGGAGAAAACTTAACTAGACAAGGTTGTCCTCTGGCTTCCATTTGCATGCCTTGGTGCATGGGCACCCACACGCACCGTGTGTGTGTGTGTGTGTGTGTGTGTGTGTGTGTGTGTGTGTGTGTG
>OU015743.1:23936726-23949332 GCA_907169655.1 Acomys percivali | reverse complement strand
CACACACACACACACACACACACACACACACACACACACACACACACACGCTTGATTACATATCATTCACATACACACACACAGTAATAATTAACATTATACACGTGTGTGTGTGTGTGTGTGTGTGTGTGTGTGTGTATGAGAGACAGATTTTCACTATGGAGTCCTGGCTAGCCTAGGACCCACCATGTAGACCAGGCTGGCCTCAAAGTCACAGAGATCCACCTGCCTCTGTTTTCTCGAGTGCTGGGATTACAAGAGTGTGCTACTGTGCCTAGCTCAAAACTCCTGTTTTGGTTAGAGAGCTCTTCCTTGATGAAAGCAGTTCAAGACGTAGCCTTCATCATCAACTAAAAACACTGAACAATTATCCAGTTAAGGAAAGGACATTCTAAGCCTCATAGCAGAGTTCCATGGCTAACATAATACAAAGTAGAGATTCTCACTGTGTTGGGCACCAGTTTGGAGGGTGCGGGACAATAGTATTTCTGAGCCAATAAGAAAAAGGAGGCACAAGAAATGAGGGTTGGGTAGCTGCTCACAGTGTTTCTTACCTTTAGCTCCCTAGTAGGCCAAAATAAGCTAACATTGTATTGTGCTAGCCATAAAAACGTGAGACGTCTTCTTACATTTGCCTATTGTATGTGTATGGGGAGGGGAACATCCATCATGTGTGTTAAGGAGCATGTCATGGAGGTCAGAGGTCAGCCTGCAGGAGTTGGTTCTCTCCTTATACCATGTTGGAGCCAGGAGTCAGGCTCAACTCATTAGAGTACGTGGCAAACATATTTATCCTCCAAGCCGTCTCACTGGCCTCTATTTTATTTTCAACTGCAATGTATAATACATAAATGGGCAAGTGCCCCAAACAAACATGCCTAGTTCACTGTGTGTTACCAAACAGGTATCTATGTAAGCATTGCTGAAGCCAAGAGCAAGAATAGCCTGCCCCAGGCCCCTCCTGGTCCCCCCTTTCCCTGTTCTCCCAAGGTAACCACTGTTAGGGAGTGAGAGACCCATTACTGCTCAATTTTGCCTCTTGTATCTGGTCCACAAACTGGAAAACACTGTGTGTAATGAATTTATTCAAATGCTCACACAATTATTTTTCATGGCTGTAAAAAGGAACTTTTTCCCACCTGTCTCAATTGTTGTCTCAGAGGATTACTGCCTCCTTCTGCTAACCTAGGCCAAGTCCTGGAAGCTTCTAGCCGCTGTACAATCTAGGCCTAGAATGTTTTCAGCCTCTGAAACTTATTGCTTAATAAGCCCACCCTATCTTGTTCCTACTGAGCTCTGGGCTGGCTGGTTCAACTCAGCTGGTCTGGCTCAAACTCTTCTCCCAGCTGACTTATTCAATCTGGCTTCTCCCTCGGCCACTAAATTGCTCTGCTTGGCCTCAACTAACTCCAGATATCTTTTCTAATCTTCTGGCTCCTTCTCATTCTCTGGCTCATTCTGCCTTCAACTTCTCACTGTAAAACTCTCCCAGTAAAACTGCCTTCTCTCTCTCTCTCAATCTCTCTGCCCCTTTAAGTAGCTTCCCTTTCCTCTCTCTTTTCCTGAGAGTTGGGCATATCGTAGTCTGTCAAATCTTTCTCTGATTCATCACTTTTTCTGCCACTCAATTAAACATCACTTTCTAACCTGGGTTACAAACTAAGTTTACTTTCATTGTTTGGGATTAAAGGCATGTACCATCACGCCTAGACCTACACCTTCCTTTACCTGAAACTTGCTTTATACCAGGCTGGCCTTGAACTCAGATCTGCTTGCCTCTGTCTTCAGGGTTAGAGAAGTGCTTTTATTCCAGCCGGAGCACACAGACCTAGAAAGTCTTTGAACGTGATCTCTTGCCAGAGCAGCCATGTTCTGAATTAACATTCCTCTACACATGGCTATCTAGCATTTTGGTAAGGGTATACTAAAACATACAGAGAGGTTGCCCCTGCCATGACAAGCTAATGCTCATGTCGGTAGAGATGGCAAATAATATCTGCAGAAACAAGCAGCAGACGCATGGAGTTTTGAAGACAATTTTCAGCGCTGATCGCCCAAATCACCTCTTTTAAAAAGCAAATAGTGAGCACTTGCAATTAAGCCATAAAATTAGAAGCTTAGAATATCCCACTGGGAAAATCATGAGTAAAGCATGGCCATATGGAATCCAAGGCTTCCCGGTGAACTCATTCCAGGGCCCAGAACATCATCTGAATTGCTTTAAGAGTGCTGATGGCACCAATCTCTTTCCCTAGTGCTTGCCAATGGAGCCTGTAGGAGCCATAAGTGTACAGAGATGGGTACTATGACTTGCTTTGGTCCTGAAAACAATATAGACCACCATCAAGTAAAACCTTATTGAAACATTTACTATTTGACACTTCTATGATAAAAGATTGACTGAGAGTCAGACCCACTGTGATTTTAAAATGGCTTTTGCGGGGGAAGAGTAGTTTTTTGAGACAGGGTTTCTCTGTGCAGCCTTGGCTGTCCTGGACTCACTTTGTAGACCAGGCTGGCCTCGAACTCACAGAGATCTGCCTGCCTCTGCCTCCAGAGTGCTCGGATTACAGGCGTGCGCCACCACATCCAACTAAAATATGTCTTTAAAGTCAAATTAAGGAGTGAGTCTGAAAGGGGCACAGGAGTGAAAGAGATCCTCAAGTTTCAAAATGAGAGAGCTGACAACCCGAGAGTCAACTGCAGAGGACACTGCAGTGACCACAGAGGTGACAGACCTGGAAACAAGGACTGGGATTTGAGAGTGAGAAGTCATGGAGATGGGAAACACAACTCTCAGCATAAAGGAGACAGGGAAGCAATGAAAACCTCCCAAAACGTCCCTGCCTGCTTAGAAAGGAGAACAGAATAGGAACTAAATAAATCCACAAACCAGCCTAGAGAAAAGACAGAAAGTCTAACGTCCCTCCAACATCTCCAAATGAATGAGTAACTCATGGGTGACAAATTTTCCCTCATCAGTGTCCCATTGAGTCATCAACATTTCCATGATGTCCTAAGTCAAGAAATTAAGATAAAAATCTCCTGGAAGTAATAGGGTGACAGCTCTCACAGCACAGGACACATGACAATCACACACATGCTTGCATGCACACATACACACACCAGCACTTACAATGAGCTCATCACATCACAGGACACATGACAATCACACACATGTGTGCACACACACACCAGCACTTACAATGAGCTCAAGATATAAGACTGCAAACCACACAAGGAAAAAGATTACAGTACAACCCAACACCCATGTGTGAAGCTGTGGACAAAGGGTCAATAAAGCCCCTTGCTCCACTAAACGAAAACACACTCGTGCATTTTAAGATTGAATGCTTGCTTAAAGTCTATCCGAAAAGTTCATGATTGCCCACTTAAGTTTCTTTGATTAACTGACTTGATTAACAGTCCTGATTTCTTTAATGAGAAGACTTCTACGAAGGAATATTAATAGCTACGGTTTCCAAATGCTTATATTATGCCTGGCACCGTTTTCAATGCCTTCCCTGTATGTGCCCATTCAATCTTCACTCCAGCCCAATGAGGCAGATACCATTGTCTGTGTGTTATATCTGAAGCTTTCAGAGTATGTAGAATGAGTTACCACAGCTGCTCAGCTGGCAACATGATGAGCATTCTAATCAAGGCAAAACAATATGATTCCACCCCAAATCCCACTTGCTATCTAGTTTGTTTGGGGTTTTTTTTGTCAAGTTGTTCCAGAATTCATACAAGACATGTAAGTATTGCCTAGGTAATTTGACAAATAGAGAGGCCTTGTCCCTATGGTATGTGGATAAAGTTATGTGACAGCTATACTATGTGACAATGGTAATCAGGAGGCCCATCTGAACAAACATAGCCGAAGAGGAAGCACAGAATTTGCCATCTACTGAAATAAACAGAGGAAGATATTAAAACTAGCATGGGATAGAAGCTAGAGAATTGGCTCTGAGGTTAAGAATACTTGCTGCTTTTCCAGAGGACCTATCTTCTTTCCCAGGTTTATATCACTTAGTATTTGTTGGAAGGACCATGCTGTTTAAGGCTGCAGTCCTCCCGGGCTTGGTGTTAGATGGAGGACTCCCTCTCCCCACCAAGACCTCCTGCTCGCTGCCTGACCTCACCTGGACAGTGTCTTTAGGCCTTGATGCCTCTAACAACATTTGATATATGGCCTTTGACGCAGTTCCCTGCTAGCTCTCCCCTCCCTGTGCCTATAGGATAATTAGGTACTTCGCTCCAATTCATATGATAGGAACATGATGCCAAATGTAAATCAAGCACCACTGAAGTGCCTAGTTCCAACCAATTGTATATAACAATCCTGGGAGCCTCCCACAGGAGCCTCCCACCCACCCACTCCCCAAGGACTATAAAGCCTTTGTTCTTCCTGAATAAAGATGAACTAGCTCCTCGAAGTGGTTCCCAGAGTGGTCACTCTCCATCGTGCTCATGGCCTTCGGAGCCCTGCACTTTACCTTTTGCTCCTCCTGCCTTTGTGGGCTGGTGGCCAACAGCCCCCGTGGGAAGAGGAGACCCAAAACTATTGCAATTTCCTAGCTAAAAATATTTGGAACATGAGCTTTATCTTGGAATAAATGTCATGAAGGAAGTTGACCCATCCTTTAATAATAACAATAGAACTTCAATAATGACATGATTTTATTAGTTGATTTTTAAAAAATATTATGTGCACCTCTAGTTCAGTACAAAATGAAATATTAAACTGTTCTGTAACCACAAGTTTTAATGGCGAAAAGTTCTTAGACTTGGGAATAAGCACACACAACACACTCATACCCAAGCTCTGAAAATAAACATAAAAGACAAGTGTCCTTATCGGTGGGGACTGTAAAGGCAGTAAAGGCACAGTAAAGGCAGTGTTTGTGGCACTGTGCAGAAATCAAAAGCAATGGTCTAATCTCGGCCAATTGGAACCAAAGAAGAGGAGAACAGCTTCCTAGGTACAAATGGTCCTCTCAGAATTCAGAAAGACAAACGTTGCTGATGTTCTAAGTGGGATCAACATTCAAGCACACACATCTGCTGCTTATATCACCCAGGAGGGAGTCGAAGGGACTGACCCAGAGTCCTGGAGGACACTATGCATGCATCTGCTTTTGTTCCATCTGATCATACATATTAGCAGATCCTCTCCTTGACCACCAGCTTCTTGGAAGACATTCTCTGGATCTGGTGACAGCTTGAGTCTTTCCTCAGTACTGGGTTCCCTTAGGCAAAACCAAACCCAGTCTCATAACCTGTCAAGCGGCCCTGGTGACACAGCATCCTCCTTATCCACAGTTTCCACACTGCAAGCTAAAGTGTCACAATGTCACACCCAAGGCACTAGGGTCCCATGGATGACATGTTTCTATGTTTTCAAAAGAAACATGAGATATGTAGCCTCCTATCGCATAAACTGCTAGCTGGATGAGTTTCAGTGTCAACATTAGACCTCATTTACAGTCCTTGGACGCTAGCATAGCTCCCCAAAGATGGGCTGCTGTTGTCATTTCAGCAATATCTGTGATTGAAAAGGAAATATTCCATGAAGGTTGAAAACAGATGATCAACTGAGAAGATGTCCAGTATCCAATACACACAAACCTCCCATGAATATGTAATTTGGGCCACTTCAAAAAATGAATGTATTTTTTTTCTCAAACAGCTACAAAGTAGCTCATATATAAGTCATTGGGATCAAACTGTTTAATAATTAGAATTATCAATAATTTGGCTTGAGGCATTATTGGTGGAAAGTTACTATACTATTAAGACCACTGTGAACCAGAAAGTTTGGGAGTCTCAGATTTATATAAAAATTATTGTTGTGATACAATATGTTCTTAACCCCTAAATAAAAACATATTACTTTCTAAATGATTCCCACAAGAAAAAATATCCATCTGCTGCTTATAATTTTAGAAATATTTAACAATTTAGAAGCCAGCTACCCAGCAGCCCTTCTAAGAGAGATAAAGGTGGAAGCTTCAAAGGACCAGAAGGTGGACCACACAAAGAACAGTACTGAAAGCAAGCAGGTCGAGCAAAGTAAGCCACCACCATATCCTTTTCAGCATCCACATGGCCATCAGCCTTCCTAACACTGCAGCATCCACACGGCCATCAGCCTTCCTAACACTGCGACATTTTAATGCAGTCCCTCATGTTGTGGTAGCCCCCCAACTATAAAATTACTTTCTTGCTACTTCCTACCTGTAATTTTGCTGCTGTTATGATCGTAATGTAACTATATGATAAGCAGGATAGGCTGATATGCAACCCTTGTTGGGGGTTGCAATATACAGGTGGTGAACCCCTTCAAAGGAAGGTTGATCTCCACTTCTCCCCAAGCCAGATGTCACCCTCAACTGGTAAAGAAAAAAAGTGAAGTCCTGAGAGTTTGGGGAGTGTTTATGCTGCTGTTCAAGTAAAATTCTGCTTCCTACGCCTGTCCACTACCAACTCTTCCCTGAGACACACACAGAGGAAGTGATAAAGACCAGGTTAAGAGCATCTAAGTAAATGTTCATCCTGCCTGGGTTCTTTGAAACCCTCTTCTTCAGTACACAGGCAAGGATTTGTGATATCTCAATTTGATTTTTATCTTTCTCTGATTGAGAAGTACATAGGGAATTAGTTGTTTTTTTTTTTTTTAAACACGCTAGTAGGAGACTGGAAAGATAACTCAACAGATAAGAGCTAAGAATCGGTGGCTCTCAACTGACTGGAAGTCTGGCTTCAGAAGATCCAACACCTTCTTCTGGCCTCTGAGGGAACCTACAGCTATATAGTACACACACATATACTCAGGTGTGCACACACACACAAATACATGTTTTTAAATAAAAAGAATACCACTGGATGCGTCTGTGAAAGCATTTCAGAAGCACATAGCGTGAGGGATGCAAGCCACGCCAGCCCATAGGCCAGGGGCCCAGACGGAGTGAGAAAGAAAAAAGAAGCAAGCCCCAAGAGTAAGCATTCTCTCTCCCCACGCCCCTGCTCTTCCTCTCTTCTCCTCCCCTTATTAGTACTGCCATCTCAACACTGGACTCCCTGACCTCAAGAACCATTAGAAATCCATTTCTATTCTATGACCTTGTCACTTTCTGATCTCCTGCCACTCCTGGGTTCTGGAGGCTCACCAAGCTTGGTGTAGATATTTCTGGTATTCATTGAAATCTGAGGACAATGTCTCTGGAGTACAGCAGACCTTGGACCAAGTCCCAGTACAGTGGGTCACAACCGCCTCATCCCTGACTATAGCAACCACTGGACTCCATAGATTCCCTATTTAAAATGGGGACAACACTGTCTAAGAGGCTCTCAAACTCAGAATTCTCACCAATACAGTGGAGGACTCTGGCTTCCCACTCACATTATCACATGATCAGGTTCATAGAAGACAAGCTGCCTCTGTGGTTGGGGATTGGACTTCACCAGCATCCCTAATGAACCAGGAAACCTTGGTGGAGTCTACCCCCAGAACCAATAGGAAGGCAGCTGACAGGGCTGCTGCAGCCAGCAGAGCCTCCTCTATGGTCAAGGAGAAGAGTTCTAGGTACAAACCAGCAACTGACATCAGACTTGGATCAAGCCAGCTGTCCACAGGAACGCCCGCTGAGAGAGCTGTCCCTCTGAAGGTCACAGTAGTTCCATAACTGAGTGAAATAGTCCAGATTCCTCACCTTTTGTCATTTGCCAGGATGGCCAGGATATGTGTGCATCCAAGCCCTTCACTCCAGCTCAACCTTGACCAGGATTTGGCATTGTGAACATTAAACCAGTTATCTTTGGTCCTTGGTCCTTACCTCTGGGCTTGTGCCTAATCTATGAAGGACTCTGGTCATTTATTTTCATTGTCATAACTATGGCCATATGAAGAAGGAAACTGATACTCTAATAAGAAATCTTAAAGCGCAGGGTATGGTGGTGCACACCTTTAATCCCAGCACTCGGGAGGCAGAGGCAGGAGGATCTCTGTGAGTTTGAGGCCAGCCTGGTCTACAAAGAGAGTCCAGGACAGACAGGGCTGTTATACAGACAAACCCAATCTCAAAAAAAAAAAAAAAAAAAAAAAAAAGAACAAAACAAAACAAAAATCTTGAAGTGATCCAAACGGTCTTACAAAACAATAACTTATTATAACATATCAAAATTATTTTAGACTAAAACGCATACCTTATATTCAAAGCAATTGTACAAGTGACTTGCTAAAAGGAATCAATGGCCTGGCTCTATTTAAAATCCAATCACATTTGTGATCTCATTAAAACATTTGCATTGCAAAGCATCTCCTATGAGATACAGTTATCAGAATCTCTGATGTCGCCAATTCTTCAGGGAAGATTTTCAGCCAACAAAGCCATTTTAAAAATCTAATTGTGCTGAATACAATGTAGATTAATTACCAGCTCGTTCTATAAATATCACTTCTAAAAACAGAATTTTTGCTGGTAAAGAAATAAAATCCAAACCAGCATGACCAATCACTCACTGCCTTTAGCCTTTTCAGCGGGTTGGCAGTCAGTGCCTGCTAATACAGAAGGCAAAATCCAACATTCCAGGATGTAACTACAGCATCCACATGAATTATAGTCACATCAAACTCAATGTATGAGCTATGACACAGTCTACATTTTGTGTAGAAAACAAAACTGATTATAGGAACGCTCATATCCTGGCGAGTGTTCTGTAGCAGTGCTACAAGAATGGCAAGCATTATCCCTTGGCCTAAATGTAAGCCTGGCAGGCAGGTTGGACCATCTGTATTTTAGAGGTGAGACATCCAAGCAGTGGGATTAACTCATACTACTACAAAAGAATCAGGCAGGAGACTCTCCCTTACCCAGAGAGTGCCTCGCTTTTCTGGATGATAGGGGACTTGGCAGGGGGGAAACTAAGGTTTTCCTCTTAATCCTTTAAATTCCCAGAAGGGCATTTCCAATTCATTGGGTCACAGCACACATCCAGTGACAAGGGATACTGCCTATTATTCATTCTGAGACTCCTCAGTCTTGTTTCAGCTTGAGATCCCTAATTGTGCATGCTAGCATTAGTGAAAGAGTACTAGCCACAGATGAGGCCAGATAGGAGCAAAGGAAAAAAAATAATTTTGTGTTTAATGCTATAAGGAATTCGAATTTTGTATCTGAAGATGAGAATCTGGAAACTCAAGACCCCTCAGAAAACCCTAAAAAACAAAAACAAAAACAAAAACTTAAAGGATAATAAGAATCAATTTGATCACTTCCCCTTGGTGGGGAGGCACAGAGGCACACAGAGGAAGTGGGCTATCCAGATGAGCCCTGATAGGCTGTGGTCATATGGTGGGGGAGGAGGTCCCCTTCTGTCAGAGGTCTAGGGAAGGGGAATAGGGTGAAAGAAGAGCAGGGGATGAGAAGATGCAAGTGAGGGGATAATAATCAGGATGTAATCTGAATAAATTATAATAAAAAAATATTTAAAGAAAAATCTTTGAAGCTACTGAGTTCCCAGAAGTCCATGCCCAGGGAGTATGAGGGCATCTCTTTGCCTTAACTATGCTGTGCTTCTTGATTGGCGGACATAATTTCCTAGGCCAGGGTGGTCTGCAGACCCTAGGGACCGGGTTGCAATCTGTCTGAGCTGCAGCAGCGTTGTCTCTAAGGTACAGGACAAGCAAAGATCAAAGCTAAGAGCCCAGATTTGGGAAGCAGGTCTTGGATTCCTGCATTGTCTTGTTTGATGGCTGAACTGCAGGAAAGGCAAAGGGGTACAGGGAGGGTGGGGGTGGGGCATTGGCTCAGCATTTAAAGTACTAGACCAGCAAGACTGCTAGCCTATAAATCCAGCACAGGTAGGGAGTGGATTCCTGGGGGCACACTAGCTAACCTGGACTGTCTGAATCTATAAGCTCTAGGTTCAAAGCGAGAGACTCTGCCTCAGTTTATAAGGTAGGGAACAAACAAGGAAGACCGCTGATGTCAGCCTTATTGGGTCTCTTCATCCATTCATACACATGTGAATGTACACATCTCTCTCTCTCTCTCTCTCTCTCTCTCTCTCTCTCTCTCTCTCTCTCACACACACACACACACACACACACACACACACACACACAAAATAAGGGAAGAAATAAAAAGGAAGGAAGGGAGGGTTCCTGGCTTCCTCCTAGGTGGCTGGGGAAATCAAATTCACTGTGTACTATTATCCAGTTATCTGAAACCGCAGTTGCCTCACATTTCCATGATTCAATGACACAGTCACTTGGAATCTAACACCCTTGATGGCTGCTTAAGACTTTATTAAGATTGGAAACTAATCTACCAAGACATTTTCTACTCAGATCAGCAGTAACAGAGACGGCTGATGGCTTCTGGAGTTAAGTGACTTTTTTTTTGGGAGGGGGGTTGTGGCTGCTGACAGATTGCCCATGCTCTGGTGAGTGGCCCCACACCCATGCACATAGGACCAACACTAACTGAATTCAATGCATTATCACAAAACATGACACTGGGAGAAGGACATATTGGGGTGGTCTAAGGAGAATGGGAAAGGGAGGTGAGGGTGCATATCAAAATACACTGTATATATGTATAAAATTCTCAAGATATGTGCCAGGTCTGGTGGTGCATACCTTTAATCCCAGCACTCAGGAGGCAGATACAGGCGGATCGCTGCGAGTTTGAGGCCAAGCTGATCTACAAAGCGAGTCCAGGACAGCCAAGGCTACACAGAGGAACCCTGCCTCAAGAAACCAAAAAACCAAAAACCAAAAATTCTCAAGATGTTAAAAAAAAAAAGTGTATTTTCAAAACCATAAATAGCCTACATTATTTTGGAAAGCTCACAGACCTCTGGAAAAGACACCTCATGAATGATGTGTGTGTCCCACCTTCTTCATTTTGCCCTCGAGAGCACTGTCTGTGAAGGAACACAAACTAGCAGCTTTCACAGTACCAGAAGGTGCAACGCAATCTTCTGAGGAAGAAATGTCATCAACAGTCTTACCCAACTGGGATACCCATGAGCAACAGTAATGACCAGTGTATCAAGATATGCTCATGGATGCAATAGTGGCACACATGTTATGGGGTAACCAACAACGTTCTGATTGGATTTAAAGCCTACTCCACAGAAGCAAACACATACCTGGTACTAAGTCTAGCCAGGAATCCACGGTTGGGAGCTCATAGGCTCCAGGTGAACTCACTATTATTCTGATATATGGACATAGCATCAAACTGCCCTTCTAAATTTGTATCTTGACACACCTCAAATACCTCATCAGAGAACTTTCTTTGTGGGTGTTTAAGATAAAAACTCAAAACTGGTCAAAGTGTAGAAAATAAGTATGAATGGAGTACTCACCTACAAACGGGACATCTAGCACACATCCTTTCCTCCAAGACTCAGTGTCCACTGCAGAAGACTGTAAGAGCCAGAGATCAAGGAGGACCAGAGAAAAATGGAGTGTCCTGGACACCACAAGATCACTGTACTCAGGAACTCAGAGCAGCTGTCTGTCATTGCCCACACAATACCTGCACCACAAGATCAAGCCAATCAGCATTCCAGAATGAAGGGGGCAGGACTCAGGAGTCCCCACCCCTAGTTAGGGAACTATGGGTGGTCTGTAGCTTCTGGCAAAGAAAGGATCAGTTTTCATTAAGGGTGTGGCACCTCATAGGCAGACTTCTTCGCTCCAGTGGATGGCCCCATACCCATGAGTATAAGGACAACATGAATGGAACTTGGTGGATTTTTAAGAGAAGTGAAAAGAAAATGAAGTTAGAAGGTGATCGATGTGGGGTGGGAAAAGGATCTGAGAGAAGTTTAGGGGAAGTCAGGGGGGAATATGGTCAAATGCATTGTATGTATATAGAAGTTCTCAAAGAATTAATGCAAGATTATAATAAAAAGAACAGAAAGCAAGGGATCAAAAGAATAATGGTATTCTCCACCCACTATGAGTGTCATCTCCTTCCTCAGATGGCCATGAACAAAATGAAGGAACTCCCTCAAATCTAGACAATATTCAGGATCACTGGGGGTCTGGCTTTATAGCTTAGTAACCTCTAACACTCTGGGGTGGTGCTGAACAAAAGCCTAGCACAGGCAGCATAAGCCTGCAAGCATCCTTTAAATTACAGCTTTTACTTGGACATGTGGCCAACCATCATCTCTAGCTGAGGCCAACAGCATCCTTCTGTGCATGGGAAGAAATGGTTTCGATGGTTCCAATCATGATCTTACAACTGTGCTTTCCCCGCAAGGGTCCTGAACATAGGTGAAACTACAACAAATGCACACAGAGGCCTCAAAAGGCAAAAGGCGGACAGTTCAGTCTCTATATTAATTTGAAAATGTGAAAAACAAATTCAATGGGTAAGAAAGCCTCTATCCCACTCAATCTCATTTATCAAGCTCAACAAAAATCAAGGTGGAAAGAATTGGAAGAAATGAAAGGAGAGAAGAAGGGAAGAAAGGGAGAGGAGGAAAGAGGAAGGTGGAGGGATAGAAGGAAGGCAGAAGGAGGGCAGGAGAAGGAAGAGAAGGAGGGCAGGAGGAGGGAGAGAAGGAGGGCAGGAGGAGGGA
>OU015743.1:23912685-23936716 GCA_907169655.1 Acomys percivali | reverse complement strand
AGGGCAGGAGGAGGGAGAGAAGGAGGGCAGGAGGAGGGAGAAAAGGAGGGCAGGAGGAGGGAGAGAAGGGAGGGCAGGAGGAGGGATAAAGGAGGGCAGGAGGTGGGATAAAGGAGGGCAGGAGGAGGGGGGAGGACTAGGCTCCCTCTTGATTCTGTAGAAATAAATTTGCATCCTAGCACACAGATTATGACAGGTTTAGTTTTCAGCATTTGGATCCAATTTATTCAAATAATTGCAACCTAATTACACCAAGCTATTTTAAATACTGATTTGCTTCCCATTTAATTTAAAGCCTTGTCACCTGTGACTATTATTTCGAATAAGTTCCTCATAGTTTAGACAATGGCAAATTAATTATAATGTTTTTAATTAGCTCTGCTGAGAAGCAACTGTTCTTCATAAGCCACAGCCTCCAGAAAGGGGTGCTAACGACAGACGTGTCACACACATCAGCTGGATCCTTTATCTGTCAACTTTTTAGCAAAAAATAGTTACATTTTTTAATGTGTGTGTGTGTGTGTGTGTGTGTGTGTGCGTGTGCATTTGCCATGACAAACATACAGAGGCCAGAGGACAACTACGTGGAGTCAGCTCTTACCTTCTACCGTGTGGGTCTCAGGGATAGAGAGCAGGCCACCAGGCTTGGCAGTAACCACCTTTACCTGCCAAGCCTTCTCACCAGCCCCATTTTCCTAATATTTTGGTCACTGATTTCTATACCCCATAAAGAAGCCAGAAAAATCCAACCCCAGTCCTTTGATTTTAGAAAAGTGTATTTGAGTAACCAAATATATTTATAAAAAGAAGAACAGTAAGTATTATTTATTGCCATTTTTAGTATGATTGCAGAGTGAATGTCCTGTGACACTGTTGCTGTGGAGATGTGAACAAACTTCTACTGACTCCAGATAGGGAACCAAGATAGCAGACCAATGTACAAATACCACCGAGGTCCAGCTTGGTCAACCAGTGAATCTCATTGGGCAAACTTACAGGACATGGGTAAGGGGATACTTACAGGAGCAGAAATGACTCAGAGACAACCACATCACCAAAAGCCAAACATGGAAAGCACTGCTCAACCTGCAAGTAGCTCAGCAGGCTGGAGAGTGTCCTGCTCTGGACCTCAGACAGTCTGAACCTCTTTCTGGGACCTTAGCTGCTCTCTACTTCTCCTAGGCTATTAGTCTACTAGGCAGTGTCTCTTCCACAGTCCTTACAGCTTAATACATTTGCGGTGAGAGGAGCATAGTGAATCTGGTCAGTTTCAGGAACATCCTGAAGGCACTGAGTTGTTGTTTATTTCCTGAGGTTAAGGAGCTCCCCTGCAGGTTGGAATGTTTCACACACATCTCATAACATCCTGCTGTTTCACGCTCTTTTAACACCCTGCATCTTAACACACTTCCCTCCAAGTTGTTGTTTTTGTTTGTTTGTTTGTTTGTTTTTTGTTTTTGTTTTCCTCTTACAGAGAACTGCCTGCTTCACAGCACTCAGGGTTTAATAATTTTCAACCCAAACTCTATTACTGTCTTGAAGACCTATTTCCAAGATCCCTTCATCTAGTTTGAACGTAGTATATATGTATTCTTGTGTAAAGAACAAGTGGGTAGATAGAGTGAGACACACTACTCATAGTTTCAAATACCAACCATTTCATCAAATTCTATCCTTTAGCATCTTTGAAGAAAATGTCATATGAAAACGGTAATTAGTAGAAATTTTACATTGGATACTGACGGTTGGCAAAGTTGTTTCTTGCCTTCCAGCCGTCAGTGGAGTCTCGGGTTCCTTAAAAGTCACAGCAAAGCTGCTGGGCACAGTATCCATTTGTTCTGCCTGTGACAAATTAACCTGGCCCAGAGGAGCAGAACCAGACTTTTAAACCAGAAACAAGTCCCACGTTTGAAACCTATTAGGCTTGGGTCAGGGCCTGACCCTCTTTCCTTTCAGCTAGGTTGTTTACTATCTGCTTAAGCTTTTAAAATGTCCCCTTTCCGCCAGGCACGGTGGTGTGTGCCTGTATCTTCAGCCCTGAGGGAGCACAGGCAAGGCTATCAGATGTTCAAGGCCCTCCTTACCTACATACCAATGACTGAGGCCAGCCTGGGGTTACAGGAGGCCTGTCTCAAAGGGGGAGGTAGCCACTCCCACAACATAGAGACTGCATAAGCAAACATACTTAAGGCATTAGCAGTATTCCTGCCAGGGAGCAGGCATGATGCTGGCTAACACTGGCATTACCCAGAATTCTAAGGAATGCTTGGATTCCATGAATTGAGTTTGCAGGTAGATCAATGAACTGTCTTAAAGTCTGAGAGTAAGTAATTAAGGGTTCCTTTATTGTTATGAAATATAGAGGAAGTGAAAAATCACCAGGATGGTAGTCTTTCACACTTGAGAAAGCTGACTGCTGGAGCCAATATGAAGCCAAAAGGAACACTGTTGGGAGTGGGAGCCACAGGGCTATATTCCTCAGCCTGTGGCTGCTGCATATGGCAGCCACTGCACCTCCTAGGTCTCCATGGGGCATGAGAAGGACACTGCTCCCCACAGCGGTGAATGGAAAGAATAAGGAGAAATAATTAAATCCAGAAAGTGCCTTGGGAATGGCCATCAAGAACGGCTGAGGGAAACTCAGTGCTGGCCTTTTTAACTTCATCTTTCTCATGTATCTCTTGTGTACAAACTTCCTTCATATCATAATTATAAGTATAGGTATCACTACAAGCCACATCGGCCTTGTTTTTGGCACTTTCTTTATGCCAACCAATTAAATGTCACTCATTGAACTTCAGTTACCAGTCTGTCTCTCAAAAAATGGCTCTTGTCAATCACTGTACAGGGGTGATAAAATCAGCCAAAGGATTAAGGCCGATCATCTCTGTAGAGGGCTGAGTCCTTGGTACATTCCAAGGACACATGCCTTGGTGCCTTGTGCAGACCTGTGCAATTCTCTCTGCTTTCCTTATTAGAGATCCTGCCAAACCATCCAAGAATCACCAACTCCACACTGTAATGGGGAGTTGTTATGGACTGAACTCTATCCTCCAACGTTCATACGTTGAATTCTTCTCCTGGTACCTCAGAATGTCACCATCTATGGAGATAAGATCTTCAAAGAGATGGTTAAATACAGGTGAAGTCATTAAGGCGAGGCTCTAATCAAGGAAGGATTGGTGGCCTTATACAATGTGAGGGGAGCATCACAAGCACAGAGAATAGGCCATGTTGGGGCACGGCACTAAGGCAAGTCACCTGAAAGCCAAAGAAAGAGGCCTCAGAGGAAATCAACTCTACCAGCCTTCGATCTTGAACTTGCACCCTGAGAACCTTGAGAAAACAAGCCTCTTGTTTATAAACACCTAGCCTGTGGAACGTTCTTATAGGAGCTGTAATAAGCTAACACAGGAAACCAGAGAGAGGGCTCAGCATATAAAAATCACTTGCTGCTAAGCCTGGTGACCTGAGTTCAAGCCCCAGCTCCCATACAGTGGAAAGAGGGAACCGAATTCCACAAACTATCCTCTGACCTATGCACATGAATAAAATCAATAAACATAATAAACTAACAAAGGGTGTGTGTGTGCGCGCGCGTGCGTGCGTGTGTGTGTGTGTTTCCAAAGATAAGAAAAGCCCTTCGTCTCTCTTGGCCTTAGCGCCATCTTCTTTGAAACTCCTGTGCCATGAGAGCGAAGTGGCGGAAGAAGCGGATGCGCAGGCTGAAGCGCAAGAGAAGAAAGATGAGGCAGAGGTCCAAGTAAACCGCCTCGTGCACGGCGGAGGCTACGGGAGCAGAAGCCAAGGGTACGGATGGCCGGATGGCCGGGACACTGCGACAAGCTGTGGGACTGACCCAGGACGCCATCTCCGCCGAGACCACCTGACCAGCCAGGGCCTGCCTTCCCTAACAACAAGGCAGTCCCTCCGGACCTTCGGCGCTCTGGACTGGTTCTGTCCCCTTGTGGCCAAGTGTAGCGCGTGTACAATAAATCCTCTTTCTCACTGTCTCAGCTGAAAAAAAAAAAAAAGAAAGAAAGAAAGAAAAAAAGAAAAAGAAAAGCCTTCGTGACCAGGTTAGTGAAGGTTTTTACAGAGTACCTTACTATTACAGGTATTAAGACAAAAGTGTTGTGTAATAACTACACGGATATGCCTAGCACCCAAAATTCTCACAACTTTTTAATCTACCCCACCCCTAAACAGTCATTTACCTCATTTTACTCATGAATCCCCATATACCACTGTCAACATAACATCACCCCAAAGGAAGGGCTTTAAGATTGAGGTTCCTTCTCCAGAAATGTCCGCAGGCTTCTCATTGACAATGGAATGGAATCTATGCATGGCTTGGTGAGTCTAGGCTATCCACGCTGCCTTCCAGATGTGCCTCATCCTGCCCTCTTTACATTCACACTCTCAGAATGATGAACTGCGCATCTGAATACTCCCAAGGGGCTTTTTTCCTCTTTGCCTCTAGTTCCCACCTAAAATTCACAGAGCTACAGAGCTCAAAAGACTTCTAAGGGGTAGAATAATCCAGCAAAATCATATGCAAATCTTCCATCTACTTACGAGCATTCTCCACAGAGATGTAGCTCATTGGTAGAATGCTGGCTTACAAACCTGTGGCCCTGGGTTCAGTCCCCACCAATACCTAAACCCAGGATGGTAGCACCACCTTATAGGCCTGTAATTCTAGCCACTCTTGAGGTAGAAGCAAGAGGTTGAAGAGTTCAAGGTCATCCTCAACCTGCCCTTGTCCCATTTGAGCTAAGTAAGACCGCCCCCCCCCCCCGCCCATGTCCAAACAACCACAACATAGAACTCGCAAGTCCTATCAGATTTTCAAAGAACTTGATCATAAATTCTTCCTGAGCACCCTCTACTTTTGGAACACTGATGACTGAAAAGAAAGCCTCCTCACCCTACAGATTCTTGTTCCAAGAAACAATTCACTGTAACATCTGCCTTTCTTCTGGTGACTTGGGTAAAACTTACCAGTGAGTCCCTAGTTTCTCTCTAATGGGCTGGACATACACATTCCAAGGGACCATAAGTGGAATGGTTTGCTGCTGACTCATCTGCACAAACATCTGTGTGGTAGCTAAAATGTCAGCTTGTCCCAGGTGTTACCTGAGGTGTGAAGGCCCGTCCCCTGATTGTGGGTGGCACCATCTCATAGGCTGATCCCCAACATGGATGAAAAGGAGAGAGTAGGCTAAGCACCAACATGCTGTGGTAATCTATTGTTCTCTTGACATAGCCTTGACTATGGGTGTGAAGTGACTAGCTACTCCAAGTTCCTGCCACCCTGACGCCCTTCAATGATAGGTTGTAACGTGTAAGACAAAGCCTTTCTCCTTTAGGTTGATCTTGTCCTGGTATTTCAGTGCAGCAACAGAAAGCGAAACTAAGATAACCAGCTAATGTAATGTGGATAATAAGCTTTGAGTCTTTCTTTCTCTCCCCTGCAAGCCAGTGAACTCTGACTCACTCTCAGCCCAAGCTCATATTAGAGCATAGGTCAAACTTTTTAAGAACCCCTAACTCCAAAAGTCATGAGTTGAATTGCTTTGCTCCCAAAACATATTGAAACCATGTCATCACCGGTACCCCTCAGATTGTGACCTCATTTGGGGTCTTAGGGGCATAATTAGATAAGATAGGGTCATTGGGTCCTGAAGTACCATCATTGCCTTCCTCAGAAAAGGATGAGAGATGGAAGCCACAGTGAGAAGAGAGCCATGTAAAGATGGAGGCAGGTTGGGATGATACATACACAAGCCAAGGACACCAAGGACTTCCAGCCACGTCAGACTGGGGCCATGAAACAGATTATCATCTCTCAGAACTTCCAGAAGGAAACAATCCTTGCAATATCTTGATTTAGGACTCTGGCTTCCAAACCCACAAGAGGATACGTTGCTGTTTGAGCTACTCATTTGGTGGCACTTTGTACAATGCCCCCGAGAAGCTATTATAGTATAACAGGAAACAGTTTCTGTGTGGCCGTGGGTTCCTGCTGTGTACTCATCCTGCTACATCATCCAGCACTGTGCGCTCTCCTGCAGAAAGCTAGTCCTCTTCGGAGCACTGTTGAAGGGTGGATCAGGAAAATGAAATAACAGAGACAGAAGGAGGGACATCACAGAGGGAGCCCCTACCCAGGGTAGAAGTGCTACTAAGAAAGAAGGGCTGAGGGTGTAGTTGGCATGTATTTGCCTAGCATGAGAGGGACTCAAGGTTAAATCCCCAGTAGTACAAGAAACAAAGAAAGAAGAAAATGAAGCAGAGAGAAGCTTTAGCTCCCAAGTGCTTGGTAGCAACTCAGATACGCTATTCATAGGCAAGGAGAATGTACAGTATAGTATAACATAGTATTAGTGTAATAAAAATTCCACGTCACAGGAATCCAACTCATTCCTCTCTTCAGCAATGATTTTCCCATTTTTCTTTATTTACACTAAAAAAATTTAAAGGTAAGTCTGTAATAGTACATTAACCTAAAAATGATCATTAAATACCATTAAGAGAGTTTCCTAAACTTTAGAACCAAAAAGACATTGATATCTCCTTAGCATCTAGCATGAGATAATTTCTGTCTTAAATATGCCAAGACTGCCTGCTACGATTTCACCAAGACCAGCTGGCTATGCTTGCTTGTGTGTGACCAGCTGTTTCCACCCACTATTAAAATAACCTAAAATCAGTTCTTCTCTCTGCCTTCTTTTTTTTTTTTTTTTTTTTTTTTTTTTTTTGGCTGTGACATTCATTCAGCCTAGCTTCCAGGCAGTCTTGACAGAGCCAGGCTTGAGCTACACAAAATGTATTCTTCCTATGTGCATGCATTTCTGGAAGCTATACAAAATAATCATGTCAAGTCAGGCTCCTTCATTTTATTCTTGCTGAGATTGGCTCAACATGCCCTGGGACTCTGATTTCTGCAACATCTTCTCTTAGTCCGTTTCATCGGATTTTTAATACAGAGGCAAATCTCCTCAAGTCCTTCCATGTGAGCGTGAGAGATGTACTGTTGTTTCATTTTATGGTATTTGTGATAAACAAGACTCTATGAGAAATGTTATAGGATGATGCCATTTCTTTGAAACAAACACGTAAGCCCAAGGCTAAATAGAAACTGCAGCCGAATCAAAGAAAATCGCATAAAGCGTATTCAGGAAAACCTGTTTTCGCAATGCCCTTCTCCTGAAGTCTACTTTCATGGGAAATCAGTTCAGGCTGAGGGTGGGAAGGAGAATTCACAGAATGTGGAGAACTGAATTCATGGCTCAGCTTCCTACTCGCCTCCCTCTGCCCATCTAACCCCAAGCATCGATTCTGGTCCTGCTTCTCTCCTCTGTTCCATCTCCTGCCATCAGCATCCCCTCTCCTCACTAACAACTCCCTTTATCAAGCCTGCATCCTCCACAGCTGTCAGAGCCAGTATGGAGCAGGAGGCTGTTGCTAGGCTGTGTCAAAGGCTGGAGGAAAAGGAGGGAACAGAGAGGCTGTGTTCTCCTCTGACGAAAGACCCAGGCTCCGGAATCAGCAAAACTTTCTTCCCCCAAACCATGGCAAATTGCTAGGGAACTGCCTCGTCAGGCAGAAACAAGGTATCGAGGACACAATCTAAAGGAAGAGGAAGAAAGGACCGGCTCAGGCAGGAAAGTGGTCTAAGTTAAGTACTGGGGGGGAAACTAAGATGTTTTGGAAGCAGGGCTGCAAGAAAAAACAAAAGCCAGAAGGCAAATGTTGAGTGATAGAGGAATATGACCCACTGATCTAGATTCAACACCCAAAAATAAAAAAATAAATATAAAAAGATCAGAAGCCACATACAGTTTTAGAATGATCCAAAATGCATATGGGTTTTTAAGCTTCTTTAATTTAATTTTTCTATGTGTGCGAGTATATTGTCTGCAGGTATGTGTGTATGCACAGCATGTGCCCGAAGGACAGCAGGTCCTCTGAAACTGGAGTTACAGAGTGACCATGTGGGTGACCCAAATCCAGGTCCTCTGAAAGAGCTGTGCGTTCTCTTTGCCTTAAGCCATCTCTGCAGTCCTGCAATTTTTTTTTAACTATACGAAGAAGAAAGTTAGAGAAAGCATAAATTCAACAGCTTCCCCTATTTGCATGTACAGCCATTACTTAAGGTGGCTCCTTCGGACCTTTTAAAAAATTCAAACACATTACCAAAAGCAGTTACATGGAATCAAGCAATTATGGAGAATCAATGTTCCTTCCGTGGAAGGGGCCCAGTGGGAGGGCTCGGTTGCCTTGAAACGGGAAAGGAAGCATGGCTTTTCCTTAAGCGTGCCTTTTCTTTCTTTGGCTGGCTGGAAATCATGCCTTCAGCATCCAAAGGTAAATCAATAAGCCGATTCAGTCAACCAAAAGGTGTTGGCGTAAGATGCTTGAATTGATTCCTCCTCAAGTCCAGACTCATTCCAAGCTGTCTTGCACTTTAAGAAAATACCCAACCTCTGAAACCTGCTTTTGAATACAATGCATACCTTTTCTCTGCATTAAGAAGGAGCATATAGAATATTTACTTGAAAATATAAGCATATTTAAAATAAAATCAATGTGAGCTGCTTCTTTAAAAATGCTGACATGCTTTTAGATCTCTCGGGAGGAAACTCATTACAGATCACATTGGGAAACTGAGCTCAGGGGAAGTTAAATAACCCACTCCAAATCCCAGAGCAGGTGACATATTTTTCTTTTCTCTAAAGCACACTGTCCCAGTGAGCTTATCAGAACAGCTCTTAGTGTGCATGGAGTCGGTTACCCAGATACCCTAACTTGTACTTCCTTTCCTCTTTGGTTAGCTACCAGAAAGATGACTTACTGGCAGCCTCATACTGGCTCCTGTGATGAGGCACCATGATGCTTTACTACTCTTTTGGTCAATGCCTAGAGAGCGCACACTACAAACATCCATGACTTAATACATACCCATTACCTTCCAGTTTATAGATATGACTAGCTATAGAAAAAGAAAACAATGTCATAATGTAATAGGTCACCCAAAATCAAATGGGTATCTGTCTAATTTACAACTTCAGATGTGACAGGGTGCAGTCAACCAGGCCTCCTTATTTTAGTGGCCTGCCAACCGCTTTGTACCCAATCATCCTGCTCAAGGGGAAGACTGATTTAAATCCAAAGCAATTAAACAGATATTTGCCACCTATTAACAATGACCAAAGATCATCTTGACAGTGGGCTTGCCAAGAAGAAGTCCACCTAGCAGGTGGCGCTTTTTCCATGGGGTCCACCCACTGAAAAGATATCAGTGGTAACAGGCTGCAACCAGGCAGGCAGCAGTGAGAGAAATGTAGAGTCTTCTAGAATCTACTAATGTGCCGATGTGAGCAGCCGACTGTAAGCAGAGACACCAGGGAAATAGAGAGTCCCTTGGAAGCAGCGAAATGAAAGGCTGAGCTAAGAAACCTGATCGGCAGCTGGGAGGAGCTGGAGAGATGGCATGCTGACATTACATCTATAGCCCAGAGGTACCATGGTGGCAGCGAGATGTGACAGATTGGATTTTCAAAAGGAAGGCACAACAGTGGCTCTCGGCCCATATCTGTTTCTGTGATGGGACTTGGCCATTTTTCTATCAGAAGGTGTAAATCCTGTCCTGTGCTCCCTTGGGCTCTTGGCTGTCTTAGCCAAGCAACAGGGCAGAAACAGCATCCTACCAGGTCCTTGAAAAGCTTATTAGAGCTGGTGGCTGTGGCTTCCTGCCTCTGGGAAGGTAGCCATTGTGTTGGAAATGACGTCATCCAGAACCCACCTAGCAGTGAAAGCTGAAGTATGAGATGTGTGGTGGTACCAGCTTTAGGGTCAGAGCCTGGGCTCCTGTGGCCCTAACAAGCTAGACTTGTCCACAGGTGAGCTAAAGAGACAACCTATAGTGAGAATCAAAGAAGATGGGTTTATTCAATGTGATCACATTAGGAAGAGAAACAAGGAAACCCAGCGACTCCACCACCACCACCACCACAAGTCTATCTCAGCACCGTGACATACAAAACTGAGGTTTAAATAAGGAGGGAGAGACATGCAAAACTGAGCACTTAAGCCTCCAGCACCCCAGACATGGTGGTGCACCTCTCATCCCAGCACTCGGGAGGCAGAGGCAGGCGGATCTCTGTGAGTTCGAGGCCAGCCTGGTCTACAAAGCAAGTCCAGGACAGCCAAGGCTACACAGAGAAACCTGGTCTAGAAAATAAAATTGTAAAAACTGAGCACTCCTAGACAAGGCGTGGCCTGAGCTGTCACAGATTCATCATTGTGTCAGCCGCCGTCTCTCAAGCCACGGGTCTGACAAGCTGTCAGAACTATGAGATCTCTGTCAGGAAGATAATGCCCAGCTTCGGCTGCAGCTGCAGCTTCCGCGTTTTCCTGCTCCTTGCCTGAGATTCCCGAAGAGATTCTAATTTCCTGAGATTTATTGCTCGAATAATGTGAGAGTCAAAGAGAGGGGCACAAGCATCTCTCTTGAAAACATCTCTCCTTCTGCCAGAATGGTGGCAATGAAGTTGAGGGCAGAGGAGGGCAGGAATCGCTGGCCTTGGAAGAGAAGGAGCCATCTTACAAGGACCACAGCCCCGTGCACATCAGCGGACCCCAAGCTGACCCTGGCAAATGTGTTTTTGTTGCTGCTACCACTGCTGTGGTTATTTTAGCACATGTGAGCCTGGATACGGGAACGGAACAACAACTGTGTGGAGAACGGAAGACAACCTTGAGCATCAGTCCTTGCCTTCCATCTTGTCTGGGGCAGGATCTATTTTTGTTGCTGTTTGCCTTGGCATACACCAGGCTAGCCGGCCTAGGCACCTCCTGGAAACCCTTTATATACCACATCCCATCTCCCCATGGCTGGCACAGGTATTACAGACGCACATGGCTTTTTGTGGGCTCTAGGGAGCCAGACTCAGGTTCAAAGCCTTGCCCGGTGAGCATTTTTATCTACAGAGCCATCACACCAGCCCCAGAGACAAATTCTGAGCAGTCGCCTTCCCAAACACTCAGCTCGGGAAATAATGACTAAAATAAAATGGCGACTTCAAATAACAGAGTTTGGGGAGTCAGCTGTTACCCAAAAATCAATGTCTGAAATACAGGAACCCATAGTACTGAATCTTCTCGGGATCTTTTGTCCCAAAAGATATCATGATAGAATCCAAAAACAAAAGCAAACAAGAAGACCAAGGCCAGAGGGCGGGCTAGTTCTACCCTAGAATGCTGTGATACTAGAGCTCAGGGCTCTGGGAGCCCTGCAGAGAGGACCTGTAGATGTTACCATGGCAACCCAGTTTCCCAGTAACACATTTAATATCTTCTTTGGCTAGGCTACGGGCCACTTAGGTCTGTGACCTCACCCACCTCAGCTTTTCTGTATTGTAGAGAAATTAGGAATGCAAAATACATTTGATTTAGATTTACTCAAGCCATGTAAATGTAACTGTGCCTCAGGGTAGTGAGGAGAGACCACAGTGTACATGTGTATGTGCACATATGCATGTGCATGGACATGTATGTGTGGGTTCTATGCACGTGTGTGCACAGGTATCTGGGGTAGCATCCATAGGTCAATGTCAGGTGCCTCCCTTTATCTTTTGGGGTAGAGTCTCTTCCTAAGCCTAGTGCTTGCCTATAGGCTAGGTTGGCTAGAGTAACATCCTAACCATGTTCCTATCTCCAGTGCTTCCTTGGAAGAGGTATTAAGGTTATTGACAGAGAGAAAGAGAGAGACAGACAGACAGACAGGCAGGCAGGCAGAGACAGAGACAGAGAGAAAGAGAGACAGAGACAGAGAGATCTCCTCAAAGGAACTCAGAGTTTATTCTGGAACCAGATATGAGTGACCATGGCCTGGGAACAAAGACTCAGGTTTCCCTCTGTTGGAAACAGAGACCCATAAGGGTCGGTTTATGCATAGACAATATGACACTGATATGGATATCTGATATGAGCCAGCTCAGACATGGAAGTTACCAAACGTCTTGGGGTCTATGAGTCAATACAAAATGGCTGACAACAGACGTTCAAGGAACCCCAAAGAAAGCCACAGTAAACAGTGATGTCATCCATTATGCAGCTATTTTGGGAGAGTGCCATTTTTATGTGATTGTTCTTTTTGTATTTTACTTATTTTGTGTGTGGCGGGGGATGGGGTGGTACCTGCATATATGCCGGGTGCCCATGGAAGCCAGAATTGGGGGTTAGATCCCCTGGAACTAGACCCTTGTGAGCTGCCAGGCGGGAGCTGGGAATCAAACCCAGGTTCTCTAGAAGAACAGCCAGCCTGTGCTTGTAAGCACTGAGCCATCTCTCCAGCCACAGATTTTGTGTGATTCTATATAAACATGGCTTTGAAGTAAAAGGCCTGAGCCTCTTCAACTTCCACCATTGCTTTCACTCGCCTGCCTATATATACCTGTCTAAAGGCCTGTGTATCCATCTCTGTGTAGCCTGTGTGCCCGGTCTGTATACCTGTGCCCTCCTTGTGTGCCAGCATTCACTGGGGTGCCTCAAAGCTGTGTATGTAATGGTCTGTGTGCCAGTAAATAAAGATAGGTCTTATCTCCCAGCTGCTCTTCAAAAATCTCTTCAACCTCCTGTCTCCCACAATCCTCTTCCTTTCCTGGCATCAGAGGAGGAACGCATATCATCAAATGTCACGTTCTAATCTGGAAATCTGGAAATAGTTTAAACTTTTTGTTATTACAGAACAAATGAAAATCATTAATGAAGGCGCGCACACACACACACACACACACACACACACACACACACACCGCCAAATATATTGGCAGAACATTAGGGTACAGAAAGGCCAGGAAAACTGTATAACAGGTTTCAGGTGCTATCTAATGACATTCTCCGCTTGGGGTTAGTGGTCTGTTAAGATATTCCAAAGGTTTCACCTGATGTGTTAGGTCAAGCCTAGCAGTGGCCAAGGAATGGCTGTCACAGGAATGGAAGGTAGCCAAAGAGAAATGTGCGCTCCCTCGGCAACATTCTAACTCTTCAGAGCCACGAAGTTCTACTAGTGAATTGACTCTTGAATGCAGACATAGCTTTTTTTGGGGGATAGGGCTTCCACTTACAAGAGAGCCTTGTAGGGCACCCAGAAAATTTGCCCTCATCCTGTATTCTGTCCCCAAGTTCTCTCTGAAAAGTATCGTTGCTATTTAGGTATGAAAAGGGCTATCTGATAAGCTGTCTGTGGAACAGACCAGCTGGGAAGGAAGAAAAATGAGAGCCTCCTTCCTCTATGAGCTTCCGATTGGTCAGCATTGTTTTTATTAAAGAATACATTTCAATAAGGAAAAGTTCCTCAGCTGACTTTTTTTCTCACCATTAAAAAACAACAAAACAAAACAAAAAACAAGACCAAGCAGGTGAACTACACAATAATAAAGACATCACTTCCAGCTTTTAAATTCTACACCAGGAATGCTTTCAGCACAGCCTGCTACCAGGCCCATTACTCACCTGGCTCAAGAGCAAAGAGAGAAAAACGGAAGAAAACGGCTTTGTCTCCCAGCCTCCGTGTCCTCATCTGCAAAGTGTGGAGCTCGGTCATTGGCTGGGCATGTAGTGGACGCCTGCAACCCCAGCCCATGGGAGGCACAAGCAGAAAGGTTGCTACAGATGTGAGGCCAGCTTGGTCTACACCAGCTGGTTCTAAACCAAGCAGAGCTATATATAGTGAGACTGAGACAAAATTTAAAAGGCAAAAAACAAAACAAAACAACCCCACCCCCCCCAAAAAAAAACTGAATTAAATGAGCTAACAGAAATGATAGGCAAAAAGTTAAGATGTCAGCAAGGAGTATTTTCATTACATTCGTTCTGATTTACTTTATGTCAGCCAATAAAACAGTTGTTAGTATTTTTCCTTGTCATACCTTTAAAGTGGACACTAGAGAACTTTCAGAGAGCCTAACACAATTATTTTGTGAAATGGACAGTTTGAGAAGAATGTCTCTTTTGGGGGCCCTAGATGGACCAGTCGGTGAGTATGTCACACAAGCCCAGCAACCTGAGTTCATCCCTGGAACCCATGTAACAATAGAAAGAGAAAAGCCACTCCACAAAGTTGGCCTCCACATATGCAGTGTGGAGCATGCATTCACGTGTGTAAACACACACGCACACACACACACACACACACACACACACACACACACATCTCAGCTCTCCTAAGGAAGATGGCACAACTCCAGATTACTTGTGTTTTCTATTCACGCCGTGCACAACAGCATGTGGGTGACTTCCGGCACATTATGTCTAAGGCTATGGAAACACGCACTGCAATGCAGCCATTGCACTGTAAAAAGCCCAGTGGCTCACAGGGAGCACTATCACTGAGAAAGCAGAACCCCTTCGGGCCACAGTCCTGGAAGCATTTGCTAGTGAGTGGCCTCAAAAAAGCACCAATATACACTTCCAATGTGAGCATGAGGCTTTCACAAAAGTATAAAGTTCAAGTGGGAGCCTGGCAGAGGGATGGGGAGGGGGGGGGTGGCGGATCTGGAGTAGGGAAACTCACCAAACTATTTTAAGTCTCACATGAAAGTGAAGGAGATGAGTTCATAAATTCTTTAAGAATCCAAGGCAGCAGTACTTCGACTGTGTTAATACAGAAAGTCCAGATCACTGAAGATGATGTCTCAGTACTTGGAATATGCTGGCTAGCAGACAGACTAGCATCTACCGCTATGTGCCAACAGCTCCTCTTACTTAAAATAGCAGGAAAGGGGTTAGGTGTGAATATTAGAAGAATCAAGACAATATGCTCACCAGACAAAAGCCCTAAGAAAGAAAGGGGGGATCACGCTACTGCCATCAAATATAAATAATTATTAGCCAGGGGAGGTGGGCACACCTTTAATCCCAGCACTCAGGAGGCAGAGGCAGGCGGATTGCTGTGAGCCAAAGCCAGTCTGCACTACATAGAGAGTTCCAGGACAGCCAGAGCTACATAGTGAGACCTTGTCTCAACACCCCCACAAAAGAAAATGTTTTTATTTATATGGATGAGTGAATATGTTGCACAAGTGTGTGTGTACCCTCAGAGGCCTGTAGAGGGCGTCAGATCCCCTGGAGCTGGAGTTAACAGCCCGTTAGTTGTGACCTACATGACAGTTACTGCAAACTTGGTTCTGGTCCTCAGGAAGAGCAGAAGTGCTCTTAACCTCTGAGGCATCTCTCCAGACCCAGGTTTGGATTTCTTAAAATAATTTTTTAAAAGAATAAATTTAAAAAAAAAATCTAAGTGGTTAGGGCTATAGATCTTCCTTTACATAGCTAAACTCCTCGTAATGGCGCTAGGCCACTTTTATAATGCCAAAAAGAAAAAAAAAAAAGATGACATTTTAAGAACCAAACAAGTAAAGATATAAAAATTCTCTGGAAGAGCAAAAATGGATCCAAAGTACTATAAACAATGATTTCAGTGTGAGCACAATGAAAACAGTCGAACGGAAACAAAGATGGGATGTGAGATCTGCAGTTGTCCTCTGGCTTCATCACACAGGCACGTGCACCCACACACAAAAATGCCAGAAAAACTAGGAACCAGAATGTTTACCCAAGCAAACACAATGAGTTTCAGGCAGCAGGCTATGATGTCATCCCTTACTATTGGACAAAGACACATCAACGCAGGCAGTGGGGAATGAGAAAGAAGTCTCTAGTCTTACTTTTGAACCTGAGAGATATGTACCTAAAAGAGAAAAACATTTCCCTCTGCAGTGCTACCATTACATCCAGAACTTGGCTTTGGTGAATTATTTTTCTCCCTAGAATTTATGGCACAAAGTTCAAAGAGAGGAACCACATTTTCTAGGAGAAAACAAACTGGCATTTGCTGCCATTTCACAGTCTGGGCAGAATGAGAACTAGGGAACTGCCATCTTTTCTGCTCTGATACCTTCACAACGCTGCTGGCCCAAAGGAGTCTGTGGGTCACCATGGCAACCTGGCACAGCATCCTCCTTGAGGTGGAAGGAGGGGCCTGCCTGCCTTGTCTGGCTCACACTGCTCATCTTCTGCCCTCACCTGACCCACTGCCAGTGGTGAGCCTCCTGGCCCACATCACAGCCTTCCCCCACGGGTCTTCTCTGTGACTGTCAACTATGGCGACTCCTCCTAAACTGTGTCATATGGGATCTGACCATCAACTGACTTGAGAATCAAGCTCATTTCAAGTTTCATCTCAAGCTCAAATACAGCTGGTGGCAGTGTAGACGGTGACTGTCCAACATTATTCTGTCCATGTGATGGGTATTCATTTATTTAAACACAATCCAGTGTGCACAAAGATGGCTGCCAATGTGAGCATAGTCAAGCTTTCTTCCAACCCTCCGTCCTTCCATCTCTCTCATCCTAAGGAGCCTCAGGTCTTCCTCCCACAGTCCCTTGCTGTTCCGGAAGCTTTAGCTTTCTCCCTGGGAACTCTTTGATTTCCCCCCAGAATCCATCCCAGAATGGAAGCAGCAGCGAATGCCTGCCTGGCCCAGCAGGGGACCTCCAGAGCAAGGTGAGCTGGGATCAGCCTGTGTCACATGTTTTGACCACAACCCTTTTCCACGAAGACCCTGAGGTTCCACAGAGGTAATCTTCCACATTGATTAGCTGTATCTGCCAAGAGCAGGAAAGGAGGAAGAGGGGCAGCTGTACTGACTTCATGCCAATCTGACGGAGTGCACGCCACCTTGAATTCGGCACCTCGGCATGCTGAAAGTCTGGAGGCTTTACTTTTCTCATAAGAGAAAAGAGATTGAGGGAGGAAGAGGACGAATGAAGAGTGTGGAGACGGTAAGGAAGATCTAATGAAGGCTGATCTGAGTATGACTGGGACCATTTTCAGTACTCTATCTATGCACAATCTATTGAACCAACTGCCAGCTCCAAAGTACCAGATTGTGACTGTTATTTCCAATGCAGTGCCTATAAGAGTGCTAGTCCTTAAATACTCTGAAATAATATCAATCATAATGACATTGAAACCGGCACTTTTTATAGCATTTACCACATGCTGAATATCATTCCATCTCTACAAAGAGTATTCATTACTTAAACCTCAAATATTTTGAGATTGTTTCTATTAAAATACTTTCATATTCTCTATTTCATGTTATTTCTCCTCATTGACATTTACAGCGAAGAAACCTGAGGCACAAGCAGGTTAACTAGTTCGGTCGCAGTGCAAACTCTGAAATGTCAGAGCCAAGATTTGAACTCACACTGCCTGACAGAGGACTGTCTTTATCACACACTACAACTCCTCCACAGCGTTGCTTACCAAAACAAACCGCTGGCCCAGCACTTTGACCATGACGTTTTTCTGACTGAAGCAAAACGACATCTTCCCAAGAGATCCTGACCTGCCCTTCTCATGGCTTTCCCCAGATCCAGCAGGCACACTCAGTCCCACAGGACCCTGAGTCAGATGTGATCCCCAACCAGACAGTTGGTAGGACTGCCAAGGCTCAAAGAGACCAGGGCTCCTGAGCAGAAAGGGGTTTGTGCCAGATGGAGACCAGAAAAGACAGAAGAGAGAAAGGATGCTGAGCTGGGGAAAGTGGGGTGAATCAGCATTGTTCCAGAAACAGGAAGGACACAGCACACTGCACATCCCCACCCCTGGCCACACTGATGCCCCCTACTACTCCATGGTGCTCCCTGTATCTCCTGCTCTTTGGCCTGTATGAAGGCTCATGCATCTCTCTGTCTCTGTCTCTGTCTGTCTCTCCCTCTCTCTGTCTGTCTGTCTGTCTGTCTGTCTGTCTGTCTGTCTCTCTCTCTCTCTCTCTCTCTCTCTCTCTCTCTCTCTCTCTGCTATTGTTCCACTGCCATGCCTGCTGTTGCTCTCCTTGTCAACATGACAGCCATGGCCATGGACTCTAACTCTCTGCAACTGTGAGCCCCAAAGTAAATGCTTCCATTTATAAGCCTTGCTCATGGTGCTTTGTTGTGGCAATAGGAAAGTAACACAGACACTAAATCCTTACAAGCCATTCTCTTCCTAAATAGTTTGGTATATTTTGCCACCTGAACTGAGACTACTTCCTGTCCTTGGGGTGATCTGGCAGAAACCGTGGACAATGGTGTTTGGGGTGTATCTCTTCTCATCGTGGCAGAGTCACCCTCCTGGGAGTCTGATAGCAGCTCCAGGAATATTTACACCACAGGCATGAGCAGACATCAGGAAGAGGGGAAGCTGCTATTTCTGGAGCATACATGTTTGACTATCCCTGCCTGCCCCTCAGAGAGAAGCTGACTTGAACACCCCTCTCACAACTACAAGCATGTGGACTTTGGGTCTTTCTGTCAGTATGAAAAAAAACATCATTTTTTAATTTGTATATTTTAGATTTTCATTTCTTTCAAAAACCACTATGTGGCTTTAGCACAATTAATATTCTTACTGCCATTGAAATAACTGGAATAGATGCCACACAACTTATATTGGTAGAAAATTGAAGTCATTATTGTCTTTTGGGGGTATACCTTCACTGTGTGGGGTTTCCCGTCTATAAATTATGAACAATCACTTGAAACCAAAGCAAATATGACAGAGGGTAGAATCACAGAAGTTTGTGTCAATTTTTTCCTATATGACATATAGACTCCATGCAATTCTAGCAGGCCTTTTCATGGGCTTTAGAAGCACAATTCTCAAATGTATATGTGATACAGGAGAAGCTGAAAGGAACAACATTGACACTGTAAAGGATTTATCAATAAATATGCTTAGGAAATATTAAGTTACATAAAGTAGAATTTAACTAAAGGAGTGCTGCCTCCAATATGCCTGGAAGAGTTTACGGCGCTCACCAGACTTGTTAGAAAACTGTACAAGAGAGAATTTTTGTACCATAAATGAAGTTTATGGTTGCTGAGAAAGTTTCTGCTAATATTTGTTCACCAGGACTGACATGCAATTACCCTCCATTCCCATAACAAAAGGAGACAACCCAGACTCAGAACCAGCCATTGGGCCCCTCCCCATACCAAAAGGCAGGCAAGCTCTAATCTACAGCTCAAGAGGGCATCATAGCGTCCACAACCAGCAGTAAGATCTGATTGGCTACTAAGGCTCCTAAATTCTTATCCAAGAAGACCATAATTCTGCCAGAAGGGCAAGATGCCGCTGGGTAAAAACTATAAAGAACAACCCTAGTGTACTTAAGAAATAATTCTGACAACATCGTCACTGCTTAACTCTCCCATCTGCCCAAGTGACCAGACTTGTGCAGTCCCCCGTCTCTGTTTACATTGTTCAAAGTTTAACCTGGGGCTGAGACTTGGAGGAGATTTAAGGATAACTGTGTATGTGACTATACAAGCCTGAGGCCTTATATGAGCTGGGAAAACACCACTGTGCAAGGCTGGTTCCCTGTTGTGCACTAGCCAGAACCAGCCACATGCTATTATTCCAGAGCTTTCTTCCTTTCTTAGTCTTTTAAGTGTGCAGAGCAGTTTCTCGCTACAAAGGCATGTTAATTCTAAAACACAGGAATATATAAAGAACTTAAATGAGCCCATTCAAAAAGGACTGAAAAGTCCATCTTTAAAAAAGAAAAGGCAAGTAGTTTGCCCTAGTCTTAAAACTATGCTCCAGTAGTGTGCCTAGAGTAGTCAAGACAATACGGTACTGGTCTAACAGCCAACAAATGGAGTCAGTAAAACAGAACCCAGAAATAGACACAATTGATTTTCTGCAAGTGTGCCAAGTCAGCTTAATGGGTAAAGAATACTCTTTTCAGAAAATAGAATAGAAAAAACAAAATAGGTGTCCATATGGGAAATATCTCCATGGTGTTGAATTCTCTTTCTAAATCTGCACATTTCATCATGCAATGCGCATGACTGGCAGGGCAGGGTAAGATGACTAAAATGTGAATTTTCCCTAGTGATGGGGCTTTAATTTCAATTAGAAGAGGCATAGATACCTTTATGTTTCATAAAAAAGAAAATGATGAGCAGATACTAAGTGCCAGATATTAGATTGTATAAGGTTTATTAAAAGCATAGGGGAGAAGGAAAGGGGGGAGGGGGTACCCCAGAGAGAGACAGAGACAGAGGAAGAGAGAAAGGGGGTAAGAGGGTCAGAAGAGAGAGGTTAGAGAGAGGAAGAGAAAGAAGTAGGGGCGGGGCGGGGCCACACACACACACACACACACACACACACACACACACACCTGTGGCAGGTAGGCAATGACATCACAGGTAGGCAGACAGAATCAGAATCCCAACAGATATTTCCTGCTGATTTATTTTTTAATAAATTGATAAAGTGTGGGGCTCGTTCATCCACCAGAACCTCCTAACCCTGTAGCCAGAAGACTATGATCAAAGTACTAATGGGGAACCGCAGCTTTCCCCTGGTACATTATGTCACCATCAGGCCAGCACACCAAACTATGCTGCTGAGATGCTCTAACTCGGGTCTCCTTACAGACGGAGAAAATAAATGCCAAGGCGTGAGGTTCCGTGACACCTCAGAGCTGGGACTCCAGGCTCCTGGAGAAGCCACTGAGCAGGCTCCCACGGGTCGTCAGAGGGGTCTGTGGTCACCTTGTTTGACCTGAGGCAGAGTCAGTCAGCCGGGGAACCTAGGACTGTGGAGGTCTTGTGGGAATTCCTTCCCCGGCAGGGGACGGGGCAGTACAGGGGGGAGGTAAAGGATGTCCTAAAGTCCCAAAGACAAGCCCAAGTACTGTCCCTGGGTAACCAATCAGGTTTATTAGGCTTGTTTGCGGAGCAAGGGTGAGGGTTTGCAGGCAGGAGCTCGGTGACCCTAAAGCAGCTCTCCCATGGCCACCTAGAGTGCTCCCTGCCTGCCTCAGCCTTGAGACATCCCTTACCAAGACCACATGCAGCTAGGGCAGAATTGCATGCAAGTGGATGAGGGGAGCGGATGAATGTTCAGGTGAGGGTCCAATGACCCTCCACACTCTCTCCTTCTGTGAGGGAGTGTCAACAGGGAACAGGCCCGGGTTGATCGACACTTGAAGCAGGCGCAGCTTGCTCTGATGGAGGCTGTTCTGCTCAGGGGACTTACAACAAGAAGGTCTGGAATGGGCCAGCTTTGCCCTCTGAGAACCGTTTTTTTTTGTTTGTTTGTTTTGTTTTGTTTTGTTTTGGAGGTACCAGCTCAAGTCTCTACCACGATACCTGTTTGAGTGCAAAGGAAAAAGAGCACTGAGGTATAAGGAGAGGTTGTGGGGAGCAGTTTGGCAATAAGAAGACCAGGTTCATCAGCTTTTTATCTTGAGACTAAAATAAATTTCCCTCGGACAATTTTAAACATTTTTGAAACGTGTCTTGTTTGAACACCACTCTGGGATGTTAATGCTAGGATAATGAGTAAGGACGCTAATTCCTAAATGGCACTGTAATTCTAAAAGTAAGCTTTTGCAAGTGTCCCTAAGCCTAAGCCTAAGGTCAGAGTCTCACCTTGAGTTCTCACAGAGCCTGCACAGCAGCCAGGGAAGGATGGAACCAGGAGGGAAAGGGGTGGGGCGGGCTCCCAGGGGGCCCCAGGCACAGCCTGCCAGGGCAGCGCCCAGACAACAGGTCCATGTGGTACTCAGGAGACCTTGCATCTACATACCAGGCAAGTTGAACTCAATCTCCGGCTTCCTCCTTCAGGGGTCAGTGGCCCTATTTGAACCCAGATCCCAATTACTAGCATGTTTATTTAAAAGACAAAACAAAACAAAAACCTTAAAGGAAAAAACTATATTGTAAAAAAAAAAAAAAAAAAAAAGCCACCTTCTTCCTGCCTACTTCTTAGTTGATAACACCTCAAGAAGGATATTTCAATTTTTGTTACATTGATTTATTTATTTGTTTGGGACATACATGCATAACATGGGAGGGTCAGAGAACAACTCGAAGGTGTCTGTTCTCTCCTTCCACCACGTGGGACTCAGAGTTCACACTCAGGTCATCAATTGTGGTGGCAAGAGGCTTTATCCATGAAGCCACCTCACAGGCCTGAGGTTGCCATTTCTGGTGGTGGTGGTGGTGGTGGTGGTTGGTGGTGGTGGTTGTTGTTGTTGTTGATGTTGTTGTTGTTGTTGTTTTCAAGACAGGGTTTCTCTGTAGCTTTGGCTGCCCTGGGCTTGCTCTGTAGACCAGGCTGGCCTTGAACTCACAGATACCTGCCTGCCTCTGCCTCCCTGAGTGCTGGGATCACAGGCATGTGCCACCACGCCCAGCTGAGGTGGCTATTTCTTTCTTTCCTTTTTTAATTTTAAAAAATTTTTATTTTATGTGCATTGGTGTTTTGACTGCATGTATGTGTGAGGGGGTCTGATCTTGGAATTACAGACAGTTGTGACCTGCATGTGGGTGCTGGGAATTGAAGAGCAGACAATACTCTTAACTTCTGAGCCATCTCTCCAGACCCCTTTTTTGTTTTGTTTTGTTTTTTTGTTTTTTTTGTTTTTGTTGTTGTTTTGGCTATTGCTAAAAGCCAGACAATGAGCCAAAGTAAGAACTGTGAGAGCTTAACAGTGCACTCAGGAGTGCTTTTTTGAAGTAAGTTCCATTTCGTTTTGGCAGTTCTTTGCCTCCTCACTGAGTGCCTCAGGTTGACACTGTGATGAGACTCTTCCCACTCATGATCCTAGAGCTTTGTTGAAACCTAGAATGTGGAAATGTGCCAAATTATTTATAGATATATATGAACAGTTAACAAAACACTGTCATCACCTGATTCAGGATGAGGATCCTGTACAACCGCTGTTGAAGGAACACCTTGCCTCCGCTGGTGCCCACATGGAGTTTGCCTATGTGCAGTGAATTCAAATACCTGCAACGCTTCCTGGATTTAAGGACAGACAGGTGTTGGCACACGTTTGCAATACCAGCACTTGGATAGCTGAGGCAGGAAGATCAGAAGCTCGGGGTGAGCCCGGACCATATAGTGAGGGCCAAGCTAACCAGCCTGTGCTATATAGTGAGATCCTGCCCCCCAACAAAAGCATTTCATACCAGTTTAATTGTGCATAGCAATCATAGGCAACATAGGAGAAGGATATAGTTGAAACACAGGCCCTGCATGTCTGAGTTGGTCTCTTCTTTGGAAGAACATGTGTGTAGTGGGATTGAGTCAATACTGGGAGCTAAGTGACACCGGAGGCTCACTGAGGGCGTATGAAGGGCAGCTAGGCAGCAATCAGGACCCAGCTGATGTTGCAAACCATGGCTATACTGTGGCATGGGTGTCCAGATGGGTGCTTTCCCTCTGGAAAAGCCCTGGGGCCTGGCTTTGGGGACAGATATGGCCAACACCTAGGCATGCCTGGGCTGCAGATCTGCTGAGCTAGGTGGTACAGGAGGATGTCTATGTAAGGCAGGGAGAGAAGGGAGACACTGGGCAGGAGTTTGGTTTGGATGATGGTTCCTGTGCTTTAAGTCAAGAAGCAGGATGGGGAGACAGGAAACTGATGTTGTCAGTCTGGTGAGGGGCTCCATGCAAGAAGATGAAGCCGGAAGAGTTCTGCCTGTCAGGAGCTTGATGGACAGGTAGGGTGATGGAGTGTGGGGGTGAGGACTCAGGAGAGAGGTAAGGGATGCAGAGGATACAGGGATCAGAGATCTTGGAAGCTGGCAGCTTGTTATCAGGATGTTATCAGGGACAAGAAAGCCCAATTGGAGCAAGAAGGAAATCCGCACAGTGTGGGAAGACAGGGCCAAGGTGGGGCTTGAGGGTTGAGTTGGGTGGGTGTTTTATAAGGATCTTGCATCGAAGCCAGTCTAACAACCAAGGCTTAGGAGAGAAGAAAATCAAATCAGATATGAAGGATTTCAAGGAATATGGGATATAATGGGGTGGGCTTCCAAAAGGGGACAATGTAGCACACAGATGCTGAAGGACAGTATTTTCAAGTTACACTGGGAACTAAGATATCTCTCGCGCGCCTCTCTCTCTCTCTCTCTCTCTCTCTCTCTCTCTCTCTCTCTCTCTCTCTCTCTC
>OU015743.1:23899342-23912675 GCA_907169655.1 Acomys percivali | reverse complement strand
CTCTCTCTCTCTCTCTCTCTCTCTCTCTCTCTCTCTCTCTCTCTCTCCCTCCCCCCCCTTCCCCCTCGCACACCCACGTGCGTGTATGAACATCCCAAATTAATCTTTGGCCCAGATCCATAATCCCAAGGGACTTCTGAAACAAACAGCCTCACTGGACGGAGAAATAGGGAACAATGCTGCAGGTCTCCTGACCTATCCAGAAGATCAGAACCCTCATATTAGGAAAAATGAAACAGGCAAATATACATTAGACTATAACCCTCTAGAAGGTGAAACAGCATCAAAAAGGAAAAACACAAAAGCATTTTCCTAAGACATTAAGTTTTTCTTTCCAAAAGTGGGAAGCGAGCAGATTAGGCTCCCCTTTGCTGCTCAGCGCCCTCTGCTGGAATATTGATTTTATGGCACACGCCCTTCAAATCAACAAACTGCAGGGGGCTGGTGGACCTATGGTTGGCAGAGATGCAATGGAGGAAGAGAAGAGAAGTCGTCAGAAAACTGGGGGAAAGCTGGGCATGGTGGTGCACACCTTCAATCCCAACACTTGGGAGGCAGAGGCAGGCGGATCTCTGTAAGTTCGAAGCCAGCCTGGTCTACAAAGTGATTCCAAGATGGCCAAGGCTATACAGAGAAACCCTGTCTCAGGGGAGGAAAAAAAAACTGGAGGAAAAAGAGCACAAATGTGAAAGATACCACCTTTTTAAAAAAGCAAACAGATCATTGCAAAAAAATGGACACCTATGATTTTTTTATATTTCTATATTACATAGAGTTTACTATAGTACATTAAAATTGTAACCATTACACTAAACACTTGCCTCTAAGTGGATTTGCTTTCCAGTAGGGATATTATTTGCTCCAAAGACAGAGGTACTCAAGACATCTTGCTGTAGCTTTTAGACAAATCGCTAACTTTTTTTTTCTGGTTTATTTGTTGGGGGGGTCATGTGGAAGATTTGTTTGGGGGGACATAGGGAACTGTTTGGAGACAGGTTTTCATGTAGCCCAGGGTGGTCTTGAATTCACTGTGTGATAACCTGGAACCCAGCTCCTTCCATCCCCACCTCCCAAGTGTTAAGATTACAGGCATCTGCCACAGACAGTTACATTTTTTTGTTTTTCTCAATGCCAAAAACTGATTTACATCTTTAACTCAGAAACCATTACACCCAAGGAAATCTCAGTTCTCCAACAATGAGAAAGACACTTTGAAAGTGATTATGAGCTAACTGGAGAGGAAGCTATAATATATAAATGCAGGTTTATTGGAAGTGGCAAGGGAGAAGGAAGGGAAGGTGAGCCACCACTGGGGATGGGGGGAGAGGGAAGGAGAGAGGGTAAGAAGGTGGAGGAAAAGGGGACCCTGGAACCAAAATGTCTGGTTTACATAGTGAAACTCTGGGAGAGGGGAAGCCCCGCCTCTAGGTAGAAGGCAGGCCGTGCTAGCCACGCCCTGCAGCAGGAGCTAACACAAAGCATGCCAATCTCTGGACAGTGATGAACATCCATTAAAATACTAAAGAGAAGGCCATGTGAGCAGGGTTAGACCCTGTTGAGCATGAAGGTCAAGGTTTGACAAGAACAGTAGCTTCAGAAAGCATATCACAATACACACTTCAGAAAAGCACAGCAAGCTTGGTCCTGGATACCCTGTCCCTTTTAGTCAGAGGAGGTCCTGTTCCAGAAGGGTCTTTGTAGCAATGTGAATGGCTGAGGAGGAGGATACAGCTCAGTTGGTAAAATGCTTGGGCAGACATGAGGACCTGAGATGGATCCACTGGCATCCACATTAAAAGCCATGTGCAGTGGCACACTGTCCCCATAACCACCCCAGAGCTTGGCCCCAAGCTGTCACTCAGCAACTGCTTACCTCTCCTGCACAGCTAGAGAGCATATATCCACTGACCTACCCAGGTGGATTAGTGACAACCCAGGATCAACATGACAGACCTCCATATTCCACAAAAGTCAGCAATCACACTGTTTCTGCAAAGAAAAAACAAAAACAAAACATCCTCCATCCACCAAATAAGAGGAGAGAGCTTAATTTTTAGTCCTGTGCAATACGAAGAGGCCCTCCAACTACATGGTCATCCACGGGCTAACATGGCACCATCTTGGTCCTGTTCGCCTTGGTAGTTTGAGACGAATGGATGATAAAGAAATGTGTGTGCTCAATCTGTGGCTCTAATTCTCTAAGTATAATGGATTTCTAATCCTCTTAAAGGGTCCCCTACAGCTATAAACACTACTCAGTGAGATGAAGATGAATGTCAGTGTTTGTACCATTCCAGCCCCTGGGTGTGGTGCGAGCTTCCTGAGTGGGAGCTGGAGGGCCTTTGACGGGGTGCGGGGAGGTGAAACCATCTGGCGTTACAGTGTATAATGAGTAAGCAGGAGCCCTGGGTGCATGTTGCCACTGTAGTAACCTGTAGTGAATAGAGGACCAAATGATACTGTAGTCCTATTCAATCTGTCCCTCTGGGAAATTGAAACTCTTTGGGAAGTAGAAATAGCCCACACATATTGCACAAATTAGATCATGCCTTCTTGTAGCTACTTAAGACTCCTTCACCAGTCTACCCATAGGACTTGCGATGGCGGGTTGACAATGTAATTTATTACTCAAGCCAGGCTGTGTTAGAGTAAAGGGTACTGACAGTAATTACCAGGAGACAAGTCTGGGATGCTGGTCCCCCTTTGTGAACGCAGGGGAGTTAACATCACCTAGCCCAGTGGGACATCCTACTCTATCTTCTTGGATCTGCTGGGCTGGATCTGTTTTCTAGGAGCAGGACAAGGGACTAGTGACAACAGAGATGAACGAGCTGCTATGCAAAACTCCACAGAGACATCGCAGGGAGCTACCAGAAGCAGTCGGGAGCTAATGTGCCAAGTGTGAAGAGAGGTGGTACAAATGACTAGCTGGACACAGTCCTGAGAAACAGGGGAAAGAGAGTGGGTCAAAGCTGGGTCAACCAGCCTGGGTCAATCTATCTGGGGTCGGGGAGGGAGATCTGTTTTGTGTGAGTTTTGCAGAGGGACCAAAGGATGGGCCAATACTTGGCAATGTAACTTCTAGTCCTCTATCTGTTGCTGCCTGGATCTGTAAGTTCAGGCAACTCCTTCTCTCTCTTTCTAGAAACACAGTAGTAGGCCAACATGGCAGAGGCTATTCAGCCAGTAACCCAGCCTGGGTGGATTCCCTCTGCCTTCTAACACAAGACAACTCAACAAGCAAAGACTAGTATATTGCTGGGGTTTCTTGCTTGTCAACTTGACCACATCTAGAATTAACTAAAAGCCTAGCAGCTGAGTACACTTGTGAGGGATACTTTCTTAATTAAATCATTTGAAGAGGGAAAAAACACCCTAAATCTGGAACTTCTGAGGTAGGAAGATGGCACCTCTAATCTGGGCCACACTTTCTTCTGGCAGCCTATATAACAGACGTGAAAGGAAGAAGCTCTTGTTCTTTGGCAGCTTGTGTTCACTCTCAAGGCAAGTCCGCTCTTTCACGGACATCACATACTGCCTCTTTGGGAGCCTGATACATACCAAGGACCAGCTGAGACATCCAGCCTCATGGACTGAGCAGCCACTGGGTTCCTGGACCTTCCATTGGTGGATGGCCATTGTTGTACTAGCTGGACCACAGCCTACATGCCTTTCTAACAAATCCCCTTTCTATATATAAATTCATTCTATCGGTTCTGCTCCTCTAGAGAACCCTGACTAAGACACAGTCCAAGAAAAACTTGTGGTAACTATTGAGGTAGCCCAAAACACACAATCTGGAAAAGCGTTACAAACACAAGCTGCTTACAACATGTAATCAATAACTCTGCTATACTGGTTTAATACCAGAACTGATGCATGAAGTAACCATAACCTTTTATTGGTATCTTGCTGATGCTGGCTGTGTAGATTATGCTTATCAATGTGACTGTGCAGGCGAATCGATTCAGGGAGGAAGGTGGGGCCGACTCTCTCAGAGCTCCTAACAGGGCGGCTTCAACAAACTGACAGATGCTCGTGATGAAGGAATGAAAAGACAAGAAAACAACCAAACTCCACAAGAATCTTGGCCGCCCTTTACTGGCATCGCCACCCAACATCTGTTTGCTCGAATCGACTCTGTTCCAGGAACACACTTCACACTCCTGGTCCACCGCTACCCAGACAAAGAGAGGGTTCAGGAAGTCCATGCTAAGCCGTTACAAAGAGATAATAAATAAGCAAGTAATCATTTTAATGCCAAACAATCCAATCCTATATCAATTAGCAAATCAAGAAAATGCCCCCACAGACATGCTCAGGCCAATCTGATGAAGGCAAGTCCTCCATTCCGCTTCCTAGCCCAGAGGAGGAAGAAAAGAAGACAGAGATGGGAAGCTGGGGAGAGGGGAGATAGGGAGGAAGAAGAGGGTAAGAAGACAGAGAAGTCTCCCTTCTCAGGAGGACAAGACAGGAGGACCACTTAAACCCAGGAGTCCAAGGTCAGCCTGGGTAACACAGCAAGACCAGGGGAGAGGTCCAGGACAGATGGAGGGGAGAGCTAAGTTTAACAAGATAGCAATGTCGGGGGCTGGAGAGATGGCTCAGTGGATAATAGCACTGTCTGCTCTTCCAGAGGTCCTGAGTTCAGTTCCCAGCATCCATATGGTGGCTCACAACTATCTATATTAGAATCTGATGTCCTCTCCTGGTGTGCAGGTTAGAGCACTCATACATAAAATAAATAAATAAATAAATTTTTAAAAGATAGCAATGTTGGGGAAGAACCAATTAAATCATTTAAAAAAAAGTCAACAAGCTCTTGGGAGGCTAATACAGGAGGATGTCTGTAAGTACAAGGCCATCCTGGGAGATATATATGTCTATATATATGTATATATCCCTCTCAAAAGGAAGGAAGGAAGGAAGGAAGGAAGGAAGGAAGGAAGGAAGGAAGGAAGGAAGGAAACAAGCATGGACAGAAAGAAGGACATAACAGGAACAAAATTTACTTCTACTATGCTAAAAAAATTTTTTTAATTAGAATACTACTTCCTCATTTATATCTAATATTCATATCATTACATTGAGAATGGCTACAGGGGGCTGGAGAGGTGGCTCAGCAGTTAAGAGCACTGGATGTTCTTCCAGAGGACTGGGCTTCAGCACCCAGCACACACATGGAAGCTCACAATGGTCTGTAACTCCAGTATCAGGGAATCCAATGCCCTCTTCTGGCCTCTATGAGCACGGCATGCACTTGGTGCATTGACATACATGCAGACAAAACACTGTTTAGACATACAGTAATAATAAAAATGATTTAAAAAAAAAAAAGAAGCAAAGAGCATAAACTGGAAACTACCGCTAGAATGCAACCTGAAAACATGTCAAAAACTACGGTAATCGTAATCATCAACTCAGCCATTCTGTTCCTAAAACCACAGTAAAGACGCTATGTGGAGATGTTTATGTGTGGATACTGCAGACATCTGCAGAAAATGCATCTACAACTAAAAATGAAAGAAAATGGATAGAACCTTCCAGCCTACTATGTCTATATGAAGAAGTGTCAGGAAATGATGGAAAAACATGTTTTATAATATCTAGTTGCATGCATTTGTGCTCATGAAAATTTTAAAGGCAAAAGCAGAGTATAAACTTGTATGTAGGATAGCAGACAACAGCTTGAAATCCGGAGTATGCTTGCATTGCATGTAAACTACATCCCCATGTTTGTATACACATACAAACCATGATTATGTGTCTACATACATATGTAAGCCATATTCCTATGCTTGTAGACCCATATAAATCCTAGCAAAATACAGGGCATCATTTCATGCCAGCCAAGGCCTGCTTTTTCCCTAGGAGTATCCAGGCACCTTGCAAACTAAGCTGGCCTGGAAGGAGTGAAGCTTAGCCAGAGTGGGTGGGTGCAGGAGAAACAGCCTTCTCCGGAGACGGTTTTCAGTGAAATAGCTCTCTTTACTGGAGGGGGGGGGAACAAGAGTAATATAAACCTTGGGGAAGTGGGCAGGGGTTTTCGTGGTGAGCGTACATCATTGGCTGGGGCAAAGGTGTTGGTAATGCTTCATTTGCATGGAGAGGAAGTTTAACCTTAAGTCTAGACATCAGGCTATGCATGCACCCACTTCAAGGGTAGCAGAGGGAGGGCACCACAAGGCTGCCTGCACCAAGACACGCAGGCCCAGGGCAAGGAGAAAGCAGTCCTACTCTTGTCAGTCTCAGGACCAGATTTTCAGGGTTTGGACACATCTTGACCTCACTCTTGCTCCAGAGCAGCTTCCCCCCCCCATGCCCCACACCCCATGCATGCACACGCACATACACACATACACACACACACACACACACACACACACACACACACACCACAGCACCCCCATAGCCCTGCTTTCTGGCACCACAATTTTAGGGTACTGGAGAGGCACTGAGCTCCTCTCCATCACTCTTGTGTTTGCACTCTTTCCCCTTACATCTGTTGAAGCTGCCCTTCTTTATCAACCCGCATGAAAAAAAAACTGGACCAGGATAACCTTGGCATCCGGGGGTCTAACACTTTATATGCTACATGGCAGATGCTTAGGAAAAGCCAGGTGACTTGTGTAGGTCACAAGTTCAGAGCAGTTAGCTCGACTACTTAGAACCATCCACGGAGTCAGGACGGATGACTGGCTTTTGTTGGAAGTCAAAGCACGCTCTCCTCCTGGAGTGACACCTGCTTGATGGCATAGTTAGCACTTTCTTTGTGCAGAGCTTTTGTATGCTGCTTGTAAGAGCAGAACTGAACCTGCCCGAAGTCACTGTAGTCATTCTGTTTCCCTCTCAGAAATGTCAGAGATGATGGGTTAAAATGCCTAGCTTTCTAGGGCATTCTTCTTTAAAAAAAAAAAAGATTTAGCCCTGCACTGGGAATTCTAATCATATGCACACACATAACAGGCACCTTAGAACTGGCATTAAACAGTAAACACACTACACATGGGGCCCGGTACCTCCGACCTGACACAGTCCCCTCCCTGACAGACACAGAAGCCGACAGACATTTCTCTGAATTAGACACTTTGCCCCAGATTAACTATACATTCTGTTGCAAAACACTGTGTTTAATTTGCATGCCTTTTTGTTGAAAAGGTGTTTGCAACTTTAGTAGGCTTCCTCACACCAGCGACAAGACCTCTGCAGACCCAAGACGCTAAAATGGAGCACAGAGTCCTGAACTCACTGGGTTACATGAGCCACTGAGGCCTGAAACTGCTCCCAGAGGAGACAAGAGAAAAAGCTCAGCAACAACAGCAGGTTAGAAAGGCCTCAGAACTCTATCTACATCTCAACATGTATTCCCATTGCGACTGATTAACAGCATTTCCCTGACCCTCCCACCCCCGCCACCCCCTACCTCTCTTTAAGGTCAACTAGTAAGTATTGACAGCTAGGCATGGCAGCACGCGCCAATAATCCCAGTACTCAGGAGGTGGAAGGGAAGAATCCTGAGTTCAAGTCCAGTCTGGGCTACATAGAAAGCCTGCAGTTAAAAAAAAAAAATCAAGCCCAGCATGGTGGGCACACACCTGTAATCCCAGCACTAGGGGAGACAGAGGCAGGTGGATCTCTGTAAGCTTGAGGCCAGCCTGGTCTACAAAGTGAGTCCAGGACAGGCAAGACTACACAGAGAAACCCTGTCTCAAAAAAAAAAAAAAAAAAAAAAAGGAAGGAGGAAGAGAAGAAGGAAGGGAAAAGCCAGGCCAGCGGTGGCGCACACCTTTAATCCCAGCACTTGGGAAGCAGAGGCAGGCAGATCTCTGTGAGTTCGAGACCAGCCTAATCTACAAGAGTGAGTTACAGAGAAACTTTACCACATATTTTGTTTTTGAGACAGGGTGTCACTATATAGCCCTGGATACCTAGAATTTGTTATGTAGACCAAGCTTGTCCAGAACTCAGAGATCTGCCTGTCTCTGCCTCCTGAATGCTGGGATTAAAGGCATACACCATCACACATGACTTTACCTTTATATTTATATGTCCACCCATGCTTCTTTAAAATAGTACATCATTACTGTATTAAATATGTAACCTTGTGTCAGAGGGAAGGAATTAGATGCAAAATCAGGCTTCTTTGAAGTGGTTAATGCCCTATGATACACAGATAGCAAGCTCTCTAGATATATATGTCCTATTTCCACGGTGTTTTCCATGGTGTAATATTCCTCCCTGTCATATTCAGTACTTAGCTGCCAGAATGATGTCACTGAATAATACTTCCAGAGGAGTTGGTGGCTCTTTCAAACTGCTGACTATTAACTAAAGACATCATGGAGGCAGGTGGATCGATGTGAGTTTGAGGCCAGCCTGGTCTACAAAGCAAGTCCAGGACTGCCAAGGCTACACAGAGAGACCCTGCCTCAAAAAACAAAAAAAATCAGAGCTGGGATTGTAGATGTGCCCAAGACACACAGCTTGTTATGTTGATTCTGGGATCCTCATGATTGCACAGAAAACACTTGTAACCACTGAGCTACCTCACTCGCCAGCCCAGAGAATTATTAACTCTCCCCTTCTATCTTCTCCTCGCGCATCATAATCACTGCTCAAGTCTCAAGTAAATGTTATGTCCCACAAAACCAAGCCAGCTGTCAGCTGTTGTCCTACACCTTCCGACCAAAGAGATTCCAGAAGCTGGAGAGTGGACGCTTTGCTCAGACTTTCATACCCAGTGACCAATACAAACCCTGCTGATCTCTGGCACACCATAGCTTTTGCTGGGGGGCAAGGGCGTTCCTCTTCATCAGCATCCTCCCAGGGCTCATCCTCAAAGGCAGCCTGTACCCCACAGGCCCTGTCCAGACACTCCCTCCCAGGGGAAAGGTAGACTCCTGCCTCAATAAAACAGTGGTCTTGCTGGCCTCTCCTTCAGTTGTCTTTCATCCAGAACGGGCACCAAGATTTCCTTTAGTGGAACTGTCATCGAGGCGTGTTTGAAGGTGGCTCATTACACACTCCGGTCTTTCAGTTTTTCCCTAATGCAAGTCATGAGTCACGTGCTGGGAGGACAAAGGCTGTCTGGTCCAAGGGCAGCCCATGGGCCACTGTTTCCGGCCTCCCAAGCTACCTCAGTTCCCTTCTCAAGGTGGGTCTTCAGTCCGCGTGCTGACATGAGACTAACAACTAATTCGTTCCTTGCTTAAATGAGTGAGTCCATTTCTGCTGCCTACAGCCCTGACTGGCATAGACACACCCAGAGTTGGAGAGATCAGATAAAGCAGTAAAGATCTCTGTGCCCATTATATTTTCCTACTGCTGTCACAGGCGGGTGCCACCACAGGGTCTCTCTCTAACCTCTGGATGTGGCAAGCTCTACAGTTATTCTCTTCCCTCCTTCCTCGGGGTCTAAGACACTGTCTGAGGCCCCAGAGAAAAGAGAACTCAGTCTGTTCTAAGCTGAGTCTGCTGGCTGCTCACAGTCTGCCTTATGGACTCTGCATGGGGCAGATGAGGACAAGCACGTGGGGATGGATGGGATACTCTGGAAGGATCCGCTACTCTCAAACAATGAATTGGCACAATAGTAACCAAGGACAGCTCAAGGGCTTTCAGGGGTGACCTCTCACTGCAAGTCCCCAGTTTCCAAAAAAAATCACAAGAAAGCAATCAAAGCAAAGAGTAGACAAAGGGTATTGTGCGAGTCAGCCCCCACAAGCAGCTGACCCAGCCCAGCGCCCAGGGTGCCAGCAAGCCCCGACTCTTCTAAGAGTCAGCATTACACTGTGCAGCTAGGATGGAGGCGATTTAAGTCAGAAACCCTGGTGAGAAAGAGCGAGCCAGCGGGGAGCGGGATGCTGCATTTGTCTCCATTAGAAAGGAGAAATGACTGACGGGCATTTGGCGTCCTACCTATTGGTCACTCCGGTAGTGCTTCTAAAAAGGAAAACTAGGCTCTGAGAAATCTGCTTAGTGACAGCATCAAAAGGCCGCAAGACTCAACAGGGCGAATGAAGTCGCAGCCCCGACAGTGGAGAGCAGTTGCAGGTGAAATCAGCTAGCGGGAATCCAGCCTGAGGTCTGAAGAGCAGAATCAAAGTTCACATTCAAGTTCTGCCCTGACGTCCCCAAGCCCTCATTCTCACTCTCTCTCTCTCTTCATCTGTAAAGAAGGCCACCACGTAGCAGGTTCATTCTGAAGAATAAATAAACGTGTGAAAGCAACCCTTTCCTAAGCTCTCAACGTGATCCTTTGAGTGCACTAGCCAGAAAGCTCAGAGGATCACCAGAGGGGAAGCCCACCGCGTACAGCTGGATGCAATCCGTCTACAAATGGCCTGGCTCCCACTGGTGCTGTTTTCGAGAGACGTGGAGGGAGTTTGGGCGATGGCTCAATTGGTAAAGTGCTCAGCTACACAAGCACTTGGACCCGAGTTAGTTCAGATGCCCAGCGCCCACATAAAAGCAAAGTGTGACGGCACACCTTTGTACTCTCCTCTCTGAAGTGGCAGGGGGTAAAGGGAGGAGGATTCCTGAGGGATGCTGGGACGGGACAACAGCCCAGTCAAAATGGGTGAGCTCCTGGTTCAGTGAGAAGTTCCCAGAATAAAGTAGCAATGCACTGAGGAAGACAACCGGACATCAACCTCTGGCCTCCGTGTGCACATGCGCAGGCGCACATGTGCATACAACGATGTGGAGGAAAAGAAGAGGGAAAAAAGATAGAAGAGAAACCACAAACGGAGGCATGGTCTGAGAAATGTCCCTCTGTGCCTGTATTAGTGACAGAAGGAAGCTTAGACAGGAACCAACAGTGGGAAGGACAGTCCAGATTCATGACGTCATGATGTGGGGGAGGGGGCCAGCTACCATCAGCCTGGTGCCTTGGGTGCTTAATGTGTAGAGGGAGAGTAATCAGAGCTGAGCTTTCAGAGGTCCCCAAAATAGCTCTCACCTGCTGCCTTCTCTACTGATCACAAAGGCTATTATTTATCTCAGCATAGCGAGAGAAGCTGGGAAAAGGAATCAAGGGTGTGCAGGCATGGGAAGTATGTTAATGATTGAGGCTCAGGTGATTAGCTCACAGCTAATGGAAGAGCTTTCTCTCACCAGAGTTTGTTAGACCTCTGATCTGTGGCCTGTGGTGCCAGTGTGCTAATTTGAACCACCCCACCCCCCACCCCCCCGCCCCTCCCCACACCCCCCACCCCGTTCTCAGGAGGCACCACAGTGAGCTGCCTGCTCCTACACTGAGTTCCCATCGAGGCTGTGGTCTCTCCTAGCACACTTTGAGAAATCAAGCTTTCTCTGCTTGGGTAGCTCAGTACCTAGGAAACATTCAGCTCTTGGGTTCGAGGCCCAGGAAGAAAACCAACCTCCGTGTCTGGCCTTGGGAGACAAGTCATCCCTTCTGCCAATGGCTGCCGCCCAGTCCTGCAACTGGTGGACCAAGAAGCATCTTCCAGGAGGCTCCTTGGGTGACACATTCATTCTCTGGATCCCCTGGCTCAGCCAGGAAAGCATACTCAGTTGAGAACCATCGGTCCCAAGCCAGCCAGGCTGTTTTTTCTCCTACTGAGCCCCTTGCCACAAGACTAGTGGGCTCACAAATTCTCCTTTCTAGTTATTTCTCTCTATCTAGATGGGCCAATATCTTGGGATCTGCATTCCCAAGCCAGGGCTAGATGCACAGTTATGACTATAGTACCAGCTTCCCCAGCCACTGCCTGGCACCAATCCTTGCCTGCTACACCTGAGAACTTCAAATTGACAAATGCCACTGAGCTTGGCTGGGGAGGTGAGGGAGGGGGTGGTGCTGTATGGAATCTCACCCAAGCCTAAGATTCAGGAGGAACAAGGCAGTTCAGAGCATCTCCATGAGTAGAGCAAACAACAGTATTCACAGAAGTGGATCTTGTGTTGATGGCTTTGTAGGAGGAACCATAGTGGGTGAAAGTGAGCTGAACTCCAGCATGCATTGCTTTCTGCTTCCCGACCGGAGATGCAACGTGACCTCCATCCCCCATGCTCCTGACGCCATGATGGACTGTGGCTTCAAGACCGTGAGCCAAAAGCAACCCTTTCTTCCTCAGGATGCCTGTGTCTGGGTATTTGTCACAGCCACATTCAGGGTGGCTGTTCTTATCTCAGTTAACCCAACCTAGAAGCTCCCTCACAGACAGCCAGGAGGCTTGTCTCCTAGGTGGCTCCAGATTCTGACATCTGAAGTAACTGAAGAGCCAACCTTGTGATGACTACAGCTGTTGCCTGTGGGACAGTAGCTGTTTGCACAGCAGAAGGCAGAAACTTCTGGATGAAAAAAGGCCTAGGCTGATCCGGATTTTGGCAGTCACTCACTGTGTGATCTTGGACACATTTCTTAGCTTCTGTGTCTTCTCTAAAAAGTTCTTATCTCATAGTGTTTCTGGGAATAAGTCCGGCCATCCCCATAAAAGAGCATGGCCTGGGGCAGACACACGGTGACAGACATCCCCACCCTCATGAATGGCTGAGCTTCAATTCGGAGCCAGGTGCAGTGTGTGCTCAGGAGTCAATAAAGAATCGGAGGGGCTGGAGAGATGACTCGGTTGATAAACCGCTTAACGTGAAGAAGATAAAGTGCTTAGCATGCAGGAAGCCTTGGGTTCCATATCCAGCCCTTAAAACTGGGTGTGGTAGAGCACACATGTGGTCCCAGCACTCAAGAGGTACAGGCAGGAGATCAGTCTCAGCTACAGAGTAAGTTTGGGGCCACTGTGGGATACATGAGACCCTGGAGAGAGGGGGAGGGGAGAGAGGAGGGGGAGTTTGGAGAAAGGCTCATTGTAAGATTCCAAAAAGAAAAAAAAAAAAGCTGACTTGTAGCCTTCTAGGTCTCTGAACCTGCTTTTCTCTCAGTACATATCTTAATAATTAAAATAGCTGCAGTGCCTTGATGCCCACAATTCTATTTATGACACTTATTATCTGCTCCATTCCAACTCTCATCGTTTAAGGACTTACTCATTAATTCTCGCAGAAGGAGTTTAATTTCAGCAAATGTGTTTTTGAGATATTTTGATGTCCTGAAGCTATAAAAACTATAATACGATTCATTTGCTTTCTGAAAGATACACAGGCTATTATTTCTCTCCCTTTCCTCAGGTTTAGTGACGCATATTTGAAAATAAAATAAGATCTGTACCTCCTAGAGATGCACGGCAAAATAGCCTTACATATACACTGTAAAAGTGATGGCCAAGTCAAACCACTTCGCAGGCCTTCACTTCACCATCCCATCATGTGTGTGTGTGTGTGTGTGTGTGTGTGTGTGTGTGTGTGTGTGTGT
>OU015743.1:23888479-23899332 GCA_907169655.1 Acomys percivali | reverse complement strand
ACCCCCAAATTCTTCCATGTTATGAGAGAACATTTATTTACTTTGACCAACACCTCCATATTCTTAGAACCCCAGGACTCTCTTGAGCAGTGCTCTGATGTCTGTGTCTGTGGATGTGATCTTCTCTTTAGTCCGTCAATATGTGAGAACACTGAGTTTGTCTTTTTGCATTGGGTCCATTTCATCCAGAATAACATCTGCCTGGTTCTTCCTGTTTTCTCACATGGCTCAATTTTCTCTTCCTTGCCAAATAACACTATATTGTAAATAGATCCCCTCTTTAACCATCCATATGAATGATCATCTTTTTTTTTTCTTTTTGGTTTTTTCAAGACAGGGTCTCTCTGTGTAGCCTTGGCTATGCTGGACTAGCTTTGTAGACCAGGCTGGCCTCAAACTCACAGAGATCCGCCTGTCTCTGCCTCCCGAGTGCTGGGATTAAAGGCATGCGCCACCACGCCTGGCTTTTAAATGGTCATTTAGATTGATTCTTTATCTTAACTATTGTATATAACAATCTCCAGAGAGCATGGGGGTTCAGATCATCAGTGTGATGAACCTCAAAAAAATGTAGGTAATGATATTTCAAGGTTTTCAACTTTATTTAGTGTGTTGGGGTAAATGGTTGTTGTCTATGCACAAGGCACACACATTCGCGCAGCCTTGTGTCTTCGATACAAGGTTTTTGACTGAACTTGGTAGCTAAGCTGGTAGCCGGCGGCCCCAGCAATCCTCCTTTCTCTGCCACCCATAAGGCTGGGGCTGCAGTTGTGTTGTGTGCGTGTGCGTGCGTGCGTCTGTGTCGGTAGAGACTATGCTAACTTTTTTTTTTTGGTTTTTTGAGACAGGGTTTCTCTGTGTAGCCTTGGCTGTCCTGGACCCGCTTTGTAGACCAGGCTGGCCTCGAACTCACAGCGATCCACCTGTCTCTGCCTCCCGAGTGCTGGGATTATAGGCGTGCGCCACCACCCCCCGGCCTTTATGCTAGCTTTTTTTCTTTCTTTCTTTCTTTCTTTCTTTCTTTTTTTTTTTTTTTTTTTTTTATGCTAGCTTTTTATGTGAGTGCTGGGGACCTAAACTGAGTGCCTTGTGCTCACCCTAGCTGAGCCATCTCCCCAACCCTGTTATTACAAGTCAACATAACAACAAAAAGGTAGCAAGAGTCATGATGACCCTGAAAGTACTTACTTCTGAGGTGATTTATCATCCGCTACGCAGCAGTCCTCATTCATTCCTATGCATGCTTGGTATACACCAAGAAAAGAAGACTCCGTAAGCCCTGACTGCCCGCTTGCTCTCTGCTGAAATGTGACTGCCACCTGACCTCTCTGCGTGGTCCAAACTCATCAGAGTAGCTTCTCCGAGAAACCAATTACCTCAGCTGGGAGCAGGAAAAGTCAGCAGCAGCCTTCTTGCCTGGGCTGTGAGCAGAGTTCCCAGCACCATGGTGACCCTGAAATACCCTGATCTGAGGGCCTGCCAGCACTTCACGGGAATTTCACAGAAACTGATAAAAACTTATTTCTCCTGACAGGCTTGGAAACACAGTTGCCCTAGGTCTGTGATTTGAAGACAGGAGGAGAAGAAAAAGAAAAGATGTTTTAAACTAGAATTAACACAGATGTGGTCGCTTGAACCATAATCCCAGCCCTCTGGATGCTGAGGCAGGAGCACCACAGTGACTTAGAGGCAATGCAAGCTGCATAGTGGATTCCAGGCCAATGTAGGCTAGAGAGTGAGACCCTGTCTTAGATAAGAGAAAGGCAATAGCTAGGTAGAGGATAGATAGATACATAGATAGATAGATAGATAGATAGATAGATAGATAGATAGACAATAGATAGATAGATACATAGATAGATACATACATAGATACATAGATACATAGAAAGATAGATGATAGATAGATAGATAGATAGAATAGATAGATAGATAGATGATAGATAGATAGATAGATAGATAGATAGATAGATAGATAGATAATGTGAATTAAGCAGACTGAAGTCAAAAACACACATCTAATTAGTCTAAATATTCTAGAAAGATCCCTAAGGCTGAGAGGAAGAGTCAAATTACTTTAATTATCTGGTAAATCTACTCCTTAAAAGCATGCCAGCTGTTCCTTGGCAGTATTCCTCTTCTCTGTTCTCTTGCCCACCTGTGAGACCTTAGCACCCACAAACGCTCCCCAACTGTCCCCTGAATCCAGGACTCTGGGCTGGCCTAGATGAGCCTGCTCATCCTGACACAAGCTGCCCAGGTATTAACAAACTGTCCTCCCTTCAGCAGGGCCCTCAGGGACCCTGGAACAATACAGCATCCTTCTGCCCCTGTGGGGTACCCAAGCAGGGCCAATCTGTGATGCTATCCAGCTCAAACCTCGGAATAGCTGTGTAGTCATCCCTAGAAATTTAAAGACACTGGGCCGAGCCTGTACCTCAGTAGTAGAGAGCTGGCTAGAATGCATGCAGCTCAAGCCCCAGCACTACCAAGAAGTAGGTAAGAGAAAAACAAGCCAAAACAAGAACACAACCCACTTGAAATGAATCTATTCATTCAGTAAGCCTTGATTAAGTCCCAGCAGTGTCTGGAGTACTTAGGGATGCTTGGGGAGAAACTTATTTTTATTTTCCAACTGACCATCCATAAGGCCTTGGATAAACAGGTGCATCTTATTTCTTTAGTTGGCAAGCAAACACAAAGAATAGGGTTCCAGAAACCAAAAGCCAATCCAAGTCTACCTTGATCCCTAATTCTTCTAGAGTTAGGAACAAATAAACCCACTCCAATGCCTCCCTCAGGCTGTCCAAAGCTGAAAATAAGGCTATAACATTTGTAGTTTAAATTCAACAGCCATCATTTGAAAAGGCAGTGTAACAAGTGAATCATAAAACTAGTACATTAGCCATTCCTATAATGCCAGCACTTGAGTGCTGAGACAGGAAGATGATCAGTTTGAAGTAAGCCATGGTTACACGGTAAGACTGTTAGGGCGGGGACAGATCGCTAATATATGTTACTGAAAATAGTCCTTTAAAATTCACTGTTTCTCTACATCCAAACTTTGTCCTGAGGTGTATGGTGACCTGGATGCCACTGACATTGGTGGTCAGAAAGCCACAGCACCCAGAGCTGGCAGCCACCAATGAACAACCCTCCACTCCATGCAGAGGTTACCTCTGCTGCAAAGTGAGACCTAAGTGTGTCTTTTTGCGCAGAGACAAGGATGGGGGTGCCCTTTTAAGATCTCTGGAGCTAGCCTTTAACAAACACTGGAAACAGAAGCTACTCAAAAAGACAGGGTCGAGGAGATGGCTCAGTGGGTAAGAGTCCTTGCTACATAAGCACGAGGTCCTGAGTTCAAATTCCCAGTGACCATACAAAAAGACAAGTGTAGCCACAGAATCCTGAAATGGAAAATTGGTGAGCTTCAGAGTCATGGAGAGGCCCTCTAATGAGCATAAGGCATGGAGCAATGGAGGTAACATCCATCTTCCTCTGTACACACACAGAGAAAGAGCAGGGAAGCCACACAGAAAAGCTAGATGCTCAAGCCATTAATCTTTCTGAAATCAGGTAAGTTTACCCCTTTCAAAACTTGCTATCGACTCACTTACAAAATTACTACAAACCCCAAAACCAAATTTCGGAAGAGCTCCATTAACAAGGTCACATGTGCACAAAGCGTAGCTTGCTCCCATTCACTCAGCAGCTGACCCCCAACTCCACATCTGTACATTCAGTAGCGATTATATAGAACAGAACTCGTGACCTAATTGAACCCCACTGTGATCTAAATATTTCTTCTAATTTGCAGTGTAATCACAAGATGTGAGCTGGAGAACTGGATCTGGGCCGGCCATCCGGTCTGACCTTGAGTAAGTCAGTGAGTGTCTCCCCGGAGTTGTCTGCCTCTGAGAGCCTGTCTCCCTGAGCATCTCTTCAGGGGATTCCTTTACAAGTCTGCTGTAAGCTGTGTGGGGCTCCTCAGATCTGATGTTGTGTAAAAGCAACCCTGCTATCCAGGGAAGAAAATGACCTAAAAGATCTCCCTGTAGCCCCCACCAGAGCTGAGGTTTTTCAGCCTGTACCACACCTGGCTATGATATGGTAGCTACGCATACATAGAATATGTCGCCCATCATGCTGTACGTTGTACACTGTTATTTTCAGTCATTAACAGACACTAGGGCTGCTTTATGCCTGCACCTCACTCCAGTCATATCTGAAGCTCGGCTCTGACCTATTGCTAGGATGGCTGACAGTCTTCTCACACTTAAGTGACTATAACAGCATCCTTCAGTGACTGAACCCTTGACCACTCCTATTCATCTTAGTCAGGTCTCCTCTTTAGCCTGGCTCAGAGGAGGTCCCATCACTGAAGCCTGTGTGTAGACAGGAGGCTAATGAAATCAGTACCATCAAGGCACCCTAATGCAGTGGTTCTCACCCTGTGGGTCACAACCCGTTTGGGGTTTCACATATTACATATCCTGTGTATCCCATATTTACACTACAATTCATAACAGTACTGAAATTGTTGTTATAAAGTAGCAATGGAATAATTTTATGTCTGGAGGTCACTACAACATGAGGAAGGTGGAGAACCACTGCCCTAACAGAAGATGCGATGGCTCTCACCTGGGGATGCTGAAGAGTCCACTAGGCCTGTCCGGCAGGATGCCATGTGGAGCACAGGGTGGAAACTATGAGCCTGGTCCTGGCCTTTAATTAGTCAGGATAGGGATGTGAATCTGCTGGCCTTGACGTAGGGAACTGTAGACTCACATTCAGCAGTTTTCAGAACTCAACCCCCAGGACGAAGACAGGTCTTAAAACTGCTTTCACAGAGTTTGTTAAAGAGTGTGGCCTGTCACAGACAAGCCTGTTGTACAGAATTCACTCAATTCTTTGAAATTAAGGGGAAGTAAATAGTAAGCTAGGCTGAGGTATGGTTGATGAAAGGTAAGGTTGCAACTGATGATCCTAATTACCAGGTTTGTTGCTTTGTACAAACTCACCTCTTTTAAAAAGATTTTTTAATTTATTTTTATTTTACGTGTATATGAATGTGTTCCTGCATGTGTGTATTTGCATCACACACATGCCTGGTGCCTGTGAAGGCCAGAAAAGGGCTTCAGATCCCCTAGAGACAGAGGTGCAGAGGGTTGTGAGCTGTCATGTGGGTCCTGGGAACCAAACTTGGGTCCTCCGCAGGAGCAACAAGTGCTCTTAACCACTGAGCGATCTGATCTCTCCGTTCTCCAACCCACAACCTCTTCTTTACCCTTTTCCCTCTCAACCATCACCTTTTGCTCAAATGTAAATTCCATACAAAAAAGACTATGTCCGCCATGTTTCCTTCTGCACCGTGAACACATTGAACATTGCCTGTAGCACAAATACTTAATAAAAGAATGAAGCTAAGTTATTTGTCCATGCGAATGACATTGAAGTAGTTCTGAGTGCTAGTCTGTATTTCATTCATATTCTGGCGTTCTCTCTCTCTCTCTCTCTCTCTCTCTCTCTCTCTCTCTCTCTCCCTCTTTCTCTTCCTCCTACTCTCCCTCCCTCTCTCCTACCTCCCACCCCCCACCACCATGTATCTGTAGTTACTTAGATGTGATAATAAGACAGTTGGATGAGGAATAAATCTCATACTAGCTTGAAAAGACAGCTGCCCACTCTGTACATGGTTCATTGAGCTAAAAAGCTAGAGCCACCAGCTAGAGTCCAAACTTCCCAAGACCATCAACTACCAAAGGCAGGAGGTAAGATTCGATTTTACCTGCCTACCGGCAGTTAGCCCCTACAGCTTGCCCAAAGAAAGATGACCCGGGTCATTGTTCTTCATCCATCAAAAAGTGTCACTGAAATTAAAGAGAAAGCTTCCTGGGAAAGATGACCAAGAAAAGGAAATAAATGTTGAGAGAATAAATGGGTTTCATGGTGCAGCATAAGTACAGCTGACTGAAGGAAAGCCTTAAAGTCAGGGCAAGTAGCAGAAGGCAGCGGGTATAAAGTCTGTCAGATAATTAAATGTGTATGTGAAATATCCAGATGCTGTCATTTCATAGAGGCCTCACTGATAAAAGTGGAAGAAATAATGCCCCCCACAAAATGATTTATTGGAATCGGGATCCGTGACTCATAACTAAGAAAAACAAAAGCCCACAGCCGCATTCTCATGGTGGCACCCCCAAGATCCAGCAACAGAAAAAACCCAGCAGGCAGCCTGGAGGCTCTCCTTACCCTTTACATCAAATAGTTTGACTAATTTTTAAGTCAACTGATAATCTGATTTCACATCACCTAGATATGAGCAAAGGCTTATCAGAATCTACAGCACTAAATTTAATCATATCTGTATTCATTTTGCAAGTGTATGCTACTCCTCAGAGTACTGGGCTGACAGCAATAGTCCCATTGGTTAGAGAGGAACACAGTGTCATCAGAGGAACTGGGACAGGACTTTTTCAAAGTCAGCCCAGCAAAGGCATTCAAGGCCACTCCCCCAGTGAGACGGGCTATACTTAGATTATTGACTTTGCATCAGTGAGCAGCGTTATCCAAGAGAGCACACAAGAGTTTTGTTGTGCTTGTTGTATTGGTTTTGTGTTTGCTTTCATTGTGAGCCAATGAGTTTAATTAGGTGGGCAGGAGCAAGAGCGAAGGGCTCTTAACAGAAGGATGGGCCACTCACCAGGGACTACTTTACAGCAGAAAATGTCTCCCCCTCTGTCGGTAACCACTAACTTCCAACAGCTTCTTGGGAAAGGATGGTGGCCTTGTGAGTCCCACCTCCTCTCCTGCGAGCCCCAGAGAGCACACATTTTGGGAAAGATAGATTGAGGAGTGAGGTGCCAGTGTAGGGAGGCTTTCCACCAGACACGCATCGCTGTGATTCATCACTCATGTCACTCTCATTAGCAGGTGAGGAAAGTGCAGCACACAAAGACAGAGTAACTTGTTGAAGGTCACTCAGCAGGTAACTGTCAGAGCCCAGGCATAGCACCAGGAGCCCTGGGTCCAAATGCCATGCTGGGCTCCACTGAATGCAAGCATGGGCTCTGCGGGGGTGGGGGGTGGGTGGGTGGGGAACAAAACAGACACCCGTCTTGTCATTTCGCCTACCTTCCAGGCCTCCAAAATAAAATGCTTCATTACCTGGAACCAGCCCAGGTGCCTGAACAGACACACCAGGCCTGCCAGGTCAACACAACCAAACTAAATTAGTGCATGCAGATGCAAACACGATCTAACCCATACCAGGAAGTCCCATCAGAAATGGTAAAGACCGTGTGCTGGCAACGCACTAAATTCCAGTAACTCGCCACCCCTACAACCTAAAACAAGACTGCTTGTGGTTTAAGTAGCATGGGCTGGGTGCACTGCTACAATGCCTATAACCCAAAAGGCAAGAGGCAGGAGAACCACCACAAGTCCAAGACCAACGTAGTCTACACAGCAAGTTCCAGACCATCCAGGCCTACCTACCATGAGTAGGTTAGGCCATTGCTAAGTTCTAAGGCACGGGCCTCTGGTTCTTGTCTGGAAAAATCACACCAAGCCTTTCCAGGACTTTGCCATGATAAATGCTGCATCAACTGAACTGGAGAAAAAGCAACTCTTAAACATTTCTTTTTGTTTGTTTGTTTGGTTGGTTGGTTGCTTGCTTGCTTCCTTGCTTGGTTTTTTGTTGTTTGTTTGTTTTTCGAGATGAGACAGGTTTTCTCTCTGTATACTTGGCTGTCCTGGACTCAATTTGTAGACCAGGCTGGCCTCAAACTCACAGAGATCCGCTTCTCCCTCCCCAAGTGCACCACAGGTGGGAAAAGCAGCGACTACCAAACCACAACAAAACTCGATCTGTGCGATTGTTTCAAAGTGAAAATGAGCAGGAGCAAGTCCACAAAAGTTCTGGGGCTCGATGAAGACCTCACTACTTCGAATCTTTATACTCAAGGTGACTGTGACATTGAAGTTGGTTGGCATGCCACCAGGACAGTAATTGCTTCCTTATCCCTACTCACATCTCATTTCCTGACTTGCACTGGTTTTGAGATGACTCATAAACTCCTGTGTATTTATCATTTTTCAACTACAAAATTCTGATTTCTTCCAAACAGAACAGGGCTTTCCTCACAGTCTGTGCTTTTGCTAACTGATTTGCTCAAATAGGTGTTCAAACAGAGGGAAGCTGCTAAATGAAATACAGTCTTTACTTAGGGACATTTTGTATATACCGGCTGTGATTTTTCAACTTGATAGAATCTAGAACTCACTGGGGACACAGGCCTTTAGGTATGCCAGTGGGGGATTATCTTGATTGTGTTCATTGATGTGAGAAGATCTGCCCACTGTGGGTGGCACCATTCCTTTGGCTAGAGTCCTGGATTGTATAGATGTAAAATCTAATCTAATCATTATGTGAATGCCTTATACTTTTATCCTGTCTCCATGGTGATCAATCTTGATTGTTAACTTGACTGGATCTGGAATCAGCTAAGTAGCAACCTGGAAGGGTTTTTGAACCAGGTTATTTGAAGTAGGAAGACGCATCCAAATGAGGGTACTTCCAATGGCAGCCAGATAAAGGGAGATCCAAGGGGAAAGGTTTTAGTTTTCACCTACTTATCTTCACGTCTTGCTGGCAAGTTCATCTACCCTGTTGTTTCTATTATGGCTGCCACTTCCTATATTGCTCTCTTCTTTTGCTACTACATGAATTATGGCTTTGTCAGGCTTCCAACATGCACTGAAGACCAGTGGTTCCCTAGGAATCCACAGTCATTCAGCTCCAGACTGAGACTGCTTAAGATCCAGTGTTGTAGACTGAGCAGCTACTGGGGCCTCAGCCTCTCTAGGGTGAAGACAGACACTGTGGAGCTCCCCAGGCCACGTCAGGCTTTAAGCCAATTTAATAAACTGGCTCTTATTTTAAAATGTGTTTTCACTTAAGCATATGGGGGAAGGTATGTGCACATGTGTGCAGGTGTCTGCAGAGGTCAGAAGAGACCATCAGATCTCTTGGAACTAGAGGCTATGAGGTGCCCAGTCTCTCCCAGTCCCATTTCCAAAAGCAAATTGGTATGGCTCACTTCAAAACACATAGCTGTGATGGGGGAAAAAAAACCACCACAAAGATATTTTATCCAAGATATCTCCAAAGATACGGCACAAATATTAAAGATGGAGAAGGAAAGTGGGTATTGTATTTGAAAAGCTAAATTTAGAAGGATTTCTGTTTGTTTGTTTGTTTGTTGGGTTTTTTTTTTTTTTTTGAGACAGGGTTTCTCTGTGTATACTTGGCTGTCCTGGACTCACTCTAGACCAGCTGGCTTCGAACTCACCAAGATCTGCCTGCCTCTGCCTCCCAAGTGCTGGGATTAAAGGCATGTGCTACCGTGCCTGTTAAGAAGGATTTCTACAACTAGACTTAAAAGTTTTCTCTGAAAAAAAAAGTTTTCTCTGAACTTCAAAGTAACAGAGACAAAAGATTAAAGATGACATATGAAGTATGTCACATGAGATTCATCAGTAGGGGTCTGATTTCATTAGCTCTGAACTCAAAGGAAAACATCATATATAACATTATATTGAAGGCATTTAGCAACGTGACAAATAATGTGCCTAACAGCTGTTTTACAGAGCATATTAGCCCATATAGCTATTTCTTACCTCTGGAGGAAAAAGCTTAGGACCTAATATTAGCCTTATTCAATTAAGGCAATTCCATTGGGAGCTAGAAAGAAAGAGCCCAGATGCACAGCATCGTGCTTCTGTGACTTGGCCAAGGAATATCTCCCACCACTGCGTATTTTTCCAGGACCTCTAAGTGAGGCAATATATACCATGATGAAAACTGAAGGTTACCAGTCAGACTTGGATGGACCTCACCAAGTGATGGTCACCTCATCTGACAAAGGGCACCTGATATCCCTAAAGAGAAGTACCTTAGGAAATGCAGGAAGGGTCTGGGAAGATGGCTCAGTGGGTAAGGTACTTGTTATGCAAGCACAAGGATCTGAGTTCAGATCCCAACACCCATGAAACAGCAGGGTATAGTGTCATGCAAATCTGTAATCCCAGCACTGGAGGCAAAGACAGAGATAGATAGACCCCAAGGAGTCTTGTCCAGCCAGTCTAAACGAAATGGCATGCTCTAGATTCAATGAGAGATCCTGACTAACAAAATAAGGTAGAAATCTATACAGGAAGATGTCCAGCATCAACCTCTGGCCTCTACATACACACACACAGACAGACACATGAACACACACGACATACCTGCAGACACAAACACACACACTACTGCGCAAAGGGTATACACTAAGACCATCCCTGAAACAGCACTGCATCCTGCAATCAAAACAATGCTCAATACTCATACTGCCCATGACAACAACTCTATAACAGACATGAAAAAAGAGTCCAGGGACAGGATTAGCCAAGCAAGCTCTTCTGTTACAAGGAGCCTAGAAAATGGTTCCTGTGGTGTTCCTTACCAGTGGGACAGCAACAGCTGAAGTGGTCTCACCAGAACTCCCTAGCAACCACAGGCCCACACGATGATTTGAAAGACTGTCATGGAAATCCCTGAATGGAGAAATGCGTTTGCCCAAAGGAACATCTTTCTGCAACCACTCTGCAAAGGGACATATAGAAAGGTGAAGAAGAAGAAGAAGAAGAAGAAGAAGAAGAAGAAGAAGAAGAAGAAGAAGAAGAAGAAGAAGAAGAAGAAGAAGAAGAAGAAGGAGAATTAGAAGAAGAAGAAGAAGAAGAATTAGAAGAAGAAGAAGAATTAGAAGAAGAAGAAGAAGAAGAAGAAGAAGAAGAAGAAGAAGAAGAAG
>OU015743.1:23870727-23884622 GCA_907169655.1 Acomys percivali | reverse complement strand
GCTCAAAAGCACCTGTGTTGAGATGCTGAGGTCCTATCAGCATGGCTGGTCTTTGTTACTTCAGGTTTTTTACTTGCTTTTTGTATTTCTTCTAAAAGTCAATGTTGGTGTTGCCTGCAGCATTTCCTGTGTCTCCTGCATTTCCTCTCTTCTCACTCCCAACACATCTAACAACAAGAGTGTTGTCTAGGAAAAGGACATACCTTTGGTGGCCGCACACATCTGTTATCCCAACAGTTAGGAGGCTAAGACAGGAGGATCATGTATCTGAGCCTAGTTCCAGGGCAACTACATAGCAGCCTGGGCTATATAATGAGACCCTGTTGCAAAAGAAAAGAAAAAAGTGTTGCAGTTAATTTACCAGTATGGCCTAATAATCTTTATTATTAGGCCTATAATTATTATTATGGCAGTATTTTCTAACCCGCTAGCAATCAGTCAAGACACAGACACTAGTTACATTTTTAAATATCCTTAGTTAACCTGGGACAGGGCAGATATTAATCCCCTAAGCTACTACCCGTAGTGGGGCAGGTATGGGATACCTGTCCCAATCCCATGCCATCTGACTTTAATAATTGCTATCAAGCTACCTCCCATCCATAATCCCAAATACTTGCTAATGTTCTTCATCTGAGCCAAGTCTCCATTCACGCCAGCCACGTGCTTCTCCTCCATCTAAGCCATGATGGTGAGCCTCCTTCCCTTTCCTCTCCTCCTGTCTCTCTCTTTCCCAAGCTTTTCTCTGTCTCTCGAAGCCCTGGAACCTTAGCCACGCCTGTCCCATTGGCCTTTTATTGGTCAAACAGGTTAGGCTCTTAGGCAAGGTGGGTCACAGAGAGAGCAAGCAGTAATTAGCATCAAATACAACTGACCAACCTCCAACAAAAGAGGGGTGAAGAGAAGTGGGGAGAGCTGAATGTTTTCAATGTATCTTAATATCTTCAACAAAACAATAGTGTTTATAATTTAAAAGATAAAATAAAAATTTAGCTTAAAGGGAGGAAATGGAGAGAATAGCATGGATGGATGTAGAAAGGTAGGTGGTGGGCAGCGGCCATCTTCTCTCCAGTAGTCATGACAACAGGCTCCAGCCTGCACAAATGTGAACACTCTGGAGGTTCCATTGGCAGTCACCATGCTGGCCCAGGCTAAGGGAAGGCGTGTATGGGAGAATGTTTGAAGTCCAAACATACACCGAGTGCAACCTCACATGTCGCCCAAACTTTACAGAGTTAGGGATGAAGAGAACTCTAAGATCATGCCTTCTCAGCTGGCCACCTGTCTACAGACATAAAGCTCTTGTGCCCAATGGGGACCTTGGTGTGGGGTTGCAGCTACTGCTGACTTCTGTCCCCACCTGGAGACGCTTCTGAGGGCTTGGTAGGCGATGACATGCTCCCATGACCTTCACTTTCATATATACCCAAGAGAAGATTATTATCAGGGCTACTGTGTGTATTATTTTGTATCCCAGACAGCAGAGGGGCATCTGTCTGGATCCAGAAGGGAGGCACAGTCTTCACAGCAAACAAGACTATATCTTAGAAGTAGATGAGACAAAAAAAAGAGATGACAGGGAAAGGATTTTTAAGTTTTCCTGAATAAGTAACAAATGGGTAGAGAATTCTTACTGAGTATAAAAGCACGGGGCCATGCTGTCCAGGGCAACCCCATGCAACACAAGCACATCAATCCTCGTTGGAGCATCAGACTGTGGCGTCAGCACATCCCTCCAGACCCAGGCTGCTGAGCCAGACTCTGGGGGAAGAAAGGCCCCTGTGGAACCGACATCCTTTGCAAACCGTAACGGATCCCAAACTGCTGAGACAGCTGCAGCCCTCACCAGACATCAGAAAAATCACATTTCTTTACAGGCAGAAAAATAAAATAAAATAAAGCTGAGTCTTTCAAACAACCCAGCCCAGACTCCCCGCCTGACATATGAATGTCACTATTGAAAGAGCCACATGTTCCAAGAAGCTGGCTGCAGTTCAGCCCTATCAGAGAAACATCCTAGTGTGTATTAGTCTATATATCCAAGGTTGATAGGGCCCCTTCCCTTTTCAGGCTGATTGCTGTGAGCTCATGGCTCCTGCTACTACAGTTGTGTGTGACTATGCTGTGAGCATAATTGCTCCTAAGCCTATTTCTCATTGAATGGTGTGATGTATAGACTCTAGGGACCAGACCTAGGTTGCAGCCCTAGGGAAATGAGTCACTCAAAGCAACAGTCTAGCATGACTAGAGGAATGAAACACTTTCCGTGACATTCTCCAAGGACGCGGAAACTCAACAAGAGAAGATGGTGTTACCGCACTAGCCACTGGTATCTAAATACACAGCAGTAGGCGTTGCCAATGCTGTGGCACAGGACAAATGCATAATACAGACAAAGGCACACATACCGAGCTGTCCCTCAGGCCTTGCTGGGAGGGTACAATGTGTTCTTCTCCCTGTCCACAGGCTAGGCACCAACAACATAGCCTCGGAGTACTCCAAATGTGGCTATGGAGACTAAAGAGCTGAACCTTTTATTTGGTTTATTAGCAAATAATTTAACACCAGCTTAAACAGCTGCGTGTGCCTGGTAGCTACCAAATCAACAGGGGCTTGGTGATTAATTTCAACTATGAAATAAGGGGAAATGTGTGAAATGCTTTCTTTTATTGCATTTTCTCTATTTCCAGTTTTTCTAATAATAAGCATGTTGCTTTTATAATTAGGAAAGATAAGCAAGTAAGTGCTGGCCATTTTAAACAAGTAAGGGAAGATAATTTCCACACTTCCTGTATTCAGCGACTATACCTCTCTCACTGCAGTTATGAAATGGGGGGGGCTTTGAGCTGGTGAATAACCAAGAAGGAGCCAGGTATAGCGGGGCACCCCTAACCCTACTCCCAGCACACAGGGGGCTGAGGCAGGAGGATCATAAATTCAAGTCCATTCTGGGCTACATAACAAAACTCTTATCTCAAATAGTAAATTATTCTCAACAAGCATGAAGCCATGGCTGGTGGCTTGCATAAGGCCTCTAGCTCAAACCCGCCTTTGGTCCGTGCCACTCCAGCAGCTAGCTGTCCCACAAATACTTGAACTTGTTGGGCCTCTTCTCCTCTTGGGCTACCTAAACCATTTCCCCAACCTAAGCCATCATTTCAAATTCTTCCAAATCTCTTCCCTCTAGTTCCTAAAAGTTCACTTATTGGGTACAGTGTAGCCAATCACACTCTCTTTCTCTCTCTCTCTCTCTCTCTCTCTCTCTCTCTCTCTCTCTGTCTCTCTCTCTCTCTTGTAACATCACCTTGTGCACCACACAGCACTGTCCATGACTTGCTGCCTTCTCCTTTAATATCCCCTGCCCCTCTGAAAGGGGATATACACTCTGAAACAGCAAAAGTGCTGTGTCTTCTTTATATATATATATATATATATGTTTGTGTATGGGGATGGTATGTGCACATGAATGCAAGTGCCCACAAAGGTCAAGAGTATGAGATCCCCCTGGAGTTGGGGTTATGGGCAGTAAGCTGCCTGATGTGAGTTCTGGGAAGTGAACTCAGGTCCTCAGGAAGAACATTGTGTGCTCTTAACCACTGAGCTACTCCCCCCACCCCACCCTCCAGCCTGTAGTGTGTTCTCTTATTGACCTAAGTCCACGACTATTCGCAGTGTCTTCAACTCACTGATGTTTGATACCAGCTAGAGTCGCAGTGTTTGGAAAGGCTTCTCAGAGATGCTGTAAGATTGTGTTTAGGGGAAGGAAAGGCTCTGAACTGCATGCAGGTGCTAAGTTCCATCTGGGCAGGTAATAACTCCCCTCACCTCTTACCTCATATACAAGGGGGCAGTAGTGGAAACTTTATGGGACTGTGAGAATCCGTAGAGTAATTAAGGAAAAGCACTGAGTGCTCACATGCCTGGCGCTGAGAAGTGCTCAGAACTATTGGCCATTATTATGACTTGAAGATCACTGGTGTGGTGGTTTAAATGTGAATGGCTCCCTTAGGCTCACATATTTGGTTACCAGGTCCCCAGTTGGTGGAACTATTTAAGAAGGATTGGTAGGTGTGGCCTTGCTGGAGAAACTGTGCCACTGGAGACAGACTTTGAGGTTTCAAAAGCCCGTGCCATTCCCGTGTCTGTCTGCCCATAAGCTTTATAAGCAGATCTGTTCATAAGGATCTGACTACCCAGTGGGAGCCCCAGCTGGGCTTTGTGTCTCCTACCCACTCCCGTGCTGATAGCCCTCTTACTAAACTCTTCTCAAAATCTGCTTGCTCAGCAGTGTCATTCCATCCTAGATGTGACCCAAACTGGACCTTATGGACTCTCATTCTTACAAATTACTAAGGTAAGGGAAAGGGAGACAGCTGGATCTGTAAAATGCCTGCTACATAAGCACAAGGGCCTAAGTTAAGATCCCAGAACCCATGAAGGACGGGTGGTGGCATGCTTCTGCAACCCAAGGACTGAGATGACGGAAGCAAGCAGATACCTGGAGCTCATTGGCCATCCAGACTATACAAATCAATGAGCTTCAGGTTCAATGAGGGACCCTATCTCAAAAAAAAAAAAAAAAAAAGGTTGAGAGTCATGTCCACATGGAGACATGATATATGCACACATACATGGGCACACACAGTTACAAGTACACAAACCATACCCATATACAACCACACATGCACATACACACAAATATACTGTCTTAGTCAGGGTTTCTATTGCTGCAATGAAACACTTTGACCAAAGCAATTTGGGGAGGAAAGCGCTTATTTGGCTTACATTTACACATCACTATTTATCACAGAAGGGAGGCAGGACAGGAACTCAAACAGGGCAGGAGCCTGGAGGCAGGAACTGAGGCAGAGGCCATGGAGGGGGTGCTGCTTACTGGCTTGCTCCTCATAACTAGCTCAGCCTGTTTTCTTACAGGATCCAGGACCACCAGCCCAGGGATGGCACCATCCACAATGGGCTGGACCTTCCCCCATCAACCATCAATTAAGAAATATCCTTACAGCCAGATCTTATGGAGGTATTTTCTCAGTTGAGGTTTCCAATGTTCAGACACAACTCTGGCTTTTGTCAAGTTAACATAAAATTAGCTAGCACACATACATCAAATAAATTACTAAGCAATACGGCCTCTTATCTAAGCCCTCACATTCATGGCTATTACTGCCCAGCAGAGAGCTGGACTTAAAGGTGTCCCAAAGCACAAAGGGATGAGAGGAGCAGGCCACCAGCAGCTGCAAGCCTCCCTGTTTGTCGATTGCTCAGTGATCCACAGGCCAATCATCCAAGCACCATCCATTAAGTTCTCCTCCCAAAGCTGGGCTTCAGAGGCCTGCTTTCTGTGACCTTGGCTCAGAACCTCAAGAAGGCCTGACAGGCAGCTAGGAGCTGGCCACTACTCCACCTGTACCTACTCATTACTGCTTTAAGGCATCAGTAGGTCTTTGAGGGCATCAGCAACTGGACCCATCTTCATCAGGCCTGGCTGGTGATCAGAGAGATCGTGGCCAGCCTGCAAACAGCTCGGTATGGCCAGCATTACAGGGAAGCTTGAAGGCCTTCCAGGAGGGGCTGGCACACTGAGCCCCTGTGGCCCCTGACATCCGTGGCTGCCAGCTACTACCTCGTACTTCAGGAGCACCTCAGGATGGTTATGAAGTGAATGAAGCCAGCTGGCTTTATACGAGGCTGCTGCTGCTATGGGATACCCCTTTCTCATCCTCGTTGGTACCAGCACAGAGATAGCCTTGAAACCTGCTGCCCTTGACTTTTGGGGAAGGATCGCACTGCCTGGGCTGCAGATGGTGGAACAACAGATCTGCCCTCAGAAGAGTGAGCCTTGTGCTAAAGTTGCTCTACGGTGAGGGCTCCGGCCAGCCACTCCACAGTGCATGCCTGCACCTGCTTCAGAAAGTGGCTGCCTGATTAAATGCCTCTGAAAATACACCTGACATTTGATAAATGATGGATTAATAAGGTTAAAAGCATGAAAATAATCACGTTGCTATAATATGCTAAATGCTGCTGATGGTACTTTTCTTAGATCCTGTTTACGCACTACAGTGGTGATGGGTTTTATTTCTTAAATAAAGGAATGCTCTTAAGGCCTCCTCATCACATCTCTATTTTTAGCCACTTCAACAAAAATTCTGCTAAGCAACAAATGGGATAAATGGGGGTTTTTTGCACGATCAACAGACATTTTATCTCCTGAGGAAAGCTCCTACAGTGGTCACATTAGAGTTCCAAGTGGTCTGCATTGCATAATTAATGAACATCTGCAGTAAGTCTTAGGATAAGGCTACCTGGAGCTGAGCTGGGCTGGGCTTGCTGTGAGTGATAGATAGATAGATAGATAGATAGATAGATAGATAGATAGATAGATAGATAGATAGATATAAATAAGTAGGGAAAGCGGTTTGAATGAGAATGCACCCTCCTTATATTTGAATGCTTAATCACGGTGGAACTGTTTAGGAAGGATTAGGAGGTATGGCTTGTAGGAGGAAGTGCATCACTAGGGATAGGCTCAGTTTTGCTTTCTGTCTCTTGCTTGTATACTACATATAAGTGAAGGAGAGATAAACCTGTTTTTTATGAGCCCAAGTGTGAGAGAACAGGTGAGGTTAATCCATTAGAAGACCAACCCCCTCATGCGGAAGCTTCATTGTTTTCAGCTGAAAAGATCCCGTGAACAGACTCTGGGAGGAGATATATAAATAGCCGAAAACTGGAGGTGGGGCCTTTGGAGATAGTTTTGGCTGTTCATTGCTCCACTTCAAGAGGCTCCTAGAGAGAACTGCTCGAGGGAAGGCTTCGGGGCTCGGGCTCCTGCTGAGGTTCCGGGTTCTGGTTACTCCAGGTTCCAGCAGAGGAAATCCTGCTGATTATGCCAGGAGAATCGTTCCTTGGAACTGATATCCTTACGGTTTTGTTATTGTGTTAGTTAATCCTTGTTTCCTATTGTTTTGATTAATAGGGTTATAAGTGACGTATGCTCGTTTAATAAGTTGTAATAAAATATATTGGTTAAGAAAATTGAGCCTACATATAAGCTCTTGAGTATGCTCTCAGTTACTGCTGCAGCGCCATGCCTGCCTGCCTACTGCCATGCTGTAAGCAAGCCCCTGGGTAAATGGTTTTTAAGCCCCTTTTATACGTTGCCATAGTCATCGTTCTCTCCTCTCTGTGTTCCTCCCCGCCCCCTTCTTTGTCCACAGGAGCCACACAAGGGTGATTTCATAGTCTCATGCAGCACTCCTTCCCCCTCTATTTCATGAGTCGAGCTGTGTAAAATGGAAAAACATTACATAGTCCCTTCACCCTGACATCAAGTTTGGATACACGTTCCAAACAGTCTACATCCTGAAGACATGCCTGCCATGTGCGCATCCATTTGTCTAGGAGGTGGACATGGATGGTTCTTATATCTCCTCTTGTTCAGTATGAGTCCGATGACGCCTACCCCGTTTAAGTATGTGGGGTTACACACAGAATCCACTTGCTGTATTGCTCAGTGTTCTCCCTCCTTGACTGTCTCTTGAAGAAATCCATTAGCATCTGTCCTAGTTAGACTGAGACACCGTGACCACAGCAACTCTTATAAAGAAAGCATTTAATTGGGGCTGGCTTACAGTTCAGAGGTTTAGTCCATTATCATCATGGCAAGAAGCATGGTGGCTTGCAGACAGATGTGGTGATGGAGAGGTAGCTGAGAGTTCTACATCTGGATCTGCAGGCAGCAGGAAGAGAACTGGCTTGAGCTTCTGAGACCTCAAAGCCCACCCCCTAGTGATGCACTTCCTCCAACAATGCCATAGCTCCTAATCGCACCACTCTATGTGCGCCTATGGGGGCCATTTTCTTCAGACCATCGCAGCATCTCCTCTCCAGACTCATCATCTGGTCTATCCTCTCTTGAAAGTTCTGGCCTCTCTTCCTGTCCATCTCCCACCTTCGGGGATGACGTCTTTGCTTGCATTGTTTTTATTTCTGTGCCTCGTTCTCATCTGAGACAGTTCCCTTTGACTGGCTAGGGTAGACTTCTCCTGATGGCAGATCTTACTTCTTTTTTTTTAAACTAATTTTAATTTCTAACTTCTGCATGCATGTGGCATATGTGCACACTCACATGTATACATGCATGTTGAGGCCTGAAGTCGATGTTGGGTGTCTTCCTTCATCTCTCTCTATGTTTTTATTGAGGCAGAGTCAGGATCTCTCACTGAACCTAGAACTTGCCAAGTCCAGCTTGTCCCACAGATCCCGTCCATGCCTCCTAAATCCTGGGATTATGACAGCAGCCTCACTTGTGTGGTTTTTACATGGGTTCTGGGTATACAAACTCTAGACCTCATCTTGTAGGGCAAGTATCTTATGCAATGAGCTATCTCCCTGCACACCCCTTTTTTGAGACAGGGTCTCAATAGGTAGCCCAGGTTGCCCTCCCACTTACTTCAGCCTCCCAGGAATGACAGATTTGGTGTCTTGCATTTTCACTCAACACACCTCCCTGTGTCTCCCCACTGTATCACCGTGGTGCAATGTGAGATGGAGATGCGGATTCAAGTTCTCCCATCACCATACCTGTCAAGCGTATTTTAAAGTTCCTGGTCTCTGCCTTTGCTTGTTTTATAAACAACACTAAAAATTCAGAACAGAAAGAGGGAGGCCCAGGAACCATCAGGGAAGAGGGTGGGGTAGAAGGAATGTCGGAGCCAGAAAAGAAGGAGAAAGGCTATGAAATGCTGTCCTCTGGGCAGGGCACAGGCATTCAGCCGTGGCTTTACCATTCAGCCCTGGCTATATGAAATAGGACTGCATCCATGCCCCTCCCCCTACTGAACAACTGGGCCCTGAGGGCTTCGAGAGGACAGTGGTTGTTCCCAGCAAGAAGCCCACCAGGCTCCCATGGGTAGTTTCAAATCCACTGTTACACAGAGGATCCTCCTTCAATTCAGAAGGTCTCAAAGATGGGAGGAAGAAAAATGTGTGAGAGGAAATTGTAAGGAGGGGGTTTTTGGGGGGTAGGGGAAGGCTAGAGTGGGGAGACACAGTCATCAGAATGCACTTTATGTGTGCATGAAATTGTGAAAGGACAGAGTCAATGAAAGCTTGAGTGGGGGAGGGGAGGGGGAAGAGACAGAGAAATGACAGAGATGGCAGTCAAGCTACTTGTCCGTTCCCATTTCTCACAGCTCTGAACAGCCATAACTTGGAACAGTAGAACAACTTTGTTCTTTTCATAAGCACACTACCTCTCACTCCACCACAGAGTACTTGTGCGATCACAGTGATTTTTTTTTAATCTATATTTAGTGTACTATTCAAAGGCAGAGTCCCTGGGGTGTGATGTAAGCGTCCCTCTCTTCCACGCACAGGTCAGAGACAGCTTTCCTTTCAGGACTGGGAAGCAACACCTCATCACACTCACACGAGTGTTTTAAAAGTTTTGGAAGGATTAAAGAAACAAGCAGCTGCCTTGATCTCCCTTTGATTGCTTAATGACCAAAGAAAATGAATGTAGCCAGGGGGACTCAGCCTGGATTTCTACTGTGGCTCAATTAACTGATAACCACTGTCCTCCTTTCTAGCTCCTAGTACCAGAAGGAGTGTGTTGCCTTAACACAGCTCTTACAATCCTATTTACCCTGTGCTTAGGCACTGTGGGTGGGATTAGATCACCTTTTAATGAGTTTTCTATACAACACAGCCCATGTCAAAACTCATGCATGCCAGAATGGTTACACTTCAGGCACGCCATCCAGGATCATGCATGTGGCAGCCACTTGCTCCCCCTTGGTTATTTACTAAAAGACCCCAAGGCAGTTGTCTCTGTGTCCTGCCCAGCAGATTTCCCAGTGACCCCTAGATTCCTTTTCTCACACAGTGCAAAGTACTGCAAATAGCTCTTTTTGCTTTTGTGTGCCTACAGTTGGGAAGGTGTTATGGGTTGAATGGCGTGTCTCACACACACACACACACACACACACACACACACACACACACACACACACACACACCACACCACACCACACCACACAAATGTCCTAAGTGCCAATTCCTCAGAATATAAGCTTATTTGGAGATACGGTCTTTATAGAAACAATCAGGTTGAAATTGATTATTAGAATGAGACCATATCCAGTAAGAATGAGGAAAACTGGATACAAGATTCGACAAACACTAAGGAAGGATAACATAACGAGATCATGAAGGAAGCAGGATGAGGCACTACATCTACAGGTGACCAGCAACCCACCAGAAACTAGCAGAAGGGTGAGGTATGGTCGCCCTACAGCTCTCAGAAGGAACCAAGCAAGCCAGCATCTCGGTTTCAGACAGAACTGTACGGCTGTATATAATGGATTCCTATCATGGATTTCTGTTGTTTCAAGGTGCCTGGTCCATGTTCCTTGGTGACAGCAGCCCTGGGAAACTAGCACAGAAATCTTCTTGTCTGGGTTCTGATCTTGTTTACAACAATAGCACTGTCCACAACCTGGTTGATCCTGGAGAGCTGGAGCCCTGCCTAATCCCAGGGAGTCCAATTCAGTTGATCTGGGAGAATGGATCTAGCATGGATGCTGCTGTGGTGGCATGCACTCATAATCCCAATGCTCAGAAGGTAGAGACAGACAAATCTCTAGGGCTCTCTGGCCAGCCAGCCTTGACAATCAGCGAGTCATAGGCCAATGAAAACAAAAAACAAAATAAAACAAAAAGATGGATGCACCTGAGGAAGAGCACCCCAGGTTGTACTCTGGCTCTCTACATGCATCCATATGTGTACACACACACACACACACACACACACACACACACACCACACCACCACCTACACACACATACACACACACATCACACACAATACAACATACATGCACATACCTCATATACACACAAGAAGTGAAATCAGTGTCCTTGAACCATGAGGTGTCAAATCCCTTAAACCTGTTCTACAGGATTTGGGGCACTGGACCTCAGTACCACTCATCTGGCCTCTCTGGAATTCAGAGCCTCTGAGATGCGTCAAGATAGGCTAGTGCCTGTAGACACTACAGCTGTACTTGCACAATGTAGACGGTCACAACACAAGAGAGTGTGATTGACAGAGAGAAACCAGGAGAGAGAGCTAGAAGGACATTAGACATAGTTCTGGCATGAACATGAAAATGTCTCCCATTGGCTCATGTGTTTGAACACTTGGTTCCCAGGTTATAGAACATTTCTGATATGGAGCCTGATTGGCAGATAGATACAGGTCCATAGGTACGGGGCTCATGGGTCATAGAGCAATCCTCTATCCAGCCTAGGCTCTCTGCTTCTTAACCACCACCAACATGTAACCAGCTACGTCACACTCCCACTGCCCCAGCCAGAGTCATTCTCCTTCGCACATCTTCACAGCAAGGAGACTAATGCCCACAGTAACTAATGCAGAGATGCCCCACAGTAAACACTGGAAATGCGCCCCGGCGCTACTGTTAACCACCCCTTGCATCCTGGGACCTTGTTTAGACCCTTCCTCTTGAATATTGACTGGTATTCTGACCCACCTTGACCTACAAAGTACAGTAGATGTGGTACTGTGTCAGCTCTAGGCCTCTGCTTTAAGAATCCTTAAAGGCTTCTAATGCATTTTTTTTCCTTTCTGCAGGAATTTAGTTGCTATGTGGGAAGTGCACCTACTATGAGTCCACCGTGCCATGAGAACCCCTATCTGGACACAGCGAGAAGTCACATGAGAGAGGCAGAGGTCCTGGCCCACAGCCCTGGCTGAACTTCCAGCCTTTCACACCAGTCACCAGCCTGGAAGCTAATGCCTTAGGCCAGCCACGCCTTCCTACCCAACACCAGGTGCCCCTTTCAGCCCTGCCAAATTATAGGTCCATTTGCAAATAAACAAAATGACCGTTGCTTTGAGTTACTGTGGTCAACGAGAACGTACATGTATGTGTCTCTGGAATGCTTCCAAACTACCCAGTCTCTTCAGAATGAAATAGAACATGTGACCCTAATAAATAAAGCATCCATTCCCTAGCCACAGCCAACCTTGTTGGTCATACCAACTACAGCAGCTCCTTCGAAAGCCTCTATAGCTCCATTCTACAGACGGGCAGAACAAGGTTGCTGGGGTCTACAGTCCTGCCCACTGCCACCCAGAGTGTCAGGCCACACCCAGATCTGCTCTGCAGTTCCACGACCTAGCCGACCCTGTCTTCGTGGATATGACCTTGTTATAGGCATGGCTTATCACAAACCACACAGCGGCCTGGACTGTTTTCCAACTGAAACTAACCTAAAATCATGCACATTTTTTTTGAGGAATTATAATGAGAATCCATGGTTACAGATAATTGAGATGAAAGCTGCTCTCGTGACCTAGTAAAAATAAAGAGACGGTGCATGCTTAGGAAAAATGCGATTCTTGAAGATGCAATCCAGATAATTACTGAATTATTGTAATCATTCTGGGGCCTGTTTTATCTTTATTGATTTTTTTTCTCTCTCTATCCACTGGGACTCTGGTTGTATAATAGTAACACAAGTTTAGAGGACTCTCATCTCCGGTTGCCTAGCAACCTACAGCTTTGAAGAGAACGAGAGATGAAGGGTCAATGGCAAAATAATGCTGCTTGTGATTCAAAGATTATTTAAAAGTTTTAGAACTATTAAAGCTGTCCTAAGTACAAATGTGCAGAGGGACGCCTCACTGGATCAACTGCCACTTGTGTTCCTTTCATACCTTGAATGTGATATTGGAGTCAATGATTACATAATGACATGTATTTACCAATCTTAACAAAAGCATAGTGTTGTATTGCTACCTTCAAAGCAGAGTTTATAATATTGTTGGAGGGAAATAAATGAAAAAATTCGTGTAAATTATAAGGATGTTGACATGTTGCTAGTACCTTCCATGAAAGTATTAACTGTCAATGCCACCATTATTATTGTCATCACCAAAGCAGAACAGATAAACTAGCCTAAGTGGAAAATTTAGCAAATGACACATGTTCCACAATAGGCATTTCACCATCCATTTTTTGGCAGTGGCAAGTGTAAAGTCAGTCTACATGTTCATTCATTATTTATTTATTTATTTATTTATTTATTTATTTATTTATTTATTGGCCAGACATGGTAGCACACACCTTTAATCCCAGCACTCAGGAGGCAGAGGCAGGCAGAGCCCTAGGAGTTTGAAGGTAGCCTACTTCTACATAGTGAGTTCCAAGGCAGCTAGGGAAAAAAAATGAATCTTCCCTATAGTCACTTACTATTTATTTGGTCAACAAATGGTCATAGAGCAACTGTGAGCACAGAGAGAGTATCTGGAAAGACCATGGACTTGGAAACTGTCTTTGTGGACTCTCTAAGAGGGAGAAAGATGGCAAACAACCAGTTATAAACCATAGCAAGAAGGCAAACAGGAGACCAAGATCAGACAAAGGTACTTACCAGATGGGTACTTAAGGACAGGGGCAGCTAGCCATGAATATAGCCAAGAAAGAGGGACGCTGTCTGCAGGGTCTAGACCACATGCAAAGGGCTGACACAAAAGAACATTGGTGTTAGGAGCCCCTCAAGTTATGACAGACATAGTGGAGGAAGAAGGAGACTGTCAATAGAGATGGGCCTGCATCCTTATGAATTAGGAGCTACATCTGAAGCATTGGAACCAATAACTTTTGTTTGCTTGCTTGCTTGCTTGCTTGCTTGCTTGTTTGTTTGTTTGTGCTGGGAATTAAGTCCAGGGCTTCACACATTCTAGGCTAGCACTCTACCACAGACCTACACCCTTAGCTTCTCAAAACCATATTTTCATGTGTGTGTGTGTGTGTGTGTGTGTGTGTGTGTGTGTGTGTGTGTGT
>OU015743.1:23851847-23870717 GCA_907169655.1 Acomys percivali | reverse complement strand
TGTGTGTGTGTGTGTGTGTGTGTGTGTGTGTGTGTGTGTGTGTGTGTTTGTCTATACATATGTGTAAGGAACCCAGAGACCAACTTTGAGTGTTGTCCTTCAGGATCTGCCCATCTGCTTCTGAGCAAGAGTACTTATTGACCGAGCGATCGCTGAGGAGGCTATGCTAGCTGGCTAACAAGCCTCACAGATCTCCCTAGCTCTGCCTCTCCTAGACTAGAATTAAAAGAGTGCAGTACCACAGTTGGCTTTTTATGTAGGTTCTAGGGGTCAAACTCAGGTCCTTACTAAGCTTGTATGAGAAACACTTTACCAATGAGCCTATATTCCCAGCTCACAAAGTTACATTTTTATAGAAAAAAATATGCCCATATTTTCACTCTATATACAATGAAGTGCAGTCCTATCAGTGAGATCAACCTTTATCCATTCCATTTATAGACTTGTCAATCACTCCATCACCCAGGCAGCCTGGAAGTTCCATATGTTCTAGGCCAGGTTCCACCATCCTTACCATGAGAGCATCTAGTTACCAGAAGGTGGAATCTCAAGAAACTGAAGCACAGTGCCCTCTAGAATGCCACACCAAAGACAGGACACTGGGTTGCCTAGGGGAGAGAGCAAGCAGAAAGGCCAGACACTGGAGTAGCCCAGCAAAGACAACAGTGGAGGTTCACAGGATCCCACATCCCCATCCTCAGCATTCTCCTGGTACTTATCTGGGCCACCAGCCCCACCTCTGACTGAGTTTTCATGAAAATTTGCCTGGGAAGCCTCTCCAACTGTGAAAACGTCCTACTCAACCTGCCTTCAGCACCCACATAGCAAAAACCAAACAGCTGTAGTGGAGTAGTGATTGCTGGTGGCTGAATCCACAGAACGTCTATGTGGTGACCTTCTGGATGTGCCTTGAACCTTAGCCTAAGACATGACTAACTGTGGATTTCCAGACATACTAGCATGTGAAGGAAGAAGAATCTTGAGGATTTTATCACTAATTTCCTTTGAATTTCAGTGCAATGTGCACAGACACAGGCAAATAAAGCCCAAGGCTTTAAAGAACTTGAGGACACACACACATGTCCTGGTGGCTATAACATTACTCTGTCTAGGAAGATGGTATGTTCCTGTCCCAATTTAGTCTCTGCACCTTATTAAAACCATGATTATAGTACTGACCCAATTTTATTTTCTCATTTAATCTCATGAGAACAGAACTGTTTTGATAAACAACTTTTGCAAAGGCTATTCAAAATTCAGTCACTTAGGGGCTGGAGAGATGGCTCAGTGGTTAAGAGTGCATACTGTTTCTGCAGAGGATCCAAGTTTGGTTCCCAGCCCCAAAAAGCTCACCTGCAACTTCAGGGGAATCTGACACCTCTGGCCTCCATGCACCCTGACACATGTGCATATATCTGCACAAATATGTGTACACATAAAGATGATTTAAAAATAAACTAATTAACCAATTAAAATTCTATTACTTAGCTGTGCTATTATTATGTTAACTATTATTCTACTATTACATTGGCCTTTGGGAGCTGTCCCATTTGGGGCCTATAATAAGTAATTCCTTGATAACTACCTCTATTTATAAAACTTTGTTAAAATTTCTGACTATTTTTGTAGGGCAAGTTCCTAAAAGAGGTATTGTGAAGTGAAAAGATTTGAGGGTTCTTGATCCATAGTATCTCATTGCTTTCCAGAAAAGAAAAAATAAAGAACTAATTTTTATATCCAACTTTGATCTAAATGCTCATTCTGTTTCAAAAGGTATATTTTCAATGCAATTTAAAATGACTTTAATCTGTCATAATATTTTAATACCAGCTAGCTGCCAAATGCAAGCACGGGGATAATAGAATGATTTTTGCTCAATATTTATGTATCTGGCAGTGCTCTCTGCCATAATGATTTCCAGATAGACTCTCGGTTGACTTTACCTTATCTTTCATCACTTCACTCCTTTTCTTTCTAGCCTCATAATCTGGTTTATAATTAAAATCGGCCAGTGTTTGGCAAGCTGTAGGTGTGACACAGCATTGATGCCCACCCTCCATCAAAGCACCCCCACATCAGAAGGCACACCTTTTGGAAAGGTGTTTAAGACAATCTTAAACAATAGTTATATCTAACATCTTGTACCACAGTAGAACAGTTCAGATGTTAAGAGGCCCTCCCCATGACGGGCTACCCCAAAGGGACATGGTCAGAGCCAGGTCACCTAGAAACCCATACATCTCTCAAAAAACTTGTGGGCAGCTATCCTGCCACTTGACTGTCCACTAGGGCTTCCCTGAACCAACCAAAATGGCGTTCATCCAAGTTAGGATGTCAATAATCTCAGCCCGCATGGACCAGGCCACTCCTCTTTAGTTATGGAATCTGTAAAAGCTAAGAATTTCCCTAGAATCTACCTGAAAACTAAGGTGGAACAACGCATGGGTTGTGGCCCCAGCCAGGCACCCTCTCGGGACCATCTGCAGGGTTCCCAGGACCCTGTGTGCAGTGTGTGAGAAAGTCTGTCCATAGAGTACATGAGATACACCACTAGACAGTACACTTGATTCTCTTCGGGACCTTGACCTTCAGAAAGGCAGGACAGAGCCCTCAAGAAATACCATGCTTTGCATGCTGTGACCCTTGACAGCATGTAAGGGAATTTAATCTACAGAACTGATTCCTGCAAAATACTTTTCTCAGTTTACTCTACCTGAGCACGTAGTGAGGATTAACTCACAAGCCTAAGTGTAACATGTTGGACCTTAGCCCATGACACAAGCAGTATTCATCCTTCTGCCCAGGCATTTTGTTGAATCCCACCTTGCTTCAACCAAAGCCATGGATGGACTAGCTTCGGTGGAACTGCGCCTTCTTAATGATGCATGAGTTTAAACATATGTTTCCTATTAAGACCATTCAAATATATGCAGAAAATGCAAAGCCACCTTCAAATGGGTTTCTGCAGGCAACTTGTCTTAGCTCAAAGGAATACAGAAGGGAGAGAAGCAAGCTGATTATATCCATGTCAGCGTGCTAGAAAGCACTGGAGACGTAACAGGGAAGGACATCAAAATGTCAGAAGAAAATATGCTGGACCCGTTGAACTCAGATTGGATGGGGAGGAAATACCACCACCTACCAGTGTGAAAATCTCTTGGCACTTCCCACATTCTGAAAGCATGTACACACTCATGAATATTCCTTTGGTTGGGACAGTATGAGAAGCAGTGAATGGCAAAACTACTCATAGCTCTCTGCCACTCCCTGAGAAGACTTCAAACCTCCTACCATTATAGTAACCACAGGTTTCCAAACAAGTACAAGGAACATTCTAGACTTATGACATACACATGATATAGCTAAACCACTAAAGGTTAAGTCATCTGTCCAAGGACCTCCTTCAAGCTATGATAGAGTCTGGTTTCTACATGTCCTATCTAGAACTCTCTCCAGCATGTCACTCCAACACTCAAGACTTACTAGACTTAAAGGTTTTTTTTTTTTTTTCCATTCAAGTGAGGGATTCCTAAATATGACAAATGTTGGCAAGCATAATTTGAGAAATTATATGTAAGGCTGAGATTGTTTCATTTCAGTAGGTCACTGGAGTCTGAGATTGTTGCTGAATAAATTTTCCAAATGGTCAGCTCCAAGGGTAAAATTTCTTCTCCACTCTCAGGCATTAACTAAGGAGTTAACTATTTAGCCAACTAATTTCTCCAAAGAAATGGGTGCAAGATGAAACTATGTCTTGTTTATTGGACATTTGTCAAGTAAATTCCACAGAAAATTATACAAAATTAAAATTGCCAAGGAAGACCCATTGCCACCCAGGCAGTGTTAAAACAAAACAGAAACAAAAAGCTGCCTTGAGTGATGCCTAAGGCCCCTAAAACAGGACAAGCAATTACTACTGCTGTTAGTTACCCACCAGAACTAGATAGTAAGACCCTATTGCTGAAGACACCACATGCTCTGGTCCCAGGACATAGAGAAGTCAAGCTGGAAGTAATCTAGAAATTTCCGGCCTTCTGGTTAGCCTTCATCTGTGCTGGAAGGTGGTCTGCAGGCTGCAGGAGGTGGAGGATGTTATTATCATCCAAAGTGTTACTTAGCTTGGAGCCTGTTGGCTACTCTGTGAACTGGCTGTCTGTTGGTGCAGCATGGCAAGGCTGCTATGGGAGTAACCAACAGCTCTCTGCTTAGATCAGAAGCCTACTCCACAGGAGGAAATTCATGTCTAGTACTGAAAACATGCTGAGAAGCCTCATGAGTAGGAAGGACCTAGGTCCTAGTCAGGAAGCTACAGCTATTGTTTTGCCAAAAAAACATGATGTACTTGTCAGCTGGCACTTTTTCAAGGGCCTCGATTATATCTGAGGTGTGTGGACAACACATCATTTCATGGAGCTGAAATTTCAGCAGTAAAGTTTGCAAAGTAAATAGGTGACAAGTACTATAGAAAAACAGAGCAAAACAATAGAATTAAATCTTTTTTTAAGATTTATTTATTTATTATGTATACAGCATTCTGCCTGCAGGCCAGAAGAGATGGTTGTGAGCCACCATGTGGTTGCTGGAAATTGAACTCATGACCTTTGGAAGAGCAGTCAGTGCTCCTAACCTCTGAGCCATCTCTCCAGCCCATAGAATTAAATCTTTTCTTTGTGTTTATATGTGTATATTCACGAACCTGGTGACTACTGGGTTTTTGTTTTGTTTTGTTTTTTGATTCAGCTTTTGTTTATAACATCACAATATTAACGTTCATGATGTGTCCAAGTCTATTCTTATCAATACCTTTAACCCCAGCACTCGGGAGGTAGAGGTAGGCAGATCTCTGTGAGTTCGAGGCCAGCCCAGTCTACAAAGCAAGTCCAGAATAGCCATGGTGACCCAGAGAAACTTTGTCTCAAAAAGCAAAACAAACAAACAAACAAAGAATGAATTCCAGCTAGGTGTGCTGGCACATGCCTGGGATCTCAGCACTTGAGAGTATTCCAAGGAAGGCTCAGTCCAGCCTTACCTGCACAGTGAGATCCTGCCTCTAAATAATGTTTTAAATGGGGCTAGACATGTAACTATGCAGTGCAATGCTTGTCTAGCGTGCGTAAGGTCCTGAGTCATTCCAAAGAACAGCACATTAGGAAAAGAACCAATGCGCCACACACAACCTTATGTCAGTGAAGCCATAAGACCTTTAACCATCAGATTCCGTCTTTTAGCCTTAATGCCCTGAACAGCTGAATCTGGCCAATCAGACCAGTCACCCTGCTAAGAACAACTAAAATCCTAAACAAATGTTACTTTAAAAAAAAGGGGGGGGCTAAAAGGTATCCAGCACTGGGGAAGGCTTCTCCTCTGAGAGTACTTGAATTTTCCAGGAAATACCAGATCGCTGAGAAATAGTAATGAGATGATTACAGCTTTGCTGAACTATACTGGAATTCTAAAGCATCCTAAATGCAATACCTGGTAAGTTCCTCCCACTTGGGGTTTCCAAACATTTAATGCTGTACAACCAAGAGTGAGCCAGAACAGCAATGACACAGAAATAAACATAGTTATAAATATAGACAACCATGTCTTCCCCTTAAAGGACAAATGCCATCAAACTACGTAAGACATGAAACGCAGCTATGTGATATTTAAATGAGACATAAATCAAAGGTAAGGGGGAGGGCCCTGGGCACAGTTCAGTGCTAGTTTGGCATGAGGAAGGTCTGGGTTCAATTCTTAAGACCACAGAATACTAATAATTACAATGATAATCACAATGATGATGGAAAGGAAAATAATAATAGGAAAAGGTAACTAAGAAGCGGAGGAGAAGAACAGGAGGAAATTGGAAGAGAAGACAAAGGGAACAAAGGGAGAAGAGGAAGAAAGGGAGGAAGGCAATGGTATGAAAGGTAAAAAAAAAAAAAATCAAATGGGAAAGACATCAGAAAACACTAAACTGAAAGAAAACCAATCTCTAGAGCAACATCAGACAAAACACACATTAAGATAACAAACATATTAAGCTGGTGAGATGGCTCAGAGGTTAAGAGCACTGGCTGCTCTTCCAAAGATCCTGAGTTCAATTCCCAGCAACCACATGGTGGCTCACAACCATCTATAATGAGATCTGGTGCCCTCTTCTGGCATTCAGGCAGAATATTATATGCATAATAAATAAATAATGTTTTTTTAAAGTTAGCGTTCTGTTTCTGTGATAAACACCATGATCAATAGCAACTTGGGGAGGAAAAAGTTTACTTCAGTTCAGGAAAGTCAGGGCAGGAACTGAAGCAGAGGCCACAGAGGAACCCTGCTTCTGGGCTTACTCCTTGTGGCTTGCTCGGTCGGCTTTCATATACAAGCCAGGACCACCCACCAGGGATGTTACTGCCCATAATGGACTTACCCCATCCCACATTATTATCAATTGAGGAAATGCTCTCACCCCAGACTTGCCCACAGGCCAATCTTTTGGAAGCAGTTCTTCGGTCGAAGTTCCTTCTTCCTAGATGACTCTAGTCTGTGTCTAGTTGACAGTAAGAACTAGCCAGTATGTATCCAGTAAGAGGTAAAAAGGAGTTTTCCGTAATTATGACAGTTCAGTTAACAAGGAAAATGTAACACATAACCACAGATGCATTAAAAACAAGAAGCTCACCAGGCAGTGGTGGTACACACCTTTAATCCCAGCATCCAGGAAGCAAACACAGGTGGATCTTTTAGCTTGAGGCCAGTCTGGTCTGAGTTCCAGGACAGCCAGGGCTACACAGAGAAACCCTGTCCCAAACAAACAAACAAACAAACAAAGAAGTTCATTTTTTCTTAATAAAAGCTTTGTTTGTTTGTTTTTCAAGACAAGGTTTCTTTGTGTAGCCTTGTCTGTCTTGGACTCACTTTGTAGACCAGGCTGGTTTTGAACTCATAGAGATCCGCCTGCTTCTGCCTCTGCCTCCCAACCGTGCCCAGCTTGGATTACTGACTTTTGATTGGCCCAAATTCTGACAGAACAACTAAGGAGGTGAAAGATTTGCTCTGGGATCCTGGTTTTACAAGATCCAGTCTATGTTCATTAGCCCTATGTACTTAGGCAGAACATTATAGCAGTGGAAGCCATAACTGCAGCAGACAACACCTGTCACATCACAGAGGACCAGGAAACAAGGAGAGGGACAAGAAGAAGTCAAGGATAATGTATTTCTTAAATCTGTGTCCTTTCCAGCTATATTCAAGATGCTGACCTTGAAGTCAGCACTCAGTCATGGCCAGTGGGAGAGTCAGATCCCTACGTGGTTTTAGGTTGCATTGAAAACCCAGAGAACTCTGTCTCCTTTTCTCCTTTGTTGCCCAACATTCCATGGAGCTGAACACTGTAGGGTCAGACTGTGAGTACAACAGACCTAGGAGACTCCCAGCCATAGGAATAGAGGATTGGGTGGGAAACAGACATTCTTGTTGACGCTGACTTGAAGACGCAACTGCTTTGTGAGAGTCTCTGGGCCTCAGGGGCTAGGGAGATGGCTCTGTCTGTAGAGTGTTTGCACACAAGCATGAGGCCCTAAGTTTGATTGCAAGCACCCACATAAAAAAGCTGGGTGCAGTTGGAGCAAAGACAGGTGGGTCCCTAAAATCTTCTGGTCAGATAGTCTAACCCTGGCAAGTTGGTAAGAAGCTTTTCTTAAGGAAAGGAAAGGCAGGGAAGGGAAAGGCAGGGCAGGGCACAGCATCTAAAGAATAGCACCCAAGGTTGTCCTCCACCCACTGTACACAGACATGCACATGCACACACATATGAGCACACACACAAGACTCTCAGCATGAAAAGACAAATTGAGCTTCTAAGGTCCAAATCCTAATTCCCAAGGAACAGTGTAGCATCCAAAGAGGCTGGTAGTGGTTGCTAAGCAACAAGCAATCTCTTGTCCTTTAGACCTGTTTTGGCTCTTCAACAAGTACAGAGGTCCTGCCCTGCCCCTAGCCTACTCTGACTTCTTGTTTACAAGGAACCCATTAAACATTTACAACATGGATGTTCACCACCAACTCACATAAAGGGATCCCTTAACAAACAAGGCAGCTGAGATGGTATTACATCCCATAATGATCACTGGGGAGTCTCTACTCCTCTTGAGGTACTGAAGATGCTTGATGTGGACCAGGATCCATCAGACAGGGAGTCTATAGAGTTTAAGAAGACCCCCCCCCCAGCCCTGTTTGCTATCAAAGCACTTTCATGAGCAACTGTGTGGTTGTGCACATATGGAAGTCAGAGGAAAATCTTAAGTATTATCTTTACCTTCCGGTCTCTTGTTTCCTGCTACTTAAGCCAAACTAGCTGGGCTTCATGCTTCTGGAGATTGTGTGTGTCTCTGCTTCCTGTCTTGCCATGGGAAAACATAGGGGTTACAGACATGTGCTGCCTCATCAGGATGTATGCAGGTTCTGGAGATCCAAACTCATGTCCACACACTTGCAAAACAAGGGCTTTACCTACTGAGTGAGCCATCTCCCCTGCCCTAAGGCCATGTCAGGTTGTCTCTAGCATCTTTGGAAAACTATGTTTTTCCCAGAGCATCTCAGCAGACCACAGGACATAGAACAAGGCTCCATGCACTGGGAAGGAGGGGCTGTACTTGGGGTCTGGACAGAAGCTGAACACAGAGCTCTCCAGCATGCAGGCTGTTTCAGGAGGGAGCCACAAAAGGTTGGGCACCTAGTGAGGAGACCGTGGGGTTGGGATATCAGAGAATCACTGAGAGATGGACTACAGACTGGGCTCAAATGAGTTCTGGAATACTCTATGCCCAGGCCAGTATAGTAACAAGAGTATACCAGTCTGGCCTGTGAGTCGGAGGTGCGTGTATTATCTGTCCTAGTTTCATGTCTGTTGCTTTAAGAAAAATTCTGACAACAACAAAAACAAACAAAAAACCACACACACATGGGAGGAAAGAGTCTAATTTAGCTCATAATTCCAAGTTACAGTCCATAATTTCAGGAAAAATCAAGCAGGAGCTCAGTCTGTTAGTCACATCACCATCCATGGTCAAGGGCAAGAGAGAATAAATGCATCCTTGTTTGCTTGCTGCTAAGTACTCAACCTTTTCCACTCAGGAAAAGCCTAACCTAAGGAATGCTGCAGCCCACAATGGGCTGGCTCTTCCCATGTCAATTAGCAATAAAAAACAACTTCTCACAGACATTCCCACAGGCGAACTTGACCTAGATAATCCTCACCAAGACTCTCTCCCCAGGCAAGCCAAAATGGTGCCAACTTGGCAATCTAACCCAGCTATCACAGCATCCATGGAGGACTCTGAAGACCACGTTGTGTAGGAAGTTAACACAGATAGAAAAGCATCAAGCAGAGCAGGGGAGATTGCCCTTTCTGCAAAGTGCCTGACAACACAAGCCTGAGGACTAAGTTTGGGTTCCTGGTACTCATGTAAAAAAAAAAAGCCAGGCAGGGCAGTAGATCTGAATCTTTAGCACTAGGAAGGCAGAGGCAAGTGGACCTCCTGTGCTCACTAGGCAGTCTAAAGTAGTCAATGAGCACCAGGTTCAGCAACAGACCATGTCTCAGAAGAGGAGGAGGAGAAGGAAGAGGAAGGGGAGGGGGGGGAAGGAGGAGGAAGAGAAGTGATGGAGGAAGACACTCAACATTGACTTCTGGCCTCTATGAAATCCTTGCACACTCATGCACATGCACATTCACACACATACATACAATTTGTAAATTTTTTAAAAGGACAAACATTCAATACTTACAAACTTTAATAATAGCATTACATGACCCAGCCAGTCCCACTCCTAGCATAGACTCAAAAGAATTGAAAACGGGAAGTTAAATGCTGGCACAAGAATGTTCAGTGCTTTAAGTAACAGCGTTCTCCATAGTTGCCAAAGAGCAGGAGCAACACACACGCACACACACACACACACACACACACACACACACCTATCAACAGATAAACTGATAGTCAAAATGTGATATACATGCACAGACATGGATTTATTCCATTAAATTCTTTTAAAAAGGAAATGAAGTTGTGACAGCAGCTACATCCTTTTGAGATAAAAAGAATCTCAAAATTTTAAAGTTATGGGAAGTGAAAAGAATCAGACTCTAAAGTTGCATAATTATACTGTTCCAATCATATGAGAAAGCAAGAGCATGTAAACCCACAGGCAAGATGCAAGTTTGTAATCCCGGGCGGTGGTGGCACCCCCCGCCCCGCCCCTGTAATCCCAGCACTCAGGAGGAAGAGGCAGGTGGATCTCTGTGAGTTCCAGGCCAGCCTGGTCTACAGAGTGAGTTCCAGGACAGCCAGGGCTACACAGGGAAACCCTGTCTCAAAAAAAAAAAAATGCAAGTTTTTTTTTTTTATTGTCAGAGACTGTGGGAGGGCAGGGACTCATTATTGTGGGCACAAGAGTCCCCTTTTAGAGTAATAATAAGATGTTTTACATCTTCACTACTTTTGCCACTGCTGTGATAAAACACAACTCAATAGAGAAAAAGGCTGGTACAGCTCAAGGTACAGACCACCATGGTGGGAAAGTCCAGGCAGCAGGAGCTGGTCACGTGGTACCTTCAATCAGGAAGCAGAGGGCAATGACTGCACACTGCCCCTCAACTCCCTTTCCCTGCCCTCCTAGTCCTGGATCCCAGGCGGGAAGTGATGCCACACACAATCTGTGGGTCTTACCATCTCTACAAGCATGCCCAGAGGCAAGGCTGCTCTCTTAGACAGTTGTCGATTATGTCAAGTAGACAGACAATACAGTCATGACAGTCTGGAAATAGACTGTGGGTTAAGCGTCCCTAAATTGTTTGTTTTAAAGTAGGGGATATTTTTGGAGTTGGGGGGCAGGGAGATTTCAGGAATAAGTAGTAGTTTTCATATTATGCGACATTTACTTCAATTTTTTAAAAAAATCCATATGAGATATCACAGATCTGCCTGGGCTGGTGTGGTGAGAGCCTTGCTGTGGGGATCAGGAAAAAAGTCCACGTGTTTCAGGTCTCTGCACTGCCTACCGACACCGTCCAGAGGATAACTGCTAAAGGACAAAACTCCTTTCTAATACGCTGTAGCCAGAGAGCTAAAAATAGAATTTCAGAAGTCTTCGCATCTTCCCAAAGGCAAGCAAGCTTACATCTGAAGCCCTCAGAGGAAGCATCTACTGCTGAACCCTGACAAGAGCATAACTTGCCTCTTTCTGAGAGAAAACCTATGCTCCACTAGAGAGAGGCTCTTCATGGACTCCCACAGAAGGGGAAGTAAGGAAGGAATTCAACCAGCGCAAGGTTCCCTGTGGATCACTCTTCTGGAAGGGCGTTCCTACACCAGTGTTGTCCAGGGTTCTGTGTTTCCAAAGGGATGGTGGGGTTGGGGGGATGGGTGGTGCAAAGGGCTGCACACACGCTCACATGCCACTCGGAAGATGAAGGCTAACAGAACACGGCTTCAGCTTCCCTCAAATACCCACGGGCTATGCTTGAAGTAATAATAATTTTCTAAGCATACAAAAGATATGTGGGGTCCATTGAAGCCACAGGAAGCAAGCTGGGCGTGGGTGACCCACATCTGTAATCCCAGCACTTGGGAGATTCAAACAAGAGATTCCCACAGGTTTGAAGCCAGCCTGGGCTACACAGTGAGACCATGTCTTAAAAACAAAATCAAAGAAAAGGGCTAAGTATGAGAAACTTTGCATGATAGCATCGATCCGTGGCTTTTTTCTTAAGCTGCTGGCATGTACTACTGAACTCGGGCACCGGCATTTTTCCTGCATGAAACAAAAAGATTAACTAACCTCCCTTGGTGTCAGAATAGCTCAGAAATCCCCATCATGCCCCATCCCTTCTTCCTTCTGTAAAAGGAAAAGACAAAAATATGAAATCTACTTTTCTTCAGCGGAGAGTTTATTTTGGGCCTCATAAAAATGCTAATATTAGTTCTCATTTTTCTGACTCTCTCATTATTTCTCTCATTATGAAGCTTTTCTACAGAGATAAAAGAATTCTCTTTTGCACAATGAGAAACCCAAAACAAACCCCCAAAATGGCCAGTCTTAAGATGTGAAAATAAACAGAGAGAAACACAGAAGCCCAATGGTCAGAAGTAATGAGGCTGCCCTTCAGGAGAAAAGAGCTAAAAATACAACATGAAGATTAAGTGTGGGGAGTGTTGCGTCCTACTTGAACACTAGGCCGCTCCTTTCCTTGTCCAAAAGGGATGAGAAGAACCTTCTGGAACCAGAACATTACACCAATGATCAAGGACTTCAAAGAAAAGCTACTGTCACCAATGATGACATTACAATTAACTTGGAAACTTTTAACGAAATACAAAGGCATCCAGGCCGTGTATTATGGGGTAGAGGAGCTAAGTACGTAGTTCCATTTTATAAAGAAAAGAAGAAAGATTCCTGATAAAACAGTTGCTTTGTTCCAAAATTGACACTGAGAATATTTACATGATTTATGACAATGTGTCGTTGTTGTTGTTGTGTAGTTTTCAGTTCTTCAAGACAAAGAGTTTCTCTGTGTAGTCCTGGCTGTGCTGAAACTCACTCTGTAGACCAGGATGGCCTTGCACTCACAGGGATCCACCTGCCTCTGCCTCCTCAAGTGTTGGGATTAAAGTCATGTGCCACCACTATCCTGGCTATGCCAACCTTTCTTAAAACAAGCATATGCTAAGGCTGTACCAACATTGTGTTTTTCAAAGCCAAGAGGGTCAATTCTAGCAGTATAAATCTTAACCAGAATGAAATTCTTCAATAGTTGCTTACATCACCACAAACAAATGGCTGTTTTTCCTTCACTAATAAAGGGCTATTACAAATCAATGAGGCGAAGGAAATATAGCCCAAAAGAAAATAAGTCAAAAATAAGGAGAGAAAATTCATTTTAAAAAATATGTTCTCCCTTGTTTTAAAGCATATTTCAAGAGACCAGGGACATAGCTTTATATATAGTCAGTCACTAAAACCTGGTCAGCAACCAGATGACATCAACTGGCAAAAAGATAAGTAAAGCGTAGACAGGCACACAGTGGGGTACTACTCATCAATAAGGGACAGACTGCCAATAGTGTGGCCCACAGGAGTCAACCTCAAGGGCCTTGTACTAGCCAGGTATGGTCACATGCCATAATCCCCACTCTTGGAAGGCTGAAGCCGGAGGATGACATAGTGAGTTTAAGGCAAGCCTGGGCTACACTGTGTAAGAAATGTTTTGTTTGTTTTCTGTCAAAGGTGGTTATAACATCTCCCCCATGTTATAAAACTTTTAAGCAAATATTTTCATCTCCCCAAACCCAGAAAACTTTGGTTTATACAAAGGTTCCACACCGTTCCCAGGACTTGGTGACCCAAAGCCACGTTCCCTCCTGCCACACTCCCTTCCCTTCTTTGCTTCATTTTCTTCCTGCCCCTTCCATACTAACCAATCACAAGTAGACTGTCAGGTTGAACACCAGCCAATGAGAAGCAGCCAAGCCCTCACCTCATTTATGTTAGGGATGAAAGACGGAGGCCTTCTCATGGCTATCAGGTCTGGGTCGAGGCACACCATTTTTTACAAAAAGAAATCATCTTGCCAGGTTATTATTTCTTTGTCAGGGTGTTCCTTTGTGAAACATCAGGAATATTCTTTTCCAATAGTAGTCAGAGCCTGCCTCAAAGTCTCAAACATACACGTAAAATTATATTAAGTGGGGAAAAATAATACAGAGTAGAAAATCACTTAGTGTGTGATTTTCTTTATGGAATAGCCTTTAAAAAGCCACTGCCTTCCTGGGCTGGGAATGGGAAAAGGTTGACAGCAAAAAGGGCAGAAGGATATTTGGGGAAACAGGAAGGTTGTAATGGTGGCTTGCAACTCACAGAAACAAATGACAAAAGGAGTGAGTTTTGCTGTGTGTAAATTATGCCCCCCCCCCAAAAAAAGTGTCTGGAAACCCAGTAGGTGAGCATGGGTTCAAGGTGAAGATCTTGGGTTTCTCACTATTGTTACGTCATCCCTTCCTAAAGTCCTATGGGATACATCTAGCATTTTTCTTGTTCTAATACGTCCACCTAAGTAAACGATTTTGTACCTCTGCAGAAAGCTAAGCAGAACGAGGAGATGGGGGAAGACCTAGGAATTTGTATTTCAGCATCCACCATGTGGTGGTCCTTTTTAGCCTCTGATCTCCCGTGGAAAAGAGGGGCTATGGGAGGGGAGCTGGCTCACGGAGGAAAGGTACTTGCCAACCTGAATTTGATCCCAGGGCAATATGATGGAAGAGGAGAGTGAAACACCAAAAGTGGTCCTCTGACCTTGGAAAGAGTCCTAAATGAGATGACTACATCAAACCCCTCCCCCTTGGGGTTCAGGGAAACTGAGCAGAAGAGGAGGTGGAAAGATGAGAAAGGCCAAAGGGATGGATGACACCAAGGAGACAGTGTCTTCCAGACACAGCCGGACTGATGACATATGAACTGAGGGTGGCAGCTTGCACAGTCTGCACAGGTTCAAGCCACATGGGGTCCCAGCACTGGGAGGGGAAAGGGGACACAAACCCTCATCCCTGGCCCACAAGCTATTTCCAATTGACAACTGCTTGCAAAGAAAACAATTTATTTACCCCCCCACCCAGTGGAGTCTCACGGGATATACGGATCACACTCCAGAGCAGAGGCCATGCCCAGCAGATGGCCAACACAAAATGAACTCAGTGGTATTTTGGGGAATATCTTTGGTCTAATCTTGCTTTGTCTGAGGGTTTTTTGTTTTGGTTTGGTTTGGTTTTTGCTCTTCATTTTTTGTTTTTCCCTACTGGTTGTATGCTTGTATGTTATGGTTTCCAACTTTGTGTTTTTGTGGGGTCTGTTTGCATGGATATGCTTCTCATGGTTTTTCCTTGTTTTTTAAATTCTAGCTTGTTTGTTTGTTTGTCTTTACTTGCCTGTTTGTTTTGTAAAGAGAGGAACAGACAGAAGTCATGGAGTCAGGTGGGTGGGGAGGACCCAGGAGGAGATGAGAGAGGGGAAACAGTGATCAGAATATATTATAATGAAAACAGTTTTTCAATTAAAAAAGAAAGTTGCTCTCTGAATTCCACACTGGTACCATGCCGTGTACACACAAATAAATAAATAAAGTCATTTTAACTTTTTTTTTTTTTTTAAAGAAGTCAAGGGCTGGAGAGATGGCTTAGAAGTTAAGGGCACTGACTGCTCCTCCAGAAGTCCTGAGTTTAATTCCCAGCAACCACATGGTGGCTCACAACCATCTATGATGTGATCTGATGCTCTCTTTTGGCCTGCAAGTGTACATGCAGCAATAAATAAATAAATCTTAAAAAAAAAGAAAGAAAGAAGTCAAAAGAGAATAAGGACCAAATATATTCCTCCCTTGTAATTCTACCTGACACAGAAAACTTACCCCATAAAGAAGTTTCAGTCTGCCTCTGAAACCCCAAAGTAATTACAAACCCTTCTTCAAATTAACTACAAGAACCAGCTAAGTCTCAGCACTGAAATTCTAAAGGATGATCTTGGCTGCAGGAGCTGGGAGTAAAAGACAGCAGAAGACTGTCTCTCTCAAAGTGCCCCTCCTCTTCTCAATTCCTTGCTGTCTTTTAAAAGCCCATCCCTTTTCTTTTTGCTTTAAAAAAAGAAAAACCTTCATTTTTTTTAAACCAGCTTGAAGTATCTGTCCATTCAGAAACTAAAACCTACCCCCCCCCACCCCCAACCCCCCCCCCCGCTTCCTCCCCAAGCCTGGCTGTACCCTGAAAGTTACAGGGAGCAGGCCACAACACCTAAGCTCAGCCTATCACTAAGCAGAGGGTGGTACCCCTTTTTATAAAGACAGCAGCTTGTGCTGAAGTGGGGCCGATCTTTGCCTGGCTCTCTTTAAGGGGCTATCTTAATCCTTACTGTCTTACTAATAAGTAAGGAAATCACTTTTATAAAAAAAAATGAATATGCTGGTAGTAACTTAGCAGGGATTCTCCTGCATTCCCAAACCTTGCAGGCTACTGTCTCCTCTCCTGATGCACAGGCTTACCTAGAAAGAGGCTGTTAGCAAGGCATCTGAGCACAATGACCAAGGGCAAAGAAAAAGCAAAAAGCTACGATCTGCCCTGGAGGACTCTGATCTCAGGAGCTGGGCAGATGGCTCCATCAGCAAGCTTGGATCTCCTGGACACATGTAAACAGGCAGGAGTGGCACGTGTGACCCTAGTGCTACCGATAATGAAACAGGAGAAGCCAGGCAACCTGTAAGCTCCAGCTTCAGTGAGAGATCCTGTCTGAAAAGAATACAGTGTGGAGTAATCAAGGGAGACACCTCTGGTCCCGTGTTCTAAGAATTCCTTCTCTTGGGAAATGGAAACAATGTCTACCACCCCCTCCTTCTAAGGTCCCAAAGGCCAATCAAAATGGGCTTCCACCAAGGTTCTACCTGGAGAACCAGTGGATTTCTTGTGCTTCTGTACAAAGCATGAGTGAGGGGTTACTTACAGGAGCATTGGTGACCCCAAAGCACCCACACTGGAGAGTCTTCACCTAGAATGGTGTTCTCTATAGTTGCATAAATGGAACCCCACACACACACCTCCTTTATTTAACCTGTTCTATTGTATAAACTTGAGCACCTGAACCCTGGTGACTAATACTCTAAGTGGTTAGGGAAATTTTTCATACAAATGTGAGCTAGGAGAATTGGCTAGAATCTCGGATGAAGTCCCAGTAGCCTTCCCCATCTCTTCCTTCTCTGAGTGAGTGTCAATCATCTAAAGACCTGCCCACTGGTCTCTTACAGGCAGGCCAGTTGATCTGACAAAGATGGTAGTAGTTTTCCTCAGTGGACTAAACTCTGTGGTACTCCCATACATATACATATGTGCGCGCGCGCGATTGCGTGCGCACGTGCGCGCACACACACACACACACACACACACACACACACACACACACACACACAAAGATTTCAGAAAGTACAGAAAGAGTCTGCAAAGACACTGACTCTTTTTAAGACAGGATCTTGCTACATAACCTGGGCTGGCTTTAAATTTATGGTGATCTTCCTGCCTCAGCCTCCGCAAGTGGTGTAATTATTACAGGCAAAGTCTACCCGAGATATATGTCACTTGAGAAGCCTGTCTGGGAATTTCTGGATTCAGAAACTGACCACCTTTGAGTGTAAATGACAAAGGGTAGATATGACTGGCCTCTTCTCTCTGCCATGTGTTACATGCTCAGGGGTGGGGGGTCGGGTCATCTACAGCCTGACAATACAGTACAGTAACCAGTGCCCAGCCCCATCCCAGACCAATGGATAAGTCAGAGCCTAGGGGACAGAGAAGACTAAAAATGCAGACAGTCGTATTTGGTAAAGCTCCATTGCACTTTAATAAGTAGACAGGACTGAGCTCCAGTGCAGGTGAAGAAGCAACTAAGATGGCACCTTGTCTATAAAACTGTTATGCTAGTTGATGTTCCATTGGGGGCCCAGATCCTGCACCAGCTGCTCTGGTTGGAAAACTCTGACCACCGCTGCCTCCTGAGCTAGAAAGGACGTCTAAAATTACAGCCGGGCATTCTGCTTCCTGACTCAAATGCCCTTCAACTGCAGGCTAGGTTTTCTTCCCCTGCGGATGCTCATGAAATGAGGACACAAACGAAGCCACCTTGGGTGTTGGGTACCATGTCACAAGATGCTTAAGCAAAGATGCTAAAGACAGGAATGTGTTTAGTCAAGTGGCCAGGATGTGGAAGGTGATGTTTCTATGAATGACTAAGAATACCATACACAGATATAAGAACAGCATAGAAAATCAACTGTTCCCTTCTTCTCTTAAAACTGCTAGAATTTTCACACACACACACACACACACACACACACACACACACACACACACCTCTTCCATTTCAAAGGACATATCCGCTCACTGGGAATTTTACTGAGCAAACATTTATCTCACAATAAAAGAGCATAAGTTGTAATAGTTAACTTACCATCTAAAAATGTATAACAGGGTAGCCCTAGTAGAGAGAAAACCCTGAATCTGTTTATTGAAGGAAACCAACCACAGACACTGATTTTACTGGTAAAGCCAGATCTCATATAGGAAAAAAATAATAAGGGCCTTTTCTTTTTTTGGGGGGGGGTTTTTTTTGTTGTTTTTTTTTTTTAATGAGACAGGGTTTCTCTGTGTAGCCTTGGCTATCCTGGACTTGCTTTGTAGACCAGGCTGACCTCAAACTCACAGCGATCCACCTGCCTCTGCCTCCAGAGTGCTGGGATTAAAGGCATGCACCACCACGCCCGGCTAAGGGCCTTTTCTTAAACTTTGTATATGTGTACTACTTTACAATGTCCCCAGAAGTTTAAACATTCATTCTTGTGCCAAGCACAGTGGTGCACATCTATAATCCAACACTAGGGAGGCCGAGGCAAGAGGAACCCATGTAGTGGCTTAAAGGGGAAAGGCAGTTGCCACCACCAAGCCTAACAATTTAATCCCTGGGACCCACATGGTGGGAGGGGAGAGCCAACTCCTTAAAGCTGTCCTCTGACCTCCCCACCGCCAAATGAGTGAAAAAGATGTAAAAACGATCATTGTCTTTATTCTCACACACTTCTTTGTTCTTAGAGTAAAACCTTTCTGAGATTCTCATTTGTGATTTTGTGGTTTCTGGAAAGAAAAATGGCAGATAGTAGCAGTCCATTTCAGGGATAAGAACATTGAGGTTCAGGGACAGTGAGTGCAAAACAACACTGAAATTGATGCTGTTAGTTTGCAGATACCACAATAAAGTGTGTGTGTGTGTGTGTGTGTGTGTGTGTGTGTGTGTGTGTGTGTG
>OU015743.1:23787581-23851837 GCA_907169655.1 Acomys percivali | reverse complement strand
TGTGTGTGTGTGTGTGTGTGTGTGTGTGTGTGTGTGTGTGTGTGTGTAAAAAGTCCAGTAAAAGGGGCTGATGAAATGCAAAGAATTAGAACTCTTAGTTATTAGCAAACCTCAGTCAGAGACAAGAGTGACACTTGGCTGTTCACTGATGGCCTAAAATTTGCAAGACTGCTTCCATCCCCAGTAACACACCAAAAAAAAGGTCTCTGTCAGAAACGGATTTGTTCACTGGAGCCACTGTTTTTAAGTTGGCATGCCTGAACAGAAGGGAAGATTCTAGAATCAGCTTAATGAACGGCAGTAACTTAAATAAAAATCAGCTATTAAGTGTCCCCTTTTTTTATCCAAGTGCAGAAACTGATACATTTTTATTTTCATTTCAGAGGGTAAGTCCCTTAGGGAATGTGTGATGATAAAAAATAAATTAAAAAGAAAAAACCAAACAGGTGTCTGTTTACATATTTGGCAAAGGATTCTTTCATTAAAACAAAATAAGCTTTAAAAACAAATGCCGTCAACATTAAATAATCCGTAGCTTCCGTGGCTAGCCCAGTGGAAAACAGGTGAGAAGTCTACCACTGAACCACTCATGTGCTTAAGCTGAAAGAACAGAGATGCCTGTGTACCTGTCATCAGAAGAGGACGACTGGCCAGGCGCTGACAACTGTCACCTTCCTGTATTTCCAGCCTCTTAGGGGGTTGGGGAAGTTCAGTTTTGGTTGGTTGGTTGGTTGGTTGGTCAGTTGGTTGGTTGGTCTTAAGACAAGGTCACTCTACAGCCCAGGCCAGCCTGGAATTTGTGATTCTCCTGCCTCTGCTTCCAGAGCACTGAGGTTGCAGGTGTACACCACCATGCCCAGTTCATCTGCTTTATTCAGTGTCCATTTGCTTACGGTTGTCGTGCAGTATCCCACTAGGACCTGAGTGAGCAGGAGAAGGAGGAGACCAGCCTCGGATAAGGGAGTTAAGAGGTTGAGCTGCAGATGCGTCCTGCAGGGACCAGTGTGTGAATTTCCCATCAGCAAGCATCAAAAGGGGAAGTGCCCAGGTTGCTTATCAGCTTGCCTGGATATAGACTGAAGGAGGAAAGCCAACAGGTAAGCTTCAAAAGCCGCCAGCTCTTCATGACCAACACAGCAAGGCAGTTTGAAGATGAGAAAACCGCCCCCAACCCATACTCATTGCCTCTCATCACGGGTTTCACCACGGTGCTTTGACTTCCAACCTGCACTAACCCATTTCCAGATCCACGCCACTGATGCCTCACAAAGCAGCGTCCAGAAACATGAGAGACAGCGGGATAGTGATTTATGAGATTTCGTTGTTGTTTTGTTCGTTTACATTTCTCAAAATAAAATGAGACCTTGGGGATAGGTTATAATGTTGCCACTGTTTAAAACGGTGACATCGTTTAAAAGACTCTTAATGGACAACAGCATTTCCGGTCTCGGTCTAAACAGTGAGCATTAGGTTCTCCTCGAGCTCTAGCTAACACCCGACCCGTCCCCTTATCTGTCACTAACCACACATACGTTCCAGGTTTGATTTGGGTTGGGTTGGGTTGGGGTTTGGTTTTTAAGGCACAGTCTGTTGTATCCCAGGCTGGCCTTGAACTTGCTATGTAGCCACAGATGACTGAACTCCTGACCCTCCTTCCTTCCTTCAGCTCCCATGTTACTCCCATTTCACCACCACACCCAGCATGTGTGTGTGTGTGTGTGTGTGTGTGTAGGTTTCTGCGATTTTGTTTCCTTGTCTTTCTTTCTGTGTATTGTTTTCTGATACCATAGAAGATGAGACTAATGAGCCTTACTGGACGCTCATGAAAGATTACATTTACATCACCAGGAATCCATTTTTATGGGCTAGAAAGCTCTGAATCACCAAGTAAGTTCTTCTGGGTAGCTGAGTCTCATCAAGTTCCCACTTTGCTCAGCTTCCCTGCTAGACTTGCAGACGCCTTACTCTCCCTGCTGGGATCCCAGGGCTTGCAGGGTCGCTTCTCCTCGGGCAGACTCGCACAGCCAAGCCTGCCTTGACCGAGAGCTGGAGAAGAAACCCAACTCTGTTTCTGAACCAATTGGTTCTGTAGTGCTGACGACCCTTCTGGATAAATTACCTGAGATACTGAACCAAATGTTTGTGTTTCTCTCTCATCATCTTTGGGGAGGAATGGAGGGAGAGGTTTTTTTTTTTTTTTTCTCCCCTCTGTTCTTAAATATTTTCTATGTCTATTCTTGGAGTCACACACAAATGTCAGAATTGTATTAAATGCCCTGTGCCTAATTAGCTTTCTCCTTTTACCAAAATTGATATATATACCTCTCTTCTCCCATACGCTTTTACTACACCTTGAGACTAAATCACCCATTTCTCTCAAGGGAAGGAACTCGGGCATGCAAACACAGGAGCAGTCAGACGGCTCAATTCTTCAGGAAAAAAAAAACTATCACTTGCCAGTAGACAAAGATGAGTATTATAAATCCATCTTCCAACTTCAACCTGCCGGCCTCTGTTTTACAACAGCCTGACTCTGTCCCTGAAGGTTCGGATAGCTCTACTTGGCATTTCTCCACACGACTGCCCATGTGTAAATTCTGCTGGATGGTCACAGCACACAATACCCCATTGCCGTCCTCTCTTTTCCCTTGAGCAGATTAACACTTACTGAAGCCCGTTAACAAAGACAGAGACTAAAGCACTGAAAGAGTCAGGCTCTGATTTTTTTTTTACCACTAGAGGAAAAAAAGATTTTAATAGGAAAAAGAAAACTCTGTTGACCAAGGTCAAGTCACTTTATCCTGTTCGTCTCTACTGTTAACAATGACAGCTTATCCCACGGGAAGGGTGGCCTCCTCCTCCTCATTTGAAAGTAGAGCTGCTCAGAGCATTTTTAAAGTCTTCAATCATTATATCAATGTATACAAAACAAATTCCTCCACGCTCAACGTAAGAAAGAAAGCCCACCCCTAGATACGTTGCACCTTCTGGTGTTTTAGTCTAGCTGTTTCAGGTCAGTGCGAGGGGTGGGGGTGGGGGTTTGTTTGGTTGTTTGGTTGTTTGTTCTTCGTTTTTCTTTTTTCTTTTTTGCATCTTTGCCCTAGAGGAACAGCTGTGCGCACACAGGAGCTACCAATCCAACACTGAAAACGTCTGTGGATTCTTTGAGCTTTAACACTCTTGCAAAAGCCGCGTTTGTTTGTTTTCTGTCAGATCCCTCTTGGACATTTCCAGCTCAGGGACGGTTGCTGGCCACCTCCCATCCCTCACAGGGCCACAGCTTCCCCCAGACTCCCCAGTGCCCTGCTTGTTCCTCCAGCCAGAAGAGCGACTCGATAAGCCCCAGCTTGATTGCCCTCGAATGTCTCCACCTGTTCCAACATCGCCACCACCCAAGTTCAGAAAGGCCTGGCCGCAGGCCAAAAGAGGCAGCTGTCCTCCCAGCTTCAAGCTGCCTTGTCAGAGCCCTCCGGGTGGAAGAAAGGAAAGAAAGTGCCCCACCACCTGGCACAGAGCCAACCATCCTGCCCCCCTCCCCTCGCCCAATGAATCCTTGATACATGCCGGGTCCAGTAGGACCAGGAACAGAACCTAGGTAGACATTGAATATCCCACCAGGGACTCCCAGAAGCGACTTCTCTGCATAGAGCATCAAGCTGGTGCTCAACCTGGGCCTCCCGGGAGAGGCGCGCCACTTGGTGGCCAATGATAGAGCCACTAAGTACCAGGCATGGGGTGGCTGCCGGGCCCTGGAGCACAGGACACGCCCCGAGAGCCCTAGCTGGCATAAGCAAGGCACTGAGGTGTACAGCCGAGCCCCACATGAAGGGTGGGCCCCGGGTCTGCTTCTATGAATTCCCTTCCTAAAGTAACAGAAGCTAGTATCTGGAGTACTGGAGCCCCAGCGTCCAAAAAGAGGCCGCGTGTCTCTGGGCGGTCGGTAGTGTCCACTCACCTGGCAGTCGGTGCCGGAGACCCCAGCGGGACAGGTGCAGCTGTAGCCCGGCTCAGTATCGGTCGCAGGATGCTCCTGGCCGGTCACCGAACGCGGAGTGCACACGCCCCCGTTCCGACAGGGCTGCGCTGCGCACGGTCCCGGAGCAGGCAGGGGCGCGGCGGGCACCGGGCCGGCCAAGCAGCCGCCCTGGGGCCCAGCACTGAGCAGCAGCGGCAGCAGGACCAGAGCGGACAGCAGCTGGGCACCGGGCGCCTGGGCGCGGCGGGGAGGCATGGCAGGCGGAGAGGACGCAGGAGCTGGAGCAGAGCTGGGCGCGGTGGCGGCGGCGGTGCTAGCGGCGGAGATGGCGGTGGCAGAGGCGCCAGCGGCTGGTGCTGCTCAGCGGGACCGGACGCCTCCTGCAGCTGCGGGAGCCCGTGGTTCCCCGGGCAACCGCGGGAGGGGCCGGGGGCGGGGCCCGCGGAGGCTTGGCGCCGGGCGGGAGGACCCTGGATAGGAACCCTTCTGCTCTGGGTCTCAGCAAGTTGCAGAAAGGCTGTCCTCGGTTCCCAGCCTCAAGGGGTCACTGTCGTGGGTGTGTCCAAAGGAAGGCCGGAAGGCACGGAGATGGGGGCGCCCGCTTGGAGCAGGCTGCCAGGAGATGCTGAGGTGGAAAGTGAACGGAGAGGCCCCCCTCCCGCAGCTTGGAGAGACCGCTTCAGATGGCCCTCGGCTGCCACTCGCGATCTCTTGGCGCAGAATCTGTGAGCCCGCAGTGGGGCCGGCCTGACCTCATTCTCGCGGGTGCTCCACCCGCGCCCACAACACTTGTTCCCGTCCTCAGCAAGCCCAGCTCACCGCGCACCACAGGCGAAGCCGACCAACCTCTCAAGGACCTGACCTTGTACCTCCAAGGCCCGCAGCCCGGCCGTTGTCCTTGGTGCTGAACCTGCAGTCTCCTCGACCCGGCCTTGCCCAGCGTCCCTCTCACAAGAACTGTAGCTCCCAAGAGCTCAAAGAAACTTGGGGTAGGGGGAAGCGGGGGATCAGAGTACCCAACCCTATTGTTGAATACAGGAGGAAACTGAGACGCAAACAGGCTAGGCTGCAACGCAGTAGGTCTCTTGGTTTCCCTCCCAGAACACTGTGGGACCCCTCGTGCGGGTTCGGAAAGGCCCTTCCAGCAGACGTTTGCTGCTCAACTCTGCCGGGAAGGAGATGTCACTGTGACCTACTTCGAGTGCTGTTGTATCCTCTCCGTTAGGCTGTTCCTGGTGTAACACAGAGGTCAAATCTACTGGGCAAAACTCAGCCGGTTTTGTCTCCACTCACAACCGCCTTTCATAGCCTCTACTATGAATAGACTCTCCAAAATTAGTTACCCCTGTCTATGCAAAACTTAAAGGTGGGGAGGGGGTAGCCGGCCGAGATGGCTCACATCTGTACTCCCAGTAAGTAGGAAGGCTGAGGCAGGAGGACCCTGAGTCTCAAGGTCAGTCTCGGCTACCTAGAGAATTCAAGGCCTGCTTGGGCCACATGAAACCCTGAAGAGGAAGAGGAAGAGAAAGGAGGGAGAGACAGAAAGAAGGAGGGGAAGAGAAGAAAACAGAAGGGAAAGGAGGAAAGAGCAGGGAAGAGGAGAGAAGAAAAGAGGAGGAAAGTGACTCATTCGGATTAACAGACTGGACACATTTTTCTACAGAGCACAAAAGGTAGTTTTGTAAAAGACTGGGCTAATAAGAAAGTAGTGACTTCATGAGATGCTTCCAGGCACCGCAGATGTGGTGGCCAGGAGCTGTTGATAAGCCCTCTAGTGGAAGCAGAAGGTGAAATGTCTGGCCTCTACCAAGCCTGTTTAGATCTCAAATCAAATCTCAAACCCCTGTGTTTAGAAGACACCTAAAATCCCTGTGTCACAGGGTGACCCCCAAACCTAGGCAGATCTGTGCCCAACAGGGATAACTCATACCGAGTGGACCCCAATAATAGTTTCATTCCCCTCCCAGCTGCTTAAAGTCCAAATTTTGTGCCACTCCAGCACCCTCTGTTGGCCCTAGCATCATCGTTCAGGCGTTTCTTGTGGTCTCTACATCCAGCTCCTCTAACCGCTTGCCCCTGGAGTAGCAGCAACTAGGGCTGTTCCCTTCCTTCTACCAGGACACACATATACACGCACACGTGCACACACACACACACACACTTAAAAGCACACTGCCATGATTGAGTTTTTGTGTAAGCAACTTCTTTTTTAATTTCTTAACACTTTAAAATAGAGAGATTTAAAAAAAGCAACCCCATGTGCTGGTACTGATTTATCAAATTTCTAGGTAACCCTCCTTGGGGTTTTTTATTATTATTATTATATGTGTCAATGTCTTTAATTTTAAAGGGCATGTTATGGGGATGAACACAATGACACACTATTTTGTCTTTACTACAAGCTGAGTCTCCCAGCTATAGACGGAATCCTCCAGCTTGTACTCATTATCTAATTTTGCCTTTAAAAAGTGTAATAAAACACTGATTCACCATGGACAAAAAGAGCTGACAGACCAAAGGAAAGATTGCCTCCAAGCCCAACTTCATGAACCAATTAATTTCCTGGGGTTATTTACAGGAGTATCAGTGACACGGCTATGTCACCAGCAAGTCACCTGAATGACAGCTATGCCACAGCAGCAACTGGACTCTCGGGAAGGGGAGGGGCCTCGTGAGCAGCCAGTGCATCTTCTCTCTCTCCAGGATAGGATTTTTTTTTTTTCTGAGACAGGGTCTCTCTCTGTGTAGCCTTGGTTGTCCTGCAGTGGCTTTGTAGACCAGGCTGTCCTTGAACTCACAACAATCTGCCTGCCTCTGCCTCCCAAGTGCTGGGATTGAAGGTGTGCGCCACCACACCCAGCTCCATGATAGGATAATAATAGATCACATCTTGTGTGGAACATCACAGCTGCTCTACTTCAAGATGCTGAAGGTCATCTTCAATCCAGAGGAGACAGTTACATCACATTTGCAGAGTCAACTGGTTCATTCTGGGGAACAGAACATGGGTTTGTAGCTCTAGACCACAAGCACCTGTGCAGTAAACACCATGCAAGCATTGCATTATTATCATCGTTCTGTTTATTATAAACTTTCCGGATTATAGCATTCTGTGATAGCAGGCACAAAATGGACTGAACCAATAGAAGAGGCTGGATACCATCATAAGGCATGCTGTCTTAGTCATCACTCTATTGTGACACTTCCTCCAACAAGGCCACATCTCCTAATTCTTTTCTCCTTTCAAACAGTGTCACTCTCTGGTGACTGAGCATTTAAATATATGAGCCCATAGGGTCCATTCTCTTTCAAACCACCACACGTGGGCAACTGAATTTCTAGAGTTAGTGTAAACAAAGCCCACACGTGGGCTACCGAATTTCTAGAGTTAGTGTAAACAAAGCCAATGCTGTTTCCATCTAGAGACCTTGGCATTTGAGAAACTGGATATTGAACGTAAAAGAGTTATTAGACCATGGGAGGCATGGGCGGTGCCAATGGATGAATGGATAAGGGACAAGATGGTGTTGGCTCTCAAGAGCATCGTGCCACTGCCCTAGGACAAGCTCTAGCTAGAGGTCTTGGGTATCAAAATGCCTGGTGCTTTAACTGCATTGAATTACAAAGAAATTGTGACCACGCCACTAAAAGCCTCAGATTGCAAAATGTGTTTCAGGAATTGTGAGAAATACGGTACTTTGAGCTGTCGAAGCAAATAAGCCATTTCTGGGAGCAATGCGTTCTCTGAAAGGCTTCCCAGGGTTTGTAGACATTATGGCAAGGAATGTCATTGGACCAATGTGTGCAGGTGCAAGAGAGATGTCCAAGGTGATCTCTTGTCTTCAGGAAACAAAATTGGGAGCCCAGCTCGAGGCCACACAGCAAAAAGAACAAGCCATTTCCTCTTCAGACAAGAGCCACCCAGAGTTACCAGGTTGTAGGAAAACAAAACAAAAACAAATGCCTTGACCACTGATTTGAAAATCCTTTAGTTTATTTAAAATGTCTCTGTTTATAATTTCTCACTAAACATATTACAATTAGTAGCTTAAAACAGAAAGGGGGCCGGGAGTGGTGACGCACATCTTTATTATTCCCAGCACTCGGGAAGCAGAGGTGGGCAGATTGATGTGAGTTCGAGGCCAGCCTGATCTACAAAGTGAGTCCAGGACAGCTAAGGCTACAAAGAGAAACCCTGTCTCGAGAAACCAAAAAACAAAACAAAACAAAACAAACAAACAAACAAACAAAACCAAAAGGGGGACATGCAGTGAGAATTTTGGTTTCTTTTAAAACCCAGTTAGGTTATGTGACTATATGTTTGTTTTAATCCCAGGTGTGAGATATGAGGCTGCTTCAGACTGCTCACAGCAGCTGACTATGATTTTGTCTCCTGCTCTAGGAGGGGTGTGACTTTTTGTCAACTGAGGCTAGATTACGTTTGAAATTCTGGGGACTTCCATAAATATCAGAGCCCTGAGAGGGGCTGGAGGCCCTCCAAAGAAGGCAGCTTCTGCTCCCCCGACTGCTCCCCTGCTGCCCCTGACTGCTGCGGATTTTGCTATTGCTGGGTTGCTGGGTTGCTGGTTGGAGATATCCTGACAACAGAGATTGGACTTGCCTCAAGGACCGCGATGCCCCTAATAAGCATGAAGCTGTCTAAGAAGGCCTATACCCCTTTCCCTTCTAACCTTCTTTCTTGCCTACCTAGAGTTTGGGGGTTGGAAAGAATTTGGGTGGAGAAAGGGTAGTAAATATAGGGACCTAACTAAGTAGCCGAAAAGCCGGGTTACACATGCCTGTGGGGATGGCTCTATCCACAAAGTAGGGAGCATTTGGGAATGGAAAACTAGGGCATATAGAACCTTCAGAGGTCTGCCCCGTAAACTCATGCCTGTCTCACCAGCCATGCCCCACCTCCTAAAGGCTCTGCAGCCTTCAAATTAGCTCCATGAGTTGAGGACCGAGTGTTCAAAACATGAACCCAAGAGGGACACTTCAGATTCAAAAGCCTGTACAAATATATAATTCTTACATAAAGCAATTCATAACTACTACATTTTTAAAGTTTTATTTTGGGTGTGCACGTGCCAAGGCAAGCTTGTGGACGTCGGAGAACAAATTGCAGGAGTTGGTCCTTTTCCTGCCATCGTGTGGGGTCCTGGGAATTGAAAACTCAAGCCATCAGGCTTAGTGTTAGGCGCTGTTACCCAGTCTGCCAGCTCATAACTACGACGGAGGCTGGAAAGCTCAAAAACAAGGAGCCAGTATCTGTCCATGGCCTTCTTACTGCATCATCACATGACAGAAAGTGAAAAGCAGAGAAGGCGTGTCTAACACATCCTTCCTGAGAACACTGGTTCCACCCCTGAGGACAGAGTCTTCCTAATGTAACAGTGTCTAAGGCCCCACCCCCTTAAAACTGTAGCTGTGGAAACTGAATATCAGTGTAAGCTTTGGAGAGGGCAGACATATAAGCCATGGTGCCCCTTCTCACTTCTTTTTGATAGATGGTCTATATGGATAAGGACAAAATATAGAAACTCTACACTCTGACTACGACTTTATTGTTGAAGACACTACACTCTTTGGTTGCAGAACATAGAGAAACCAAGCTGAGACTGGTTCTCATGGCACCAAAAGGTCCTATCCAGACCACTAGAGGACAATAGTTATCAACAGTCTTACTTACTTACTCAGACCCTCTGTGTGCTGGACCAGGCAAACTATGCACTGCCAGGCAAACTATGCCCACTACTTCAACAGTGGCATGGCTGATGGACTTATGCCCAACCAATTGATGATTGAATTTTAGGCCTGCTTAACAGGAAGAAATTCACACCTGGAACTGCAAACCTCGTCGTAAGTCTACAGCCATGGAGGTCAGTAGATGTGGGGCATGTGTGGACTGTGTGATGGGGGAAACAGGCATGGAGCTAGAGGTCAGGTCCAAACCCCAAAATCCTCAACTGTGAGACCGGCAGGAGTAAGAATCCCTCCCTCCCTGTTTTGTGCCTGTACGCCCCAGAACACATAGCCCTGTGACACCACCACACTGCCCCCCCCCCGCCTCAAAATTCTAGAGCTAGCCTCGGAGCCTAGCATTGAAATTCTTCTCCATGCAAACAAAGCATCCACAGCATCTCAGCTCCAGCCAATAACGTATGCTCACCCCGAAAACATCTCCCCACTCCCCAAGGCTCATACAGCCCTTGTTCACCCCAAATAAAGTACACAAGATGTTTCACTGAATATTGTCTAAAAGAGTTGTAACACTAAGCTCCTCAGGGAAGGCCTTCTCCGCCCACCCCAGCCCACCCTACCACCTGCCCCCGCACTCCCCAACTGGACCAGGATCTCTGCTTCACCCGTCCCAACGTCCCAGCCCTGTGCAGCGGTTCTAGACACCCTGGTAGGCCTTAGTAAAGAAACTACTGCTATTGTTTTGCTAAATAGACACCATGTGCTGGTTGAAACCTCCTAAAAAGTATTTGTGTTTGTGCCTGGAGATTAGTGCTGTCAACTCTGGTCAGAGAAACTTCCTTTCACAGTGAGTGACAGTGAGTGCAGAGACATATAACAGGCCATAGCACAAATAAGAAACTGAATGCAGTGCTGGAGAGATGGTGCAGCCGCTAAGAGACCCATCTGCTCTTCCAAAGGGCCCTGGTTCCAGGCTCAGAAATCATGTTGGGTTGGAGAGATGGCTCAGCTGTTAAGAGCATTGGCTGGCACTCCAAAGGCAGAGGCAGGTGGATCACTGTGAGTTCGAGGCCAGCCTGGTCTACAAAGCAAGTCCAGGACAGCCTAAGGCTACACAGAAAAACCCAGTCTGTGGGGGGTTAGGGGGGTGAGAAGCATTGGCTGCTCTTCCAGAGGTCCAGAGTTCAATTCCCAGCAACCACATGGTGACTCAGAACCATCTATAATGTGATCTGATGCCCTCTTCTGGCCTGCAGATAAAGCACTAATATACACACATAAATAATAAATAAATATCTTTAAAAGTTTTTTTTTTTGAGACACTGAATGCTTAGTCCTAAATGGGACATCACTATCATCCCCAACTAAGAACCCAACATTCAAGCACCCAAGCCTCTGAGGGAGCATTTCACATTAAAACCATAACACCTGATAAGGTGACTGCTCCTCTAGAGTTACTGAAATTGGGGATGTCAGAATACGGTGGCACTTGAAAGATCTTTTCCAAGGACGTACTGGCTATTTTTGTGTCCCCCCTTGACACAAGCTAGAGTCATCAGAGAGAAAGAAGCTGCAGCTGAGAAAATGCCTCCTCGAGATCAGGCCGTAGACAAGCCTGTAGGGCATTTTCTAAATTAGTGACTGATGGGGTGGTACTATCCCTGGGCTGGTGGTCCTGGGTTTTATAAGGCAGGCAGGCTAAAGCCAGGTGTGGTCCACACCTTTAATCCCAGCACTTGGGAGATCAGAGGCAGGTGGATTTCTGAGTTCAAGGCCAGCTTGGTCTTTAGAGGGAGTTCCAGGACAGCCAGGGCTACACAAAACCTGCCTTAAAAAAAAGAAGGAAAGAAAGAAAGCATTTCACCACAGCAATAGAAGCCCTGACTAAGACAAAGGGAAAAACACTGCACTGAGGAAGTCAGTCCTGACCCTCAGCAGGGCAGGAACAGCAGCAGGATATTCCTAAACCTCAGAGTTTTCAGTTAGTATTTTTCTACTTTCTCTCAGCACTCCTGCACACTCGGTCCTCACAAGCCAGTGAAACCAAAACCCAGCACAGAAATAAAGATACAATGCAGGGGGTGGTTTTACATGTAATTCAAGATCTTCACAAAGAAATACCACAGTCACGGTCACCATAACAATTATCTCCCTCCCCGTACCAAGCACTACGGTTAATACCATTAGTCATTTGAGCATCTTAGCACATGGTCAGATTAGTTCATTCTGAATTATCATTAAACAATTCCTCTGTGCTGTCTAAGACAAGTTCTCTCTTAATGTTCTTCTTCTTAGACTTGTTCTGACTTGAATTAAACCACCGTCCGGGGCAGCTCTTTAAAGTAATTTCTTGTACATTATCATTCTTCTATTGATTGGATCTTGGGCAGGTTTAAATGCGAAGTCTGGAATATAAAAGACGTGAAGGAAGGAGACCTTCCCTATATAAATATTTCATAAACCTCTGGAAGTACCACCAAATGGAAATCAGATCTGTCAGATGCCCGAGAACAGGGGAGATATTTTAAACTCCGTAACTGCTTTTAGTCCCAACATCCTATTATGAGAGGTGCAGTCTACAGGGACACTTCAGGAAGGAATTGATCCCGCTGTCCTGCAGAGAAGGCATAGTTCAAGCCTGCCTCGGTGGTGCTGAGAAAGACTCTAGTCTTTGGATTTTCTGAGGTCTTTGCTGCCATGTAAAACAGTGCACGCTTTCCTTGTCATACAGAAGGTGTTTCCATTAATGGTGAAAACCAACTAAGAGGTCTAGAAGTTGCTGGTTCAGGGTGGTTCTCCTGGGTTCCGAGAGAGCATCCTGAGAATGAATGATCCAAGTGAGACCATCACCAGTGCTGCATGGGATCTGCACCTGCTGTGGCCACACCCACCTGCTGTCTGTCTTTGGAGGATCTTATCCCCGTTGAGTCTGAGCCCATTCACTCAGCTGAAAGCAGCCCTTCCTCACAAATGGTCATGTGACTGGGCCACTGTGACCCTAGTCACTTCATGCTATTTTGAGAATGTGTTCATGTCACTGATTCCAAAACTTGGTAAATGTGTTGCTGGCAAGATAACTCAACAAGTGAGGTGGCTCAGCCGGGAAAGGCAGCCAACGCCAAGCCTGACAGCCTGAGTTCAGTCCCAGGGACTCACACGGTCGAGGCAGGAAAATGACTTCCACAAGGTGTCTTCTAATCTCCACACACAAGGCAACAATGGGTGGGCATGTGCGCTCATGCACACATACATACATACATACATACATACATACATACATACATACATACATACACATACATAGACACATGCACATACACACACAAATTCAAAGCTTAGTAAGTCTGACATACAGCAGTGGTGAGGGAGAGCATGCTTAGGACAGAGGTGGAGAAATAATAACCTCAGTAGGAGATGATGATGGGCTCTAAGGTAGGTAAAATAAGGAAAGGCTCAGCTCTACAGACTTGGAAGCAACACTGATTTTATATATATATATATATACACATAGCATTATGGAGGTTCCTCAAAAATGTAAAATTTAGAGCTGCAATTGAACTCATCTGTCTGTCTCCTGGGTTTGCGGGTGGGGATTCCATATCCACATATATTGTCGCACTGTTCACAACAGCCAGGAAATGAACCTGCCTAGATGTCCATCAACAGATGAGTGAATAAAGAAGATATGGTCTGTGCACACAATGGAATTTTACGCAGCTGTTTAAAAAAAAAAAAAAAAAAAGGAAATCATGACATTTTCAGGAAAGTGGATGCAACTGGAAACAGCCACACTAAGTGAATCAAACCAGACACAGAAGGCCAAGCACTGCACGTGCTGTCTCTTGTCTGTGGGCGCCTGGATTTAAAGTGTCATGTGCGTATATGCACGTGTTTCTAGAGGTGTATGTATAGGTCCCAAAACTAGAAAAACATTGAGAGAGGAGGAACTGATGATAGTGAAGATGAGAATCAGAGACAGGAATAGAAGACATGAGCTGAGAAATCAGGAGGAGAAGAAAAGGAACCAGCCAGAGGGGACAGGGGGATAAAAGTGGGCAGCGGGGAGGGGAGGGAATGAGAGCAAAGCATGACAATGCATCTGTATGAAGATGTCATAAGGAAACCAATTACTTTACATGATAATCTAAAATATTAAAAAAAAAAAACACAAAATCAGGGGCTATAGAGAGTTGGGTAGCAGGCTGCTCACAACTGCCAGCTCCAGGATATACTGCCCTCTTCTGGCCATCGTGGGCACCTACATCTACTCAGACACAAAGACGGATGCAGACTCATTCTCCCTTCTTACCTGCCCCCTCACTCCCTCCTTCTCAATAAAAATAAATTTTTTTAAAAGAAAAAAAGATTATTTGTAGCTAAAGTAATCAGTGATTACATTTATAATTATTTACGATTTATTTTATCAATAAATACAAACTGTCAGCTTAAACAGAATCATTTTGTTTTCATTTAATCTCACTGCATTCTGCAGAAGAGAGCCACGTGTGGCCCAGCAGCAGTGTCCTTGCAGAAGCAGCCTTGTGCTCCCACAGAAAGGACACTGGTCCCTCCACGTGCTGTTGCGCATCTTTTCAAAGGCACTAGGAAAGTGAGAGGGTGCGGAGCTTTAAAGGGAAATCTGGACACTGCTAGTCTGCTGCCTCTCCGAGCTCAGCCGCGCGCTAGCAGACAGCTGGTGCTTTTCTGTCTGCGCTAACAAATGCACAAGGGAATGTACCTGTATTTTGTGGACTCTAATTAAATTACAGTGACGATCTTAGGGCTTGGAAACACGCAAAAGTTTCCCCACCCCAACCCCCACCCCGCGACACCCCTTCTCCCAGTGTGGGCTCCAGCTTTCCCAGGCTGCCAGGTCACCCTATCTGATGGTTTTCTAAAGCACTGGGCCCACGTCACTATGAAATGTGATTGTGGCATCATGTGATCCTTCCTGCGTCAGGAGGCGCAGGATCTGAGCATCCTCGAAAGAACAAGCTGTGAGTTTCAAAGGGCTTTGGCACAACGCCATCTACAGTGCCTACAATCGTTTATCTTCGATGAAGCCCATTTATTTAGAGGCAGATGTCACCAACTGATTAAAAACTTCTCAGCGGTGTAAATTCCATTGTGCTGCTGAGATGAGAATTAGTAGGCACAAGGCAGATGACATTTTTACACACGTGGCAGCTCATCAGGGGCACACAGCACGTGCCCAGGCGTCCGCATTGGCCAAGGTAAGCTCACTGCTCCCCCTTGCAGCCTCCATGAGCTAATGCACATGACCTTCTCCACCTCTTCATCCTAAAGCTATCAGGATTCACTGTCATTCCCCTACTTTCTATTTATGTTGAATTTCAGAAAACAAATATTTAGAAGCGTTCACTCCAAGGTCCATTGGACCACAGAATGTTTTTTGTTTTTGTTTTGTTTTGTTTTGTTTTGAATTCAGGGAGGGAGGGAGGGGTGATATAGTTTTCTCTTGAATCATGCATAGCTTCCAGGAATAAATCCCAAGGCCACAGACAAACTCAGCTGTTTTAGAGTGGGGAAGTGTGGGCAGGGGTTGGGGATCCTAGGGAGCAAACCTGCTCACAAGCTACAGGAACTGATGCCAACAACAGAGCTGACAGGGGTCAGCCCAGGATGACAGGGCAGGAAGCAGAGGCCAGCACAGAGTGGCAGGAAAGGACAGACCAGAGGAGGAGGATGGAGGGTCTGTTAGTGGGTTGACTGCTCATCCCATCGCTCTATTCACACTGTTGGTCACTGCCACACAGAGTGAATCCTTCTGTCTCATGGGTGGTAGAAAAAAAAAAAAAAAGTAACCCAGACTGCAGACTTAGCTGGGTGAGACAGTTTTACTTTGTATTATTTAGTTTTAAAATGACTATATTTTATTTACTCTATGTCTCTGTCTTGTCCTCTACCCTCCCCCCTCCCCTTTCTATCTGTTTCCCCTGACACCAATGTGTTTGGGGGGGGGGAGGCGGGTCTGAGGGTGGAAATGAGGCAATCAGGCTTGAAAACAAGGGCCTTCGTCTGTTGAGCCATCTCAACAACCCTTGTTTTACTTTTAAATTTTAAATATATTCCTGAAGTACACAATGCAAAGTTCTTGGTAGCTCCCCCAAAAGCACAGTTCTCCTTGCAACTGGATGATGCAGAGAAAACGTTTCTAAATAACGGACTTTCTGATTAAAGAGAAGCTTAGCCACGTATTTCTCCTAGGTATTCAGAACTCTAGTCACCAAGACAGAATCCACCCAACCTGATGACCTGAGTTTGATCCCCAGACCCCACCCGGTGGAAGGAGAGAAGGAACTGCTCTTGTCAGGACAGCCTTGACCTGTCAGTTAAATTCTCTCCACAGCCAGCCTCATTCCCACCCCCTTCGCCTCTCTCTCCTATTGAAAGCTGTGAAAGCAGCTTTGATGTGAAGAGTCTAAGATCTAATCTTCATAAAGATAATAATCCTAGCAACTCATCAAAAACAACTCTTTAAGGACTCTGAAAGTCAGCCAGGCAGTGGTGGTGCAACACCATTAATCCCAGCACTTGGGAGGCAGAGACAGGTGGACCTCTGTGAGTTCGAGAGCAGCCTGGCCTACAGAGCAAGTTCCAAGACAGCCAGGACTACACAGAGAAACCCTGTCTTGAAAAAAAACAAAAATAAAAAGTAAAGAGCTCTGGAAATCAGTAGATGGCTCAGAAGTTTGATTCTTAGAAGTTATGTTGAGCAACTCACAACAGCAGCCTGTGACTCCAGGGTATCCAATACCCTCTTTCTGGCCTCCAAGTGCATCCTGCATGCATGTGCACAAACACACAAACATGCACACACTTAATTAAAATAAAATAAAATAAAATAAAAATTCTGGAAGCCAACTAGAGTTATCCAGCCATCAGAGGGACACCTATTTAGGAAAACTAGCTTAATCTTGGTTTTTAAATTTTAAACTTAAATGTAAACATTGTTTAAGTAAAACAAAACTCAATGAACTCTGAGATGTCCAAGAACTCTGACACACTTAGCAATCTAAACAGCCATGTACATGTTCTGGGGCTATATTCCTGCCTAGAAAGTGTTGAAAAGGCAATGCTCTCTAACCTCTGACTAACTTTAAACTTTTTCATAAGTCAGATGGAGAAGCCAAGATGGAGCCTACACTGCCTCCAGACATGGGGAAAAAATGCCTCATGGGAAAGGTGTTTTCACGCATACACAAAGGGTCCCTCAGCAAAGGCTGGAAGAGCTAGCAATCTGTGCATTTAAAGAAACCTTTATCTAACTCTTAGGTCTGTCAAGAGAACAGAGGAAGAATATTGACTTCACAGAATTGGCCTAGCATAGCCACGAAATCATAACTACCACTAACAGCACTAAATTCCATGAAGGTAGAAAAAAAATATAATTTCTAGAATTGCTGAATTGTATTAGTAGAATTACCCAATTAAACACTAAAGGTGTATAAATAACCAGAAGTGATTTATACTGGGGTTGAGTGGGGAGGCAGTCAGTCAAAGTTTGAAATAGTATACGTAAGAAAGTATAACTTTAAAAGTTATAAAGGGTACATTCAAATACCCCACAGAAAAGATATATCAAAAAATTAAAGTTCTAAGAAAAGTGTCTCATCAAATAGGGAATAGCAATAAAGGAATGGAAATTAAGAAGGAAAGAGAAACAGAATTTCCAGGGTCAAAAAGTTCAATAACTGGAATAAAAACCTCAGTGGAGGTGGAGAGTACCTCAGCAGCATGTTAGGATGAGCAGAATAAAGAATTACTGAACTTGAAGATAGGTCAGTTAAGAGGAATAGAAAAAAAAGAATAAAGAAAAATTAATAGATCCTCAGAAGCCCCAAGACCCCATAAGAGTCCAATATATTATAATGTGAGTCACAGAGGAGGAAGTGGAGACAGGAGAAGATGGGATGTTTGAAGAAATGTCTCTCAAATGTGTTAAAGGCTTTGTTTCCCAGGCAGCACCAGTGGGAGGTAATAGGCCTTCAAGAGATGGCATCTAGTGGGAGATCTTTGGGTCATTACGGGTAATACCCCCAAAGGGGATGTGGGAAGTCTGATTCAGCCAACGTTTCTCTTTTTATTCTGTGACAGCCTAGCACAATGGGTCCACCATTTTGAGACAGAGCTTCAAAAACTATAACTCAAAAAGAACCTTTCCACTTAAAAATTTTTTTCAGATGTATTTTTATGGCTAATAGAAAGCTTACTAACATGACAGCTGACTTCACATCAGAATCAATACAGAGCAGTGAATAGCATATTCAAGGTCACAAAAGAAAAAGAGTGGCTAGAGAGATGACTCCGTGGTTAAGAGTACTGGCTACTCTTGCAGAGGACCCAAGTTAGGCCCCAGCACCCACAATCAGGTAGCTCACAATTACCTCTAACTCCAGCTCCAGGGCATCTAATGTCTCTGGCCACCCACACCCACACAGAGACAGACCCACACACAAACACACACATACATTGTTTAACTACACTATTAGGAGAATAATAAAAATAAATCTTAAATAAGAGCTTTAAAGATTGGGTTGAACAGGAGGGACTGGGAGTGAAGAGGAGGATCCTGGTTGGGGACTGGAAACTGACTTGATATTGAATGGGATAAAAGGAGGATTGGTGCCTCTGCATCCTAGATAACGAGGTAAAGAGAACCTAAAGCAAGTTTGCCTTCTGGCCATAGTGCTGCCACTCACACCAGCCCCACACAGGCCCTTGAACTTTCACCGACTTCTCTCTTCATCTGAAACACAAGACTGTTGGATCAGATGACGGCTGAGACTCTGGTAGCTCCAAGTGACAGCACTCAGAGGGCTATCCAATACACATCTGCTCCAAACACTTCCACATCCTTTTGACAATTAAATTAGAGCAACTGGGAGGCAGCCCCCATTCTACCAATTGTAGAAGCCACTGAAGAAAGCAGACAAGCCAGGGTAAGTCAAACACTACCTGAGAACGATTAGAGATTCAGAACTGATGTGACCAGAAGGGAGAACAAGACCTAGACCTAGCCAACCCACTTCATGTCATTAACTTGAAACTCCAACTGTAACCAAACCCTTTAACAGAATAGCTTCTCTCTGGTTTTGTTTTTAAGTGATTCACAGCCACAGAGAAGTATCTCTGAATATTTAAATAGGCTTCTCAAATATTAAGCAGACCCCTCAAGCCATGGAAGTAGCATGTTCCTGCCTCCCTCCCTCCCTGCTCTGTCAGCACCACCTTCATCTGTCCTCAATTCCCTGCCAAGAGACTTTCAAGAAAGGTCTGAGAGATGCTCAGCCATTAAGAACTCTCACTGCTCTGGCAGGGGAGCCAGGTTCCCAGAACCCACTTGGAGATTCACAAGCAAGTAATTCCAGTACCAGGGGCCAGCAAGCCCCAGTGGCCCTCCTGTGTCAAACATCCTCAAAGCTGGAGTTCCAGGCATGTGCATGGGGATGTCTGGTGTTTAACGTGGGTGTTGGGATCCAACTCTGGCCCTCGTGCATGCTCAGCAAGCACTCTTAGCTGCTGCCAATGTTTGGAAAGCAGAAGTACCCTAATGTAAGTCTGATGTCAATATATAAGCTTTAAAACTACAGTGTTGTCATTTATAGATCATTGCTTATTTTGACATAGGTCCTTGCTGGATAACTCAGATTGGCCTCAGACTTGAAAACCTCCTACCTTAGCCTCCTTAACACTAGGATTATAAGAATACGCCATGCCGGGTGTAGTGGCGCACGCCTTTAATCCCAGCACTCGGGAGGCAGAGGCAGAGGCAGGCGGATTGCTGTGAGTTCAAGGCCAGCGTGGTCTACAATGCAAGGCCAGGCAAGGCAAGGCTACACAGAGAGACCCTGTCTCAAAAAACAAAGCAAACAAAAAACAAAATAAGAATGCGCCATTATACCCAGCTATATGTACAGCAAGAAAGTGACATTTAGGGAATGTGAAAAAAATCAACCATTTAATACACTTTTATGCTAACTACATTTTAAGAATTCAAAAGAATATTTCCAACCACATAAGCCAAGAACTGTGGAAAAACAATTGAACATTAATCCGTTAGTATTATATAGAGATCATGGCATCTGGTACTTGACTCACGTACTCAGCCCGATGTGAAAGCTTTTCTACTGAGACTTGCACTTGCACAAACTGCTCCACCTTATTTCTGTCACCTAACCTTCAGACCCATATGGACCCAGTTTGGGAAACTCTGAGGGACTACATTATGGTGCTTAAAAATGCAACTTTAACGCTGGGTGGTGGTGGCACACGCTTGTAATCCCAGCACTTGTAAGTTCAGCCTGGTCTACAGAGTTCCAGGATAGCTAGAGCTGCTACACAGAGAAACCCTATCTGGGGGTGGAGGTGGGGGTGGGGGTGGGGGTAAGCAACCTTAGAAGTGGGAGGAGTCAAGGAGCATAGGAGGCTTCTGAGTCTCTCCCTCTTGAACCTTGTCTATGCCATGGGTATGGGGATTGGTCTATCCAAAAACAGCTGTCAGGACTTGGAGATGTTACCACAGATGACAAATCTAAGACCTCAAAGCTGACCAATTATATTTAAGTGGGACTTAAATTCAATTACACCTGTCCTTGTGAACACAGCACACAGAAGTGGAGATTAACCTTATCAACTTGATGAGGTCTGGGATCATCATGGAAGCCTAAGGGTATACCTATCTCTGAGGGTGCTTCCAGAAAGGTTTTACTGAGGAGGGAAGACCCACCTTTCCTGTGGACAGCTCTATTCCATGAGCTAGACAGAATGGAAAGAACGTGAACTAGGCACCAGCAGCATCTCTCTTCTTCCTGCGAATGCAACAGGACATGCCACACCACCAAGGGCTATTGCTCTTAAAACATGAACCAGAAATAAATCCTCCTTTCCTTCCTAAGTTGCTTTGATCAGGAGTTTTGTCAAAATGTTAAGAAAACTATTTAAGAGGAGGAGGATTATGGCCAGGAAGACTGTAGTGACCATATACTAGGCAAAGAACAGCTAGAAAGGATAATGGACACCCCACTGGATCCTTCAGAGTATGGCGAAATTAGCCCCTTTAATTTGACCTCATCTATCAGCTTTAGTAGTCCCATGACAAACTTTTGAGGATAAAACTTGCAGAATCACTCAATCAGCACTGACCTCCCAGCTTTACATACATTGGGAGAACTAACACAGGGAACTAGAACACCTCAAATCATATACCTGGCTAAGACAAGTTCAACAGTGTGAGTGTCAGTGTCCATAAAGAGGGCCATGAGAACTGCAAGGCTGCCCATACCATACCCTACACCTGACACACTTAAGTACAGTGATTCGAGAGTGACATTGTGCTCTCCATTGACTATCGGCCCAACAACCTGCCATTAAGATTTAAAGGTCAGTACTGGAGAGATTGAAGAGCACAAACTGCTCTTGCAGAGGACCCAAGTTAGGATCCCAGCATTCATATGATGCAGCTCACCATCACCTATTAACTCCAGTTCCAGGGAAACCTGACAACTCTGGCCTCTGTGGACACCTATAATGCATGAGTACAAACCCATACACATACATACACAGAACTAAAAAAACTAAAAAAGCATCTATGAAATCCATTCATATGCAGATACCAATTCCCAGAACTACTCCAAGGTGCTGCTCCACAGCCCCCAACAGAGTTGGAAATACAGCTTCACATTGCAAACTTTTCTAGAAGCACCTTTCAGCTGGGTGCTGAAGCCTTTTTAAAGGAAAAAGTGCTTCTCTCCCTGCCTACCTCAGGCAGTAATATCAAGACAATACATCTGTTTTGCTAGCCCAGATTACTTTTTTTCCAGAGGCAGACTGTGGACACTGTTGTGGGCAGGACAGCCAGCCATGACAGTGAAGCACAGTGACTTCAGGGCATTTCCCATCAGAAGACTCTATTATATAGTCTCTGTACACTTTTGAGTGTCTTCCAACAACTCTAAAAGACACAAAGGCCTCACCAGTGCACAGGAATCCCTTAACAGTGAACATCTTGCTTGGCCGGGAGGTAAGTAGTCTCCTAGTGTCCTAGGCAACCTGTCCCCAATATTGTTAAGATCATCACTGCTTCTTACCAGAAGCAGCTTTCCAGGAAACCATCCACACACCACCTTAGCAAACACCCTCTGGTTGTAATGTAACAAAACTAACCACGAAGGATAATGCTGTTTATTAAAAATATAGTCAGGAAGTCAGGGCATGGATGCAAGTTTACATATACATTTGTAGTCTGAAGTTCCAATATTTCAGCAGTTCATATAAATGTTTCAGACCAAAAGAGAAAGAAAACACTTTACAGAGATCAGCAGTTGCTTATCAGCTTGGTCATGAGTCCGCTTGTTGTAAAAATAAAACTCCCTCTCCCATTATTGAAGAATGTCTCCTTGATACAGATCAAGTCTGTAAATGTCAAGAACTTTCTTCTTGCGCTAATAATTGTTCATTTGAACTTCTTGGCAAATGCCAATTTTTCAACCTAACGAAGTGCTATGAGTTGCCTGGGTTACTACTTGTCTGGGTAACACAGACTTCCCAGCAGCCTGTCACTAGGTTACTCTTTACTGTAGGTGCCAGCTACTGCAGTGTCAATCCCAACACCTATGTAATACTTCTCAAAAATCATACAGAGCGTGACAGTTCAACACAACATTCTCATTACAACATGGGAAACAAAACAAAATGGGTCAGAAAACCAAAGTGTAGAAGAAATGAAGACCATTTCTATTAGTGGAACACCAAGAACCCTAAAGAAAAGACTATGTATTTCTTCCCAACAAGTCTTTTGATACTTGCTTCTTGGAATAATGGTGGCCTTTCCTGTTTCCTGAACTTGTACTTATTGGCAAGAAATGAAAATTTTCAAAACAAGATGAACCTGAGAGACCACCCAATCTGCTGGTGATGGCTAGAGAGATGGCTCAGTGGGGTTGAGTGCTCAAGCAATGAGCGTCAAGGACCTATTGGGTCACCACCATCCACATTAAAAAACAAGCAAACAGAAACCAAACCCAGGCATGGCTGTATAGTGCTGGGGGGAGTGAAGACAGAAGGATCCCTAGGGACAATCTGCCTGTGAGATGAGGAAGCTGGTCTCTGGTCTTTGGCCTTCGTGCATAAGATGCCCAAGGAAGTCACTCTTGAACCAGAGGCCATCTACACCACTCCTTGTCAAGCTAGGCATACCTCATGAGAACAGCCAGACTTAGCAGAACTCCTCACTGCTTTCCCAGTGCTGGTAGCTATACTAAATGCTTCTGCTGGGCTTGGCCATGGCATCTACTGCCATGCCACCTAGACCTGGAATGTAGTCTACTCTCCTGGGACAAGGAAGAGGTGAATATTCTGACAACATACTGGAGTGACTGTGTATGTTAAAAGTATGCCAACAACACTTGTTGGTAGGTCCCTGAATCGAACCATTAGAAAGACGACCGGAGCACAGCAAACCAAGTGTGCAAAATTAAGGCTTTTGCTGAGGGTGCTTTAAAACATAGTCTTCCTGACTCCAAATTAACTACAAGTCTCATGTATTGAACAAACATTTAAGCTGATGATGAAAAGCTTTTCAGTGACTCTGGGCTCTAAAATATTCCAGTCAAAACCATTATAATCATTCAATAGATGCAAGGAATCAATGAAGCCAAATCTGCCAGCACCACATGTGTAAAATGCAAATACATTTTTTTTAATATGAAACATCACTGTTTTATACAGATGTCTACATTTTAACAGATCTTTTAAAAAGTGAGGAACAAAATGCTATGTTCACACAAAAATCTTTGTGCTCAGTTTGTCAAACAACAGAACTGGAGACAAAGGGGCACAGATCTTAGGACCATCAGGGTGAAGGTGCAGAGCTCAATTCCCTCCAGGTAACATTGCTCATTTATAAGCTTCTGTGAGCAGAGACCTCCTGGCCCCAACTCCTCCCCACTGACTGGGCAAACTGTCAAGAGATTTCTGTCAGCAGAGGATGTTTCCACATAAGGCAAGATCAGTGTAGAATGACAGATACAGGAGTAAACTAAGCCACTACCTTCCTTTTGGGCAATGGGATAAAGAAGGCTCTATGTCAAGATAGAGTCAGTACAAATTTAAGTTTCTTCAAAGTTCAGTCTTTTTTTTTTTTTTTTTAAAGGTGCATCTCATTTTGAAGGAGATGAAATCAAGAGTTCAAATGTATTAAGTCTTCATTTGAGCCTTAGGAAAAAACAGATCTGCTTCCATTTTCTTTCCACATTATGTTCTTCAAGAAGCTGTAAACAGCAAGACCCGCCACAGCTTGACTTGAGGCCACAGGACGACTTACTTGCACTGCAATGTAACCAGTTATCTTAGACAAGTGGGCATGTGTAAGAGCACAGAACTATAAACAAAAATGGTGAAGCAAACTTACTTTATTTTTAGGTAAAAACATTAGCCTGATGGATTATTGCAGATCTGAGAAATGAGCACACAAACAAATGGACAGCATTGCTTACAGGTGCTTTGATCTGTATGGAGACAAAGGCTGAATAGTTCGCAATTAAACGCTGGCAGAAGACAAGAGTGAAATAAAGACTGAAAACAGAAACTTATAAGGGAGGGGAAAATAATATTTGAAACTCCAATACAGAATAAAAACTAATTTATTTAAAACTTTACACCAATTTAAAATGGTCTGGCCATAGAATAAATACTGGCCAGCCCAAGCGGTGGACCTTTTAACCTACACAGAAAAATGAATGAGCTTCCCTTCCTCCTTCCCAGAGGACAGTGGAAACATCATGTAAACAGACCTAGTGTGTCACTTGGCAAAAAGCCAGGAGTGCACTGTAACTCTTTTAAAACTAAGCTCTAAGAAAAGCCTACCTACCTGGTTACAAAAGCTGAATTATAGTGAGAATATCTCAATTCAATGAACTTTAAATTGTATCTTAATTTGAAAGAGCACAGGATGACAAAGCCCAGGGCTAATGAAAATATCTTAACTGTGTGTGTTGTATTTAAAAACAAATAACAACAACAACAAAAAACACCAAACCTGTATCAACTGCACAGGCAGCAATGAATTGGGGAAAAGAAAATTAGAGAGGTGGAAAGCACACAGAACCCATTTAACTAAACTAGAGTTGTCAAATACACATGAGTTTAATGTCTGTACTTATGTACAAGAGTTGTCTTTGGAAGAAACAAACTGCAGACTTGGCTAGATGGATACACACAGCCCAGAATTAAACTGCACAGCGACATTTATTGTTCCAGCCTGAAAAAACATCCCTTTGAAATTTCACACAGCAAAGCAAGTTAAAAACTTCACTCATCAAATAAATGATAATTTAAACAAGAACTTGCTAAAGAAACCTCATCACAACAACGCTTTAGGGCCTGATCACTTTAAGTCCACGGGGCCATTATGAATTATAATCTGCAAGCTGTTTTCCTACAACAAGAAGGAGGAACATGTTTCCTTGACTCAGATGACACATAGAAAAGAAATCATGATTTTTTTTTCTTTTGCTGTAACAGGCAGACACTGATTTCCTGTTGTGATCAGGAAAGATGGAAAGACTGTTGGCCTTCTCTTGCTGCTATCAACAGTTTGTCACGCATTATCTCAATGCTCGAGTAGTCCGGCAACTTAAGATAGTTCACACAAGTCATTACAGAGGGTAAAAAGTCATCTGGATTTTCTGTTGATTCAAATGTCTTCCGTACAATTGTCAGAGGTGGATTTAAACTCCGGAATCCTAATTAAGAGACAAAGTTCCAGAAAATTGATTAATTTTTTTAAAGTTGAAAACAAAAGCAGATTCATTCAACTTATTTTTAGAACCTATTCTTCATCTATTCAACTAAGAATTTAAAATATGCACACCCCTAAAGAACATTACTTTCAGACAGCAATGTTATTTAAGTTTAAGGCAGCCCCCCGAATTCCTTGCCAGTATTATGTTGGGGGATGGCTGATGTATTTTGATGCTAATTACTGCTTGCTGTCTCTGTGACCTACGTTTTGATTAATAAAAAGCCATCCCACTTGGGCAGGGCAGGAGATAGGTGGGACTTGAGGAGAGGGAAAGGGAGGGGGTAGAGGGGGAGGGAGAGAGACTGAGGGGAGGGACGTGAGGGAGGGAGGGGAATCCTGGGAAGAAGAAGAAAGACTGCCAGGAGGAGGAGGAAGAAGGTCCTGAGAGGAGTAGAAGGCCGCCAATGGGTTAGATGGAGGAGAAGCACATGGCCAACATGGATGGAAAATCTGGCCCAGATGAAGAACATTACCAAATATTTGGCATTATGACTGGGAGGTAGCTTGATAGAAGTTATTGGAAACAGATGATAGGGGATTGGGGCAGGTATCACATACTTGCACCACTATGGGAAGTAGTTTAGAGGATTAATGTCTGCCCTGCCCCAGGTTAACTAAGGCCATTTTAAAATATAACAAGTGTCTGTGTCTTAATTGATTGCTAGCTTGGCCTACTGATCATACTGATAATTTAAAAACAATAGTATTATTTCTTCACATACTCCTAAACAGATATAGGCAGCTCACATACATAATGGTATTGGAATAACTAATAGATACTGTACCCTAAGTAATGGACTGTCTCCAAAAACAAGTAATGTTTCACTCACAATAAAGGCTAAACAGAGACACTACCCACCTCCAACTGGCAATCGTGGGCTACCAGTCACAAACTGGAGAAACAACCTCTGTTGCTCATTGTCAAAGCTACTGAGAATCTCAAACAAGAACTTCACAGCCCGACTAAAACAAAAAAGTAGAAGAAAATTATTTTATGTTAAAATACAATTGTCAATATACCTGACCTCACTTATAATCACTGATAGGACATCAACTTTCAGATATGATTACATATGAACTCTCATTACAACACACTTTAAGAGCTTATTTTTTGTGATAGCTAAAATTCAATAGGGAACAACTTTAATAAAACAAAATTTTAGAAAAATAATTTCCACAAGCTTTGGTGGGTTGGTCCCTAACTATTAACTAAAAGAACTGTAGCACCCACACTTACCTATCGTGAGTATAGCCATGATCAGGCCTACAGCATTCCATCAATGTCTTTGCATCCCAAGTGTCTGCTTTACTGCCACACAGGAGCTGATCCAGCTTTTTGGTAAGAGTAAAGAATTAGTAAGAAATATGTGCATGCTTGGGTGACAGTGGCTGTCTAAGAGCACAGCTTCCAGGGTGCAACCCCTGGCTTCAAGTCCCCTTCACACTGAGCAGCATGGCCATAGTCTGGGCTAGAATGCTGCTGTTATACTTTACTTTTACACAAAGATCCTATCTCCCCTCTCTAGAAAAACTTACTTAACAAACTTTCTTAATCAGAAATTTCCTTAGCCTTCCCTCCACCCTATCCCACCCCACCTGTTATTTAGATGCACTGCTCACCTCTTCCGGGTAGAAGTACTGAAGATGGCTGAGTGGGAAGACTGATTCAAATCCATCTCTGAATGAGTCAAACTGCCGACAAACACCTTCATTTAGTGCCCAGAATATCACCAACTGCAAAAAGAGGTCATTTTTAAAACTCCAACAAGATCCCAAATCTATTTACTATTTAATATGTGACAAGGCGCAATAAATGATTTTCTATAATCACTTTTAAAACTAAAATTAAAAAATTATTAAGCCAGGTGGTGGCACACTGCTTTAATCCCAGCACTTGGGAAGCAGAGGGAGGGAGGTCTCTGAGTTCGAGGCCAGGATGGTCTATAGAGGTGTTTTAGGACAGCCAGGATACAGAAAAAACATCATCTCAAAAAGAAGAAAAGAAAAAAGAGAAAGAAAGAAGAAAGAAGTAGAGGGGGGAAAGGGAGGGAGGGAGGGAAGGAGAGAAAGTTATTAAATCTTTGGACTAACTCATAGAAAACTAAGACAATTAGTCAGTAAGAGGCCAGTAAGTTGAGGATTGGCCATTAAGACAATGTTAAAACTACCACTGCATTTTTACATTGGCTTTTAAAACTTTATTCATAGAAAACCTCTCCTCCAGAAGAGAATCACACTGCCTTATCAGAAGCCAAAGGCAATGTCCCAAGAGGTTAAAATGTAATTGAAATTAAAGATTAACATCTCAAGATCCTTAATTAGCAGCTGTCCACACCTTTTAATGTTGAGTGTTGACTCATAAATCCTGTCAAGTCCTGAGAAGCACCACCTGCAGTGCAACTCTTAAAAACAGATACATGCAGGAGAAAAGTTAAGGACAACACAAAGCAGCTCTAAACTAACCAGTGGCGCTTGTTAATCTATTGGTACAGGGAATATTCAGGTAAGATGAAACCACTAGCAATTATAAAGTATTTTTTAGAAAATCAAGAATGTGAATGTATTATTCATTAATAAGCTGGAAAAGCAGCTTTTCCAAACACAGTCTAAGAAACAGGTAATATGGGAAGACAGCTTGATTAGTTATTAAAAGGAATTTCTTATGAGTCACAGAACTGCTGGGGAAGGAAACTAGAGCTGAAGTTTTAGAGCTCTAAAGTTTCATGTAAGTTAATATGAGCTCAAGGTTTTGAAATGAGTATTCTAGTTTGAATCCAATACTTCTCTTTTAGCCCATATCAGGAATAAATCCAAAATTTTAAACACTGATAAATGGAAAGACATAGCTTGTGATTTACTTTCTGAGTGCAACAGGAAATAGTTTTTCCTACATTTAGCAAATGAGGGTCTTGAATTGTAAATACACAACAAGCATGTAAAATGTAGGTATGTGTGTTTTAAAAGCAAGTTCCCAAGCCAGCTGGCTTAAAACAAAGGCAGAGGAAAATAAGTGATGGCTCTTTATCACTGATAGCTTTTCTTAAAGGAGAAACATGTAGTGTAATGTACTGAATTCATACAAGCTTAAAAATGAGTCAATGTAAGATTACGTGAGGCATGGAGAAAGAATTGGTAAGCCTTTTACACAAACATGTTGTCTACACAGAGTAAAGTCATGCAAAATACAACCCTTTAGCCCTAGAGCTCCTCCCAATCTGAGGGAAGATAGAAGGCATCTATACAATGCTGCTCTATCATGAGTCTTTAATCGGTGAGCAGCAGCTAAGGAAATCCACTGCAAAGCAAAAAAGGACGTATTTTAAGGTTACTTTTCCAAGTCACACTTGAGTTGAGCAGCTCAAGATGTTGAAGGACATCCTAAAAATACTGTGTCTGATCCACGTGCTGTACAGGTTTTGGTAGAAGGTTAATGGGATTGTGTGTCAGTGATCCACAAAGTCCAGTCTCACCTATGTTTAGACTTGTACGTCTATTTTCAAAGTGTGGAGAAAGGTTAACTTCTTAGGGTTTTAAAAATTGTTTTAGCATAAAATATTTGTGTGTTCTCCACAAAGCATACAGAAGCTTGTTACAAAGGCTTAAAAGACTTCCAAGTGTACCCAATGGTGTGTAAGGTTAGCAAAGATCCACATGGGCAGAAGCTAAGAGACAAATTTCCACCAAACCTAACTCTTCTCATACTTCTCAAACTCCAATAGCCCATGACCTAGAAAAAAAAGACAATACATACTCTTAGATATTCCTCCAAATTGTGGATAGTGACTGGTATATCCTTTCCTCCTTTCTTCAGTTCAATGTTGGGAAACCCTGGCAGTGTAAAATCCAATCCCAGATCTTCCACTGAGCAGCCATTCATCGTGAGAGTTTCCAATGCATACTGTAGACTCTCTTTGGTCTTTAACGGAGAGAAACAGCAAGAGGGGTTGGACATAAATTCATGTAAAAGTATATTGTATTTACAAAAATAAAACATAATCCTGTAACAAAATTTTGGTCATATTCAACATATTAAACAAGCTACTGGGATCACAAAGGAAATAATCTTAAATACCTCAGGAGCCTATCATTTTTTGTAGAAGAAAACAAGATTGCTGAGAAATTATACTGAGAAGTTATAGCTCCCTTTAAGGACATTCAAATCATGTACTAGAGAAGGTCCAAAAATAAACACAAACTTCAAAATTCTAGGCCAGTATCAACGGATCTGAGTATACACTCAAGAGTAATGCATGTGGAAAATTATAAATATAAACAATGCACTACATAGTAATGGTAATAACACTCCCTCGCCCCCCACAAGGCTCAAGTGTAAAGCACACCCTGGAAATGTTTATATCTGAGTACCAAAGCATAGCACCTTTGTACAGGGAAGGGAAAAGAGCTTCAAAGAAAGCCAAGCCAAGTCACATCAAACCCAGGGTATTTTTAAAAATGCCTACCCGTTGAAAAAAGGTCTACATAAAATGCTTTTTTTAACATTAAGGATCAATATATAGCAAACACAAAAATGCAAGTACTATTGAAAATGAAGGCATCTAATTAGTGTTGATCCATTAGAAAGTTCTCAAACTGTCCTTCACGAAAGCAGACAGGGAACTATGGAAGAGCAAGCAACTAGGATATGGGAGAAAAGTCAAGGGAGGGAGACATTAAAAATACTGGAGGTTTGCTTTCATGAAGAATCTAGATATGACATTTACACACACACACAGAGAGAGAGAGAGAGAGAGAGAGAGAGAGAGAGAGAGAGAGAGAGAGAGAGAGAGAGGGCACTACCTTGAAGGAAGAAAGTTAACAATGGAGTGGGGTAAGGGAAGAGAACAAAAATGTAAAATACAAGAATGCATGTAAAAATATACCAAAAAAAACAAAAAACCAAAACCAAAAAACAAATTTTGTACACAAACTTTTTTTCCTGGTTTTTCAAGACAGAGGTCTCTCTGAGTAGCCTTGGCTGTCCTGGACTTGCTTTGTAGACCAGGCTGGCCCCAGAACTCACAGAGATCAGCCTGCCTCTGCCTCCTGAGCGGTGGTATTAAAGGTGTGTGGCAAACCTGTCTCTCAACAACCTGTCACAAGAAAAAGTGATCTGAACTTTCTAAGCCGATTACATAGTCATCAGCAACATGCAGTACACCCAGGACATGCTTAAAGAGAACATACTGTTAGTTTTTCTGGCTTATATACTTATTACATCAAACTTAACTTTAACATATTCCCATGTATTCTGTGAGAATTTAATCTACCAGGTCAAGGGCCTAGGTTTGTCTAGCTCAGTGGTGGAATGCTCACCTAGTAGGTAAGAAGCGGCAGGTATGGTCCCTAGCACTGTAAATAAACAGGTCAAATCTGAGCCAGGAAAATGTGCCCATTTTTGTATTTTATTAAATATGGGGTAAGCAGGCCAGGGATATAGCTCAGCTGGCTGTGTACTTGGCACTGTGACCAACTCCTTTAATTCCAGCATGTGGGATTTAGAGGCAGGATGATCAGAAACTCAAGGTAATCCTTGGCTATATAGCAAGTTTACAGAATATATAACACATTGGGTAGGAAGAGGAGAGAGAGGGGAGGTTAGGGAGCTTATTTTAGGATGCCAGCATCTCCCATATTCTGGGTCACAGTTGGTTAAGGCATAAGTCAATTTTTGTAGTATAGATTATGTGATTCACTAAATACTTTTTAATTGACAAGATCAGGAATGAAGGAAAGGAGGCAAACATCAAGTGAAGCACACAGAACCTAAGAAATGTGTGTGATGTGCAGAAGAGTATGACCCAGAACGCACACACCCTGGATCTGCAGCAATGCTCCCATGTTGTATACACAAAACAGATTGCTCAATCTATTGGTTTTTAATTTCTCATTTGCCAAGTTGGACACAGAGAGAGAAAGAAAAAAAAAAAAATTAAAATATATATATATATGTTTTATTTATTTATTTATTTATTTTTAAACAAGACTGTAGGAGATTGGGTACATCTGGGGCAATCAAAACTTGCCATTAATCACAGCAGGGGGGTGGCGCAGATGGATTGCCATGAGTTCGAGGCCAGTCTGGTCTACAAAGTGAATCCAGGACAGCCAAGGCTACACAGAAAAACCATGTTACAAAAAACCAAACCACCACCACCACCACCACCACCAACAACAACAACAAAAATTTGCTATGAGTTTCATGTCCTTTCCTTTCTTTCCCATTATTTGCTAAACCAATGTGATAAAAGTTTAAAGTATTAGTATCTGGGAACCTTGAGGAATGGGGGTGGTGAGTAGGAATGGGAAATAAAATGAATACCCTTCCAAATCATCTTCTGGCCTCTACAAATTTACACCATCAATGTGCAACACTGTCCTTTGGATAGACAATCTTATTAGTATGCTAATCTTAAAATGGGCTGAAAAGATGGCTCAGTGTTACTAGCACTTGCTGAATTTATAGAGGATCTACGTTCTCTAACATCTGCATGGTGACTCACAGCTAGCTCTAACTCCAATTATAGGAGACCCAATGCCCTCTTCTGGCCTTTTTTGTTTTGTTTTGTTGTTGTTTTTTTATTTTTCGAGACAGGATTTCTCTGTGTAGTTCTGACTGTCCTGGACACACTTTGTAGACCAGGCTGGCTTCGAACTCAGTGATCCACCTGCTTCTGCTTCCCAAATGCTGGAATTAAAGATGTGCGCCACCACTGTCCAGCTTTCTTCTGGCCTCTTTAAGGCACCAGGAATTTATGCAATATATAAACTTACAGACACACATACATACACATTAAGTACAAATAACTAGAAGAACTATAAAATGACAGCTGGCTAAACCTACCCAATTAGAAGCTATTGCACCATGTTACGTTTTTAGAAAATACAACCTGTTCTCTTCTGATATCCGATACACACACACACAGTCATAGATTGAGCCTAAATGAGTTGGTAATCTATATATAAAGATGGTAGTGATATAGAACTAAAGATTATCTGTGAGATGAAACAGAAACCTCAGAGTAGACATTCATGAATCTTTTTTAGATCAACAATACTCAGTATTGAGCCTAGCACCTCATACATGCTAGTTTAAGTGGTTTACACTTGAGCTGCATAGCCTCTGCCTGCCTAATTCCAAGCTGGGTGTAGTGATATGAACTTACAATGCAAGCACACAATCTGTGGTGGGGAGAAAGAAGACAGAGAAATGCATTTCTGAAGAATTCAATGGGAGGGTAGGCTTATCTAAAATTTAAGACAAGTGGTCTTAAAATGTGCCATGGTGGTGCATGCCTTTAATCCCAGCATTTTAATCCCAGTCCAGACAGCAAGGGTACACAGAGAAGCTCTGTCTCAAAAAACCAAAAAATGAAATTTAAAAAAAAAAAAACAACTTTCCACTAAAAGTATATTTCATTTGGAAATCAAGGTATCCATCCATCCATTTGCTGTTACTAAAGATCACAGTGGGAACACTGTGAAATCATGCTTTTGCTAGCACACATGAACACAATAGATATTAAGCTCCCACCTACTAAAATACTGCTGGAATAAAAAGATGGCTCTGTGCTTTAAAAGTACTTGTTGCTTAGAGGACCTGGACTCAGTTCCTAGCACCATGTGGCACGCCAGCAACTGGCTGGACTATAAGGAACAGACCCCTCTGGCTTCCAAGGGCACTGAATGAAAGTTGTATAAAGACACACATGCAGGCAAAACACCCATAAAGAAAAATAATTTTTAATGATAAAAAACAAATTAAATATTAATATAAAATTAACCAGGTCAAATACAAACCATTTAACAAGCCTCATAATCCTAGAACAAACTGATGTGATGCCCTGGACATCTCTAACAGACCTACCTGGGATTTATCCTGCTCCAGTCTTTTCTTCTGTCTGACAATGTCTTCAAGGTGATATACTGATCTGGCTACAACAGGATCAATGTCAAATAAATCATGAGATGTCAGTGAAGTTTCCTGCCGTAGCATCCACTTATAAAAGGGCAGGCCGAGGGGAAGGTCCACCTGAAAGGAAACATGCAGCAAACTTTTATAAAAGGCACTTTAGGTGGTCATTTGAAAACGTAAAATACTCACCAAGAGAAAAAGTAATCTAGGAACTGTTTCTGTCTTTACTTAAAATCAAGAGCCACAAATTGGGGCCCAAATTTCTTTCAACATTTCAGAATGCTAAAGAACCTATTTAAGCAATACCACAAAGAACGCCAGTGATGAATATACAACATCCATAAAAAGCATTTTATATAAGGGCCTCTGAAAGTGTTCCTCAGTGGAATTTTACTTTATTTTAATTAAAATTACAATATAATTCTACTTATATATTTAATATTCTAAAATTAAAAAAGGTAAAATGAAGAACTTACCTAAAACAAAAAATTAAAATGAGTGAAACTTCTAAAATAACCAATAAACTGTTTAAACCTCTTTAAAGAGAATGTAAATTTGTGGGTTTATCAGATAAAGTATCTCAGAATAAAAGTCCAGAAATATTCAAACTTCCATAAATATTGATCATCTAGTTTATTTTTACAACAGCATTCTATCAGAAATTCAACGAGCTTACTTACATGTTCATGGCTTTCCTGTTGAATTAAAAACATCAAATAGAATCCTAGCAAAAATGCAATCAATGCCTGACCCTGAGAACTACAGGAATGCTACATGGACTAGAGGACTGCCTTACATGTGTGCTAGCTACAGACGTGCAACTGGCATCTTAAACAAAAATCTCAAGCAGTTCACCTAAATAGTCAAAATAGCAACAGTACTCTAAAACACAGAATTGAATGCAGGGGACTGAGGTACTTTCCCAGAACATTGTACAAAGTTATAGATAAGCAAGCAATCCTAAACTTACCAATCTAAAGTCCATGATAGCTTTAGCCATTAATTTTCCTAAAAAGCGAAACTTCATCTTAACCTTTGCGATATGAGCTGGCTTGGCTGTCCTACCAAAGGGAAGCGCAAACAGGCCCTGGAGGTTTTGGATATACTTGGTCCCTTCTTGGCTTCCTGTAAAATAAGCCAAGTCAAACTTCAGATTAGATTTTCCAAAACAAATCAAATCAAAATAAAATAAAGCCTGGCAACTAAAAAGTTCAGGAAATTTAGTATTCAGAAAGCTAAAACGACAGCTTCCAGAACTACAAGTCCTTCCCTCCCATTGGGTAAATGAGAAAACAGGAAAGAAATGAAAGGCAAAGAACATGCTTGGCCCCCAGCAAAGACTGTGTAAGGTGGAAGGGCTCCCTTACCTCATCCGAGTAATACAGACTGACAAGACTCACAGCTGCACCTTACCTTTTGGATTACTAAGAGTTACTTCTTCACCTCTCCAGAGACCCAAGTCAGCTCTCTGTAGTTCCTGAGAAACAAGTGCATAAAACTCCAGTGTTGGCCCAAGACCTGTACCAACCTAGAAAAAAATAAAATGAGAATCAATTTAAATTTTAATCATGGTGCCTTTTTTGCCTGGTAACCTCCTGGTGACACAGATACTAATAATAGCGAGTGTTTGACCGGAAGCATAAGAGATGATTTTCCAGCCAGGCATGGTGGCACACGCCTTTTAATCCTAGCACTCCAGAGGCAGAGGAAGGCGGATTGCTATGAGTTTCAGGCCAGCCTGGTATACAAAGCGAATCTAGGACAGCCAAAGTTACACAGAGAAACCCTGTCTCAAAAACCAGAGAGGGTGGGTGAGAGAGAGATAGAGATAGAGAGATAGCGAGCTAGAGATAGAGAGATAGCGAGCTAGAGAGAGAGAGAGAGAGAGAGAGAGAGAGAGAGAGAGAGAGAGAGAGATGATTTTCCAAAAATGTCCTGAGCAGACCTTTTAAGTCTTGAGCACTAAAAACCATTTATCATTCCCTTTGGCCCCACCATTCCAATGATTTATCTCAAAATTCCTGCTATGGCTATATTTTTTTCCTTTAGGGATGAGCATGGTACTGTATATGTTTATTTTTATCTTTAAGGGAAATATCATCCTCAAACCAATTCAAAAGCTACCTTCTCAGGAGCATCCTGACACCCTCCAAACAGTTTGACTGTTTCTTGTGACATTTTAGGGCTTTACCACTATTCCATTACATACCTGCAGGTTTTAGATAGAGAATTGTTTTAACTGCCTTGAAAACCCATAGAAACTAATAAATATTTAACAGAAGTTTAAGGGTTAAGTCTAAGAAGGTTAAGTCAGAGGCTCAAAGAGTATACCAGAACCCCACATTCAAATACCCATGCAGGCACACATTCACAGGGGTGGGGCTAAGAAACAGATGATCCTGATTTCTTAGTCTAGTTCAGAGACTAGGCTTTGCTATTTAAAAATTCAAAGGTGAGCGTAGCATGGGGGCGCAAACCTTTAATCCCAGAACTCAGAAGACAGAGGCACGCGGATTACTATGAGTTCCAGGCCAGCATGGTCTATAAAGTGAGTCCAGGACAGCCAAGGCTACACAGAGGAACCCTGTCTCAAAAAGCAAAAAAATAAAAACAAACAAACATAAAACAAAAAAGATGAGGGGGCTAGAGAGATGGCTCAGAGGTTAAGAACACTGACTGCTCTTCCAAAGGTCCTGAGTTTATTTGCAGCAACCACATAGTGGCTCTTAACCATCTATAATGAGATCTGGTGCCCTCATCTGGCTCACAGGCACACGAAGGTAGAACACTGTATACATAATATTTTTTAAAAATTCAAGGTGATTATGCAGCTTACTTGATGGCAACATAAAGCACTGTTCACAGACTCAACATTTCTCCATGTTCTAGAAAGTTCCTACCACCTTGGTCCATAATAAACGAGGACAAGCAACAATAAGATTACATCACAGTTCAATATTATAATCTGATGATAACCTGCCCAAGTGACCATCTGCTTATGAACCATGTGTAAACAAAGGAAATTATTATTATTGTACTTTTAAAAAAATGGTCCATATTATCTTAAGAGTTGATAGAGTCTACCTAGTGTTTAATTCTGACTTTCAAAGCAGTGACTCTTTGCACCTGGAAAGTCCTTTCTGATTAGCTCCCACCCCTTGCACAGAAGTCACATGAGTAAATGGGTGTCATTATTTAACCACAATGAGTGTTTGGACAGAAATCTTGTCATCCACCTTTGGTGCTTCTTACTCTGCATAATCTAAACCAGTCATTACACAATAATCTCTGCCTACACTAATAATTCTCTGCCACCCTCTCCTTTATCTGATCTGTCTAAGCTTGCTGAACGACCACTTACATCATACATATTAACAGTAATATTTCCTAAGAAAAACTTCCTTGTTCATTCAAAGCACAGGATTTTTTGAGACAGGGTTTCTTTGTGTAGCCTTGGCTGTCCTGGACTCATGTTGCCGACCAGGCTGGCTTCAAACTCAAGAGATCCACCTGCCACTGCCTCCCCATGTGCTGGGATTACAGGCAGGCCAGACTGGCATCCTGTATGATCCCTAATTGCAGTATCACACTGACCTTGACTCCTACGGCTCTATCTTCTTTAATTTTTTCTCACCATACAGTTTTAACATGGGTGGTGGTGGTGATGTGTTTGTGTGTGTGTGTCTGTGTGTTAACAAATGTGTCAACCTTCTAAAACTAAAGAAAACCTCAATGGTAGGGAACTTGTTTACTTTGCTCTTCATTAATTTCCATCCACTGGAATAAAGGGGAGAAATTATTAGACATGTAGTAGCACATGCTGACCACAAGGTGGTGCTCCATAGCCATTGCTTTTATAAAATTACCCCAAAATGAGTGCAAATCTTAATACTTTCTCTTAAACAGTTGTTCATGAAACTAAAGTGGATTTAACTTAAAGTGTTAAATTCCACAGGAATTACTGAAAGCCTATACCACACCCACCAACGTGAACACAACTTCCCCTGGGGTTGGTCATGGGTATCCTGCCTCAACACTCTACTATTCTAGAAAAAAACAGAATTGGAAACTGTCTGGAATAAACAAAGATAAAATGCAGGACAATACCAACAATGAAAACAACAACTTGGATTAATATAGTCTTTTTACCTCAAAGTTGAACAAACCAGTGTGTTTTATATACTAGGAAATGTTCTAAGTGTTTTATATATTTTAGCTTGCTAGGCATGTAGCAACAAGATGCAGTAGACACATTTCCCCAATGAAGTTGGATGCCAGAACCTTTTTCAGAATGAACAGAGAAGACTCAATGAAAAAGATAAACGACTGGTTTCTGCAATAGCAGTTCAAACCTTCACCCTAAGCAGAGTCAGTGTTGGTGAAAAACTGTTCTGAACACATACAGGTCTCAATTAAAATTGTTTAGTTCATGCCAACTATGGGCACATGTATGCATACTCACATATATGTGTGACCAAAGTGTTCAGGTTTCAAAAAAAAATTGTGTTAGACATTTCTCTTTCCATCATATCGGAGTTCCAGGGGTCAAACTCGGGTAATCAGGCTTGGTGCCACTGAGCCATCTCACCAGCCCTAGGTGAGATTTCTAATTTCTTACAAATGAGACATCTAGCCAGGCATGGTGGCTTTAATCCCAGCACCCAGGAAGCAGAGGGAGGCAGATCTCTGTGAGTTCAAGGCCAGCCTGGTCTACAGAGTGAGTCCACGACAGCCAGAGCTGTTACATGGAGACACTCTATCTTGAAAAACCAAAATATAAATAAAAAGGAAGGAAGGAAGGAAAAAGAAAGAAAGAATCTGAGTGATCCTGTGATTGGGGGAAGATTTAAAAAAAAAAAAAAATGAACCCAGTACCAAATAAAGAGCTTCTAAAACCACTGCCCCCCCCCCTTTTCCATCTCCTGTCCCCAAAAGTTTCATAAAGCATTGGCTTTTATCACTTATCACCAAGCCATACCCTTTACTTTAAGTCCCAATCTGCAGGGGATTGTCTTTAAGTACCCTCTCTCCTTCCCACTAAGCACTCTTGTCTTGGCAAAGCTTAACTCCCTGTCTGAATGCCTCCTTCACAGGCCACCTATACCAATTCCTTGCCAAATCCTTTTGTGCCTTTGCCTTAGGAAATCCAACTGACCTGTAAGAATGACAGCTCTGCTATAAGCTCAATCACTGCCACATAATACACTTCTTAGGACACAACATCTACACGTTTATTCTGGTTACTGAAGGCCCTTAGCATTTTTCAAGATAAGTTTTTTTTATAAGATTATGTTTACAAAAATTAATTAAAAAAACAAACAAAGCAATGGCTACAATGATATCAAATGGCTATCGGTAATACTGTAAACAAAACTACTAAATTTATAATGTACAGTATAGCATACAGTATTTTAACTCTTCAGACATATGCACTTAGCTACAACTCTGAGGTTATACACATCTACTACCCACATTTTCACACAAGAAAATAGGGGCAAAGCAGTGGAGAGGCAGTAAAGTTAAAAATCAACAATGTCACTAAGTCAAAAACAGAAAAGAATGCAAATACCCCCAACTAGAGATTGACACATATTATTAAGCCATCTGTGAAATAAAATTGTATGAATGCATTTATTTATGAGCTTGTAAAAATAAAAAACAGCAACATGGAAGCTAGACCCATGGCTGCCAGGGTAGTCTTTACAGAGATAAATGGTTTCCATTTGCTGTGGTAGAGGTGGCTCCAGACACACACACACACACACACACACACACACACACACACACACACACACACGGGAGTGTATGTGTGTGTACCAACTCTTAAGAAAAGGTTTTACAGTGTACAACTTTTCTCTATCAATAAACTCCATTCTGAAAAAGCAGTCCAAGTGTTTGAGTTACTGGTTCTTAGAAAGTCCTTTCACTTCATGAACATATAAGGATGCTCATAATTATGCCAAAAAAATCTTGTTTCTTATTTTGCATTTAAACCCCTGAAAAATGAAGAACTTAAAACATATCATTAAAGAGGAAGTAGATCAAATCTGTTTTAAGCTAAATTTCCCAACTGCCTTTCAGAATTTCATAGTACCAACACACACAAATGACATTTCATCAAGAGCAGTTAAAACACCATCATGGAGTCCAAAACTCACCTCATTTTCATATTGGATTTCTAACATGGCCCGTGAGCTACCAAGGTCCTGCATCACAGACTCAGCTTGTTTCAGCAGTTCCTCTCTGTTCACAGTGCGCTAACAAAGGAAAGAGATGTGAGGAAATAAAACTCCACTTAATTGACAGGAAGCACATACAAAACAATGCAAAACAATGCTAACTGTTTTAAGGACATCTCTGGAAAGGCTAAAGTAGCAGCACTGTAAAACAATTAACAAGTCCCTGAAACTGACCAGATTCACTAACAACCTTCAAGCCAGAGTAAACAATAAAAGCTGAGAATCTCTCTCAGGAAAAGTAAAGCTGAGCTGCACAGATGGCTCGAAGATGAACCAAGCTGCCAAGACTCAGAAAAGCTGGGTTGCAAATAAGACTCTCAGAGGAAAACAGCTGCAGAGGACTCTTGAGACCAGATCAGCAGACTAGAAGAAGCAGAAACCAGCTGAGCTGCCTGGTTTAGACCAACAGAAGCACCTGGAGAGGACACTTTTTACTTGTTGAGCTGCCTGTAGATTGGAAGCTCCAGGTTCCCAGATTTTGTCGCCCATGCTAGGGTAGGATTTGGTGAGCAGCTATCTTTAAGTAATTTCTTTTCTTTTTAAGATTTGTTTATTTGAATTTTATGTGCATTGGTGTTTTGCCTGCACTATGTCTGTGAAGGTGCCAGATAGCCTGAAATTGGAGCCACAGACAGTTGTAAGCCACCATGCAAGTGCTGGGAAATAAGCCAATGCTCTTAACCGCTGAGTCATCTCTCCAGCCCTGTCTTTGAGTAATTTCTGTTCCTTTAAGTTATCCCAATAAGACTCATGATAACAGATGAGTTGTGAAGATGCAGGAAAGAAACCTGTAGGCTCTGAGTACCCTGGCTACAGTTACATACTATTGAGATTGAGGATGATAAAGGTACTGTTATCTCCAAACATGGCAATACTGTTGTTGATGGAATCCTCAAGAGAGTAAAAACTTGGAAGATACCACAGGAAAGTAATGGGGAGGAGAGAAAACCAAAACACCAAAACACCAAAACACACACACACACACACACACACAGCGCAGGTCATCAGGCAGTGGTGGGGCAGCCTTTAACCCCAGCACTCAAAGGCAGGCTGATCTCTCAGTTGGAGACAAGCATAGTATACAGAGTGAGTTCCAGGACAGCTAGGAGTACATAGGAAACCCTTACTCAAAAAACCACCAAAAGCACCCACAAAAACCCAAAACACCAAACAACAACAGGGTCTCAAAAAACCACCCACAAAAAACAAAACACCAAACAACAGGGAGCACACACACTCCAGTGGAGGTAAAAGGCTGGGATTGGTCTCACAAGGAAATGGTTCAGGTACAACTGCTAACCAAAATTAGAAGCACAGAAGATGAAGTCAGCAACACTGGAGGTGACTGGGACAGACTCAAAATATATTAGGAATTTTGTTTCGCTTTCTTCCAAATGGGCTGACAAGCTAAGAGACTAAAATTCATCAAATACTATATTTCAAATGAGAAGCTATAATTTGACAATTTTCCAATATGCAAAGGAATTAAGGTGTGGCATGGTACCCAATCATGGTAACCAAATGAATATTATTTCAGGAACAAGACCACACCACACCCCCAAAAATAGACCATACAGTTTAAAGAATCTAATGGGAAAACAAACAAACTCATGGATGATTTTTAAAAAGATTGAATGATAGGACTCAAAAATAAGTGCTTACTCCTTGGTTCCCAGGAAACTCACAACCTCCAGATGAAGGAGAGCTAATACCTTTTCTTCTGGCCACATGCACAAACACACTAAGGCACACAAAGTAAAAGGATCAAGTGAAGGCTGTGACTCCACAGGCATAATTGGATCCAGCATTTAGGTCCTGCCTTTAATTTGAAAAGCACAACATAAATCTCTTAGGAAATACTTACTTTTTTTCTATCCAATCTTGGTGCAACTCTGCTGTCTTGTGAATCAGACTGGTTGATTTCTGGGTTGGTATCAAGTAATCTTTGCATTGCCCGGTCCCGATCAAACGCAGTTACATAAAAAAGCATTTGTCGGGTATCAAAAGGAAAGAAAAATGGGCTATAAAAGATAAAATGCAAATTTACCATCCAGGAAAGCATCAGAAGACATTTAAAAAACATCAAAATCTGTATTAGAAACAGCTTCTGATATAATATAGTGATTACATACACCTTTAATCCCAGCATTCGGGAGGCAGAGACAGGAGGATCTCTGTGAGTTCAGACATAGTCTGGTCTACAGAGGAAGCTCCAGGTCAGCCAGGACTGTATAGAAGGACCCTAACACATTAATTAAACAAACAAACTGATAAATAAATGAAAGAATAAGTAAATAAAAATGAATAAGTAAATAAATAAATGGGTGTCCAGGACTACATAGAGGGACTCTGCCATAAACAAATGAGTAAATGGGTGAATAAATGAATGAATAAATAAGTGAGTGAACTGATAGAAGGAAAACAAACAAATAGTAAGTAAGTTGGCCTTTTTTTCAGCTTCTACCAGTTTTGTTGCCACGGAGTTTTACTATGCTGCCCAGATCTGCTTTAAACTCCTAGTGTTCTGAACGGTCCTAAAATCTCTCATGGGGTGCAGCATAGCAACATCACACTGGGCTCTTGCTGAAATTCCACATACAAAAGCTTATGGCTTTACTTTTACATGATCTTCATCATAGGCTTAGCACTGGAAAGTCATTGCCAAGAATGAATCCTACAGCTAAGACATTTCCTACAGTGACTTTAAGAATTCGATTTTTTCTTTTCCTTTTTAAGAAAAGCATCTGAAATTTCAACCTGAATCTCAGGTACAAATGACAGCACATAGATATGGTGAGTCCATGTGAAAAATTCAATTTCTAACTTGATTTTACCTTTATAGGTCTACAGTAATTGGTTCAAGAAAGGCTCAAGAAACTTAGCAATCACACCTCTACAGTACCATTTTTTAATGAAGGCAAAAACTTTACTACCCTCAGTCAAATATCCTTCACTGGGTTTACCATGTATACAACAAATATTACAATACTGTAAAGAGCTGAACAAGTCAACTACAACGTTTCTATCACAAATCAAATAAAGACCAACACAAATATTTACAAGTTTACCAAAGGGCTGTCTTACCAGGTTTTTCCTAGCTCAGTGAGCCATGTTGGGATGTTTCCTGTCATGATTACTAGAGGATCTTGAAGCTGCCTATTTGCTTTTGCTGTTAATTTACTGTTAATAAATTCACTAGTTGGAATAATCTCCTTACACATCGCATTCTGTAAAATAAAATTTTAAAAGTTCAAAATCTCTTCCTATATCCAAATAGGTTTGTCTATAGATTTCACCTAGGTTTTTGTTTTGTTTTAAACATTCAATAACCAACTCTTCAATGGTGTTCCTATTATCTGAAAATTTCTGCATCCCAACCTCATGAAGCTGTTTTTTCTTCACTCTTCCCCACACTATAAAAGAATGAGGTATTCCACTGTTTTCTCAATATAAATCATTACACAAAGAAACATGTGCTGCCTGGCTTCATGTCAACTTGACACAAGCTACAGTCATCTGAGAGGAGGGAATCTCAACTTGCTTTTGGTCATGGTCTTCATCACAGCAACAGACACTATAACTAGGACAGAAACTGGTAACAGGATTTTGAGGTACTGCTGTGACAGACACTGACCATGTTATCTTTGAGGGGATTGTAGAAGAACCTTTAAACTTTGGGTTGGGAAAGCCACTGAGCATTCAAATCTTGGTGAGCTGAGCCGAGGGAGTGTGGAAGGTAAGAATGTTGAGAGATTCGGAGGATGGATACCTAGCTTGTGAAGTTAAGGAGGGAAGTTTTGAGAGACTCTATCAAGGCCATTGCATAATCTGAATTAAGAACCTACGTATCTTGCCAGCTAGGGCTCAAGACTCAGCTGTAATTTACAAGACACCAGTACCACTAGAGTGAAATTCTTGTTAGTGGGGCAACTGAGCTGAGAAATTAGTGGTGATTAGGAAAACTAGAAACACTGAGGTGAGATCTTCTGGCAAGTGTTCTCAGAGTAAGCACAAAGCAACTGTGCCCCAGAGGGGACCAAGACCCTGAGCTGGCAGCTGAACTTGGTAGTCAACCACATGGTACTGGTTTTGAAGGCATGAAGGGGTCATGAAGAACAGCTGAGGCTTGGCACTATGTGGCTCAAGAGAGCCCAGGAGAGGCTGTTTGGGAAAGCACAGCCCAGTAACAGAAGACCCTAGCATTTTGAAGATGCCAGTACCATGAACGAGCACCCAGAATAGCAGCAGCAGTGGAATGGAGCAAGTGAAGACAAGCAATGTGTCCTGCAGAGGAACCCAAGACATGACCCAAGTCCCTTGGAGGAACCCAAAAGATCTGATGAATCACAGATATCGGACATTGAGTTGTTTACACTGTGGGAGTTTGGCTTTGCTTTGTTCAGATTGTGACTGTCTGTGACTTGGTTCTTCCCTCTTGAGGAAATTAATTTTGCTTTTTACAGGTACCCATACTTTCCTTTTTTTTCTTTTTGGTGAGTGTGTATGTGTGTGTTCATTCGAGACAGAGTTTCTTTCTCTGTGTAGCCTTGGATGTTCTGGAACTCACTTTGTAGACCAGGCTGGCCTTGAACTCAGAGATCTACCTGCCTCTGCCTCTGGAGTACTAGGATTAAAAGTTACTTATGTTTATATTATGGTGTTAATATAATCTTGGGCATGATAAAAATAAAAAAGGGCTGTGGCTTAATAGTGATATGCCTGTGTGTCTAGTTGACATAGATCACTTGCGCCAGCTAGTTTTGTGTCAACCTGACATAAGCTATACTCATTAGAAAGAAGGGAGCCACAGCTATGAAAATGCTTCCTTAAGACTGGGCTTCAGGAAAGCCTGTAGGTAATTTCTTAACTAGTGAATGATGTGGGGAACCCCAGCCCATTTTGAGTTTGGCCACCCCTGGGCTAAGAAAGCAGGCTGAGCAAGCCAGTAAGTAGGACCCCTCCACTGCCTTTTTATCAGCTGCTGCCTCCTCCAGGTTCCTGCCTTGCCCTGTCCCTGCATGTACTTCCATAGATAATAGAGACTGATGTGGAAATGTAAGCCAAATAAACTAGTATCTTCCCAACTTGCTTTTGGTCATAGTATTTAATCACAGCAATAGAAATCTGAACTAGTGCAAAATGTTTTGGTTATTTCTTTAGAAACCAACAACAACAACAAACCTTAATCGAAGAATATTAAGTTAGACAGATAAATTCACTGTTTACATTTAGTGAATCACTGTTCCTATTTCTGGTGTGATAGCACATTCATTTACTAAACAGAAAACTGTAAGATAAGATATGATTTCACAAAGAGACATTACTCACATCATACAAGTAATACCAGTATCGACTGATGGCATGTAAAACTCTTAAAAGGAGGATTACATCTAAGGATGGGTCTTCAAAGGTGATATTTTCAGGTGGTGTGGGAATGAGGTAAACTTCTAAAGGATTTGATACTGATGGACACACTCCATCTAGAGGATAAAGAAAGTTCCAGTTTTGAACAAAGTAACAATAGCTTAAAAACTCCATATCCCTGTGAAGCTGTTGTGTTTAGTAACTTCTTAGTATTTCAATGGTATTAAACATAGACATTTCTTCCCTTTTACCTTTGTGACATTAACAACTCAGGCATATAAAATGTTCACGTCTCCTGAACACACAGGAGAGAAATAACTAACTCCTTTGCATTCGCTTGTGGTATATTGAAGTCAATGTGTAGCTGTCCTGTGAAGTTAAGGACTAATCTGTTGGTGACCAGACACAGCCTCAGCACTCTCCTCTTTAGTGAATGAACATATTTAACCCTACATGAAGCCCTGAATTCTTAAAGAATTAGAAAAAAGAATTACCTAAATTATTTTGAATTTAATGTAATTTAAAATTAATTTTAAAAATACATTAATTCTTGTTTTCTGGACATTAAATTCAAAAATTTAACTAAAAGTAACTAATTACATTAATTTATTTCTTTATTATACCCAAAGCTTTTTGGAACTCTCAATCAGTTTTTAAAAGCAGAAATGAAGAAGGGCAGGGCCTGATGACAGTCAGCTCCCTTACCATGCCATAACTCATCATGCTTCTTTGCATTCCTGGGGGAAGTTTTTGTTGGGGCTGTTTGGGCTCTCCCCCTTTTGCCACCAACACAGTCTTTACTACTTTCTTCATCCTCTCTCACAGGTTTGTACCTAAGGGAATAAGACAGTATGAAAATCAAATCCAGATTTTAAACGTGGAAATTATTTAACAAAGCTAATAATGTCTAAGTCAGAGAAATCATGCAGAATTCCTAAAAGTTCTCTGAACTCTTTTCCTATTTGGATTCAGAGAATTACTATGGCTTTATCTTCCTAAAATAAAATAATTTGTAAGTGAGCAAGTAAAGTGTTCCCAGGAAGACATTACTTTGGGAGAAGATTCTCTTCTCTAAGTGGCAGACACTAAAGGCAGCTGAAGAAGCTGCATTCACATGCCATAAGACTCAGAGCTACCAAGCCCAACTCCATCAAAAGGTCTGAAATGAATCAAAAATGGCAGATTGCTGCCTATAAACATGCTTTCTAGCAGACAGTATGAGGAAGTAGTGCTCATATACATACTGTGTATCATTAAATATCTGAAAGGCTTTTCAGTTTAAGTGTAGGATTTAGCTTCTTTTTCTCCTCACAGAATTGGGCCATGAATTTAATGTGAATTCTAAAACAAAGATCACATACTACCAAGAAAAACCAGTTCAGACTTGCCATATTGTATGAGTCTTTGTCCAAATACCAGCTCTTCCCAGAGGATTGCTCTCATCATCAGTAGATTCTCTTTCATCTTCAGCCTGTACACTGAACTGCCGCACTGCCTGATACACAGTCATGTTATATGGTAGTAAATGCTCTCCAATATAAAACTGTAGCCTGTGCCTTACATTTCCTGAATTTAAAAATTGAGCAGCCTGAATAAAGCAAAGAAAAGTCGATATAAGCCCAAGTACTGACAGCTGTATATTAGTTGAGATTTATCTGTTAGGGCAACAAGCCAGGACCAATGGTACATGTTTAAACTACAAACACTCCCAAACTCTATATATTCTGAGCATCACCGACCTGAAATGCTTTAAGACAAAAGTGTTCAGAGATTAGACTTGTTTTGTCTGGAGTATGGAGATATGTGCATATACAGAGAGATGGAACCCAAGTCTAGACTAGACTATTCACACTTCATACACACAGCTTTGGAGACAATTGAACGTTGGTACAGTTAGTGTAACTCTCATTTTTTTCTACAATTGACCATATACAGGCAAATTTCCACATACAGCATCCTGTTGGAGACTTCATATTAGATATTTACTTTGGAGTACTCAACTTATATTAGTCTAGTTTCTTTACACACAATTATGGAAATTTTTAGTTTATAAGCAGATGAAGAAATAACTAACAAAATTATAAAAATATACTAAAGTAAGTTAAATGCTACAATATATTAATTACTCATTGTGTAATTTTTCCAACAATGGTTGGTAAGAGGCCATGTGAATCCTGAAAAGCTAAATCATAGATAAGGCTTGATGAGTGTACACTATAACATGGTATGAAAAGAACCTTACCAGAGACTCATCTATTTCCTCATCTGATCCATCATCATCACTATCTTCATCATCTTCTCTTACTCTTCCATACCCTGAGTACCAAAAATAAGATTGCTAACTATGAATACATATATTGACTAAACCAGTATTTTCTTTAAAAAGCAGCTAATACATCCTGACCTATATAAAAATAGAAAATTGTGAAGCCTACTTAGCAAGTTCAACATACGTCTATTTATTTCCAGTAGAAACAAAGGTTCCGAACAGGAGTCTTTATCAAGAACAGCAAAATACAGAGAAACAGGAAATAGCCTTTAAGACTGATATCATAAACACAGAAGTAAAGTACACATACAGAAAATACCTCTAACCACAAGGTATCTCTCAATAGCTTGCACCAAAGCCAGGGGATCAATCTTGACAGGCCCGCCTTTCCACTGCTTCACATTTGCACAGTCTGGGTGTCTTTGTAATTGACATTTTAACTGATGTGTGTTGAAAAATTTTAAAGCTTGTGATCCTCTGTTGAGAGAAAAGCTCAAGATAATTTGTGAAAAAGGGTTATTCTATTATTTTCACAATCAACGTATATTAGTTTAACTAAAGAGTTTTTAAAAAACCAAACTACATTTTCTTATGGTACAGATACAAAGAACTTCAAGATTTGCAGCAAATCAAATTCGGTTCTCATGCAAATGAAAGGATAAAATGAACATGCTCTCTAGCCACTGTGAATTCATGTGATCAATGGTGTCATGAACACTGAGTTCAGTGAAATGCTATGCCTACTGGATTATTCCTCTGGAAATAAGAACTCTTCAACTAGCTGAGCACACTCACTTCTGCAGTATTTTGTCCTTTCTTACTAAATGCTAGTAAAGACCAAGGGGGAATAAATCTATTTTTTCGCTTATAAAAATAAAAAATGTAAAATAGTAATATAAAAATAAAAACTACTTTAATCCCAGCACTCTGGAGTCAAAGGCAGGCGATCTCTGTGAGTTTGAAGCCAGGCTGGTATTTCTACAAAGTGACTGAGTCCAGGTCAGCCAGGATACACAGAGAAATTGTGTCGAAAAAACGAAATAAATAAACAAACAACTGACTGACTAAACATTCAAATTTACTTTGTACAATACTTTTAAATGTATGGCTGTATCAGTTGATGTTTCCTCCTGTTAGAAGTTCTGATAAGTCAGATATAGTCAAACTTATACTGTAGCTATTTATTACACAACTCTATAAAGCATGCAAATATTAATAAGCAAGAATAGCCCATATAAGCTTGGACAAAAGTGGAAAGCCTCAGGCTTTTTTTTGTTTTGGTTTATGGTTTGCGAGTCACAAATAGTCCAGTTCTAAATTCCAAGATGCCATTTTGCCTCCTCCTTACAGTTTTTCATTTAAAAGGATGTAGCAAAGTAAACTGAAGGTTAGTTTTTATTTTTGTATTATTATGTTGTTTTTATTTGGAAGTGAAATCTAAAGTAAAAGCATATACAGGATTCTTGCCCCTTGGTTTTCTGAATGGGATTACAGGTATGTCACCATGTTTTGTGATGTCCCTTTGTCTCATAAAACTATTCCAAGATAGTACAGCACATCAAATAGAATTTCTAAGTAAACAAGTTCAGCCACAATAAGATGAACAGCTTTATCTACATGAATTAAATAGTTTTGATTCAAATTTTTAAAAATGATTTTAAAACACATGAGAACGTAGATTTTAAAATTAAACTTATTTCAATAAATATGTTTCACTAAGCTCACAGGATTTCTGAACACATAGCACCTTTACCTTAAAATCGTAATAATAAAAATGTGAATTAAAAGTCAGATCTGAACATGAATATTTACATGCTAAAGCAAATCAAAATAGGGTTATAACCACTTATCATATCTTGAGTCACAAAATGTTTTATTTCCCACATTAAAAAAAAAGAGAACCATTACATATTAAAATTTAACAATTTAGAAAAACTAATAATGTGTTTTGAATGTTATCAACCCATTTATTTGCCTACTTTAAAAAATATTAGTTGTTAAAATACATGGTATGAGCTAAGCATGCTGCCACACGCCTTTAATACCAGCACTTGGGAGGCAGAGGCAGGCTGATCTCTTGAGTTCCAGGGCAGACTAATCTACAGATTTCCAGGGCTACAACAGAGAACCGCTGCCTCAAAACACCAAAAATAAATAAAACACATGGCATGATCTTAAAGATAACGTGCATTTGACTCATTGCAACGAATTGCTTCAGTCATTACAGAGCAATGTTCCTCAAGAAGACTAAGACCTTACCAGATTTTTTTTTTTAACCATGTTTAACTTCAACAATTCTGGTGGCAAGTGAACATACCCAGGCAATGGTCCTTACCTGCCTCCAGCCCCATTGCCACTAGGGAAATCATGCACCTTAACTGGAAATTGTTCCATCTGGCTGAGGCAGTTGTTCATCTTGTGAACTAGTGCCAACAGAGGTGCCTGGCCCATTGGTTCTACTCTTCCAACAGGCTCTTCTTCAGGAAGCTAGAGTTATTTAAAACAAACAAACAAATATGTCCTTTTGAAAAGTCAACACTCCATAGCAAAAGCTTTAATAAGCAATTTCAAGAAGATTTATCTATCAATTTTTTTTAAATCTTTTGTGGCAGACTTCATTAGGACAGTGTTTCCAAGTCACTTACTTTTTTCCTTCTTTTTGTTTATTTATGTGCATTGATTGGTGTTTTGCCTGCATGCTATGTCTGATTGAGGGTGTTGGGAATTGAACCTGGGTCCTCTGGGTCCTCTGAAAGAGGAGCCAGTGTGCTTAACCACTTAACTATCTTTTCAGTCCCTGGGCCCCAAGTTACTTATTAGAAAAGAAATACTTTTTTTTAAATGCGCATGCCACAATTCTTTTTCAAAATTCATGAATCCAAATGAGGTACAGCAGTTACAAGTGGGTAAAAGCTAATCCATAAAGGCATAAGGCTATTTATGATCTCTGCTTTGCCTTTTATTAAATGTATCTATGTTTTACTACAAAAGAAAATTCATTATGGATTACAAAGTGTACTGAATTTGCTTGGTTTGACTGATGATATTAATACTTGAAAAGTACCACGTAACAGACTGTGGACACAGACATAATCTTAAGATTCAGATAACAAATTGTGGACATACATAACAGTCTTAAGCAAGGTATAAAAATACCACATTTCATCCACATGCACATAATAATAAAGATTTAACAAACAAAAAAAATTCCACACCATCCAACCCAGTCTCCAATAAATACCATTTCTGCAATTAGGTAGGCACACAAGTTAAATTAATATAAACAGTATTCAAAAATGCCTATGAACACTTAAAAGGGGCATGGTTAAGCAGTTTTGCTAATACTAGTAATCATTAAGCCTATTACACCAATAATGAAAAAAAGAAAAAACTTCCTAGGTTATGCCTTCTCTACAACAGTTGTAACAGTCTAATCTACTGTACTGGAGTAGTTAGATCTTGTTCTCACAGACTACAGGCAAAAGGAAAAGGGAGGAGCTAGTCTATAGACTCTGCCCTTGTACTCTACAGTATACAGGTGGTTAAGCATAGCAATGCTGTATTTATCATTACCTCAACAAATATTAGTAAATACTAACAGGTAAAACTACTATTAATGGCTTGTCTTGCAAAGGAAGAAAAATGCCTGACAAAGTTGATGTGGGCTTTAGGTCACTAGGAGTTGGGAGAGGGCTATTTCTGTTTTGTTTTTTAGGCAGGGTCTCGTGCTACCCAGGCTGGTCTAGAACTCATTGTGTATCTGATCTTCCTGCCTTATCCTCCAAGTGCTGGGATCTCAATCAAGGGCTTCATGTGTGGCTTCATTTTACTATTTACTTTATGACACATAAAAACTTTAAAAGCAAGCCTGGCGTGGTGGCATGCACCTTTAATCCCAGCACTCAGGAGGGAGAGGCAGGTAGATTGATGTGAGTTCAAGGCCAGTCTGGTCTACAAATCGAGCCCAGGATCGCCAAGGCTACACAGAGAAACCCTGTCTGAAAAAAACAACAAAAACCTTAAAAGCCAGACATGGTAACTCATACTTTTAACTCTAGCATCTGAGTGAAACGCAGAGGCAAGCATACTCTTAATAAACTCCAGCCCAGCCTCATCTACACAGTAAGACTTTCTCAATAAGTGTCAAAGGAATCTAGCTGGCAACACACAGTACACTCTTACGGGAAATAAATGTTCACACTTATTAACACTGCTTCTATTAGTACACACCACCATTATAAACTTACCGGAGAAGAAAAAAAGACATGAAGGAATCGTTTTAATCGGATCTCTCTGCTGACAGCATCTTTTTCACTTTTAGATGTCAAATACAGCAACAGCTGTTTCACAAATCCACTATGTTGGATTTCAAATGATGAAACATCTGACTCTGAGACTATGCTACGGATTTCTACAAGGCACTCAGCTCCACCATCCACCTGAAAGAGTGGGGAAGAATAGAATTCTATAATGATTTAAACAGTACAACTCACATTTCCCAAAAAGAAATAAAAATATATTCTCAACACCTTTTTGGGAGGGAGGGAGGAAGGAGGGGAGGGAGGGAAGGAGGGAAGGATGGAAGGAGGGAGGGAGGGAGGGAGGGAGGAAGGAAGGAAGGAAGGAAGCCACTGGCCAGCTATGAACCCTATGAGCTGTTGCCAGACAAGATCTGCCCACTGGTGTGACAGTGGCTCAACTGTTACTGGGCTAATTCTCTGCTTAGATCTGAAGCCCACTCCAGAAGAGGAAATTCACCTAGTTAAAAGCTGACATAGGACAAAGGTCATAGGAAGGAACCTACTACCATTGTTTTGTTAAATGGCCAGTGTCAAAATACCTTCTAAATAGTTGTTTATACCCAGAGATCAGTATTGTTCCCAGTCTTAGTGAGAGAAGACTAATAGTCAATGATATGTAATCATAACTGGTAAATGCTGAGAAAAGTTTTTTAATCATTTAGTCCAAAGCAGAACATTTATTATCACCCCCTACAAGACTCAGGAAACATCACAGAAGTATTTCATGATGAAATACAGGTGTTCATAACACAAGGAAAAGTTTTCCATCTAACCAATGTAGTTTTCTACTTAGGGGTAATAAAATATGATACAGAATGAGTTAACAACGAAGAAGTTGTGTCATTAGTGGATCAATCACTAAACAAAATGACACACTACTTCAACTATGAAGAATACATTTAAAAACAAAAATAATAGAGAAGTAGAACTTGAGAACAAAGAGAGGGGGAACAAAGGAGGGCCATGAGAGCTTTAAGAGAAAATGTACATGTATGAACAGGTCACGACAAATGCTGTGACTTTGCACAACTGATATTTTAATAACTTGTGATAATTAGATTAAGGCTCTTTTGGAAAGAAAATGATGAAACATCTTCTCTTACCTCTCTTCTTCCTACCTCTCTCCCTCTTACCCACCCCTCCCCCTTTCCCTCTCTTCCCATGCTCATTTAATAGACATCTCCAAACAAATAAATAAGTGTTGAGCCACGAAGTGGCATTTAGTTAATAAACTTAAATTTTTTAATGATACAGATTGGAAAACAAGAACAAAAATTAAACAAAGTGCATAAAGAAACACCAAATGAAATGGTGACGGTTACTACAAGAAAGACTCAAGCCTTTCCAAGTAAATACTGTGTCTGAAGGCAGAGGCGGGTATGAGAGTTTACGAAAGATATTCTTGGGTGGCATTTCAGTAATTGTGTCATTTGTCAAGAAATAGGGATCACAAAGAACAGAAAGCATTGAAAGTTTCCTGTATGTGTAGCAACCACCGCAGTCAGGGGGACAAACAGGAAGAGAAATTAGTTGTAAAAAGCAATGTTTCTACAAACACCACCCAACTGATCTCCCAGCAAGCAAGACGCATTGGAAACACACAGTACCTGGAGGTTGAGTTGTTCAGTTGCAGCACAAAGTCTCTGAAGGACATTCAAGGCAGGGTTGCTTCCATCCATATTCTCAGAGCTAAAATAACGCTCAACAAATTTATGAGCCTGCTCCTTAATCCAACCTTTAATTTTTTCTCTACAAGAAAGAAGAGAAATAATGTCTGTGTGTAGGCCAGAAGTCTACACTGAAAAGGACTGTTAAGATATTTTAGCAGGTTAAGGTGCTAGTAACAATGGTCTGGGTTTAACCCTCAGAGAACCAATTTAGACACGTTTTTTTCTGACCTCAAGTACTTAGATATAGAAATAATATTAAAGCTTCGATTAAAACAGCTACATTTACAACATTGGCCTATGATCATGATAAAGCAAATTCACTTTCATTATGGAACAAGCTAAAATGTATCTATCAAACAGCGCAGGTACTTAGAATAATTTTCAGGTCATCACATGAACAGTAACAAAATGTCCTAATGTCCTAAAATTCCAATTTACATAATAATTAACTAAAGAACAGCTATATTGAACACTGTCCATCACTGTTCCCTAAAGGGATGAGGTAAAAATGAGGTACACCAGAAGCATGTGACCAGGCTGTTTAAATTATAAACTTTTTTTTTAAGTGCTTGCTTAATTATTCTTAACTAATTCAGATTCGGCAGCCAATTCAAATTAAAAGTTATCTTTGAAACAAAATGCCACAAGGGAAATATATTTATAGAGGAAGTAGTCTACATGGGTACTTCACTATCCAGTGCCTTCCCAAGAAAAGCATTTCCAGATGATAAGAAATTAGTATCTACCGGTTGCAGTGGTGCACGCTTGTAATCTCAGCACTCAGGGAGGCAGAGGCAGGCAGATCTCTGTCGGAACAGCCAAGGCTATACAGAGAAACCCTATCTCAAAAAAACTTTGGAAAAAAAGAAAAGAGAAAAAGAAAAGTTATCTGACAGAGATCTAAGTACTTTCTAAAACAGCAACCGCTCTCAGCTACAAATTTTCAAATTCAACTAAGTAGGCAGAAGAATTTCATTAATTATAAACAGAAAATGCAAGCACAGCTCAGGAAACAGTTCAGCTGGGCGTGGTGGCGCATGCCTGTAATCCCAGTACTCTGGAGGCAGAAGCAGGTGGACTGCTGTGAGTTCGAGGCCAGCCTGGTCTACAGAGCAAGTCCAGGACAGCCAAGATAACATAGAGAAACCCTGTCTTCAAAAACCAAAAAAAGAAATACAGGAAAAGATTCCACATCAAACAGACTAAGCAGAGATGTCAAACGGTTACATTTCTTTGGGGGGGGGGGGGTATATAAGAGAAAGATTGAGCCCATAGGCAAGACCTGAGCTATATAAATCCTCTTAAGAATCTACCTTATGTTTGAGTTGAGAAGAAACTGAACCAAGTCCATATTCACTACCATTTGATGAATATGTCAATATAATCATGTTGAGACCTTTCAGATGAAGGATTTCCCACCCCGAATCCCAGCATACACTTTACCTATTATTGGAAATAGTGTCTTTTGAGGCTGCCCTGGCAAGACCACTAACTCCTGCAGTTCGTGCTGGCTCGATGTTGTTGCTGTTGGACTGTGCACTTAGCCTTCCCCATGTTTTTGGATTCAAGCTTGCCAGGAAGGAAGATTTAGGTGACTGAGTAGTGGTGGGGCTTTTAGCTATAAAGACAAAAGAACTGCATTCAAATCATTTCAACAAACTTTGAATGTTAATCTAGAATTGAAATAATTAAGAAAACCAAATCATGAGGAAACTTATTTTATCACCTTCTCCTCCACCTCCCCATCGTTGTTTATCAAAGGACTCACCTTGATTGTCTACTTTGTCATCATCTCTTGGAGGTGAATACTTTGGCCTTCTTGGCCCTCGTTTTGGCAGTCGTTTTCTCTTGAGAACATCACTTAATCGACTGTTGCATGAAAAATAATAGATGAGGTTAGCAATCAGCACTAAAGAACCCAGATAAGTAAGATTAAAAAGTAGCTTATGAATAAAAATGTCCAAACAATTTTCATTGGTAAACTTAATATGGAATCTGTGAGCAGAGAAAGAATTGCTAACTGCAAAATTAAAACTAAAGGTTTGATTAATTTTCTAAATGTCCAATTTCATAAAATATAATGCATTAAGCAAAATTACAAAGACCAACCTATTTAAATATATATATATGTATATATATATATATATATATATACATATATATATATAAAATCAAACTTAAGTATTGTATTTCTTCCCTAACCTAACTGGCAACAGAGTAACTGTAAAAATATTCTAACCACTTACAGTATCACACTCAAAAGACACAATGAAGGCAATAACATCATAAATACATTCATAATGACTCCCATAGCTGCTTTTAACCTATACAAATCTATTAAGGCATAATGTAAATAACCTATCTCGAACTAGAACCACATATTCATTCAATTGTCTACAGCATTTGTTCTATTTGGGTTTTTGTTTTTTTTCTTCTGTGACAGGGTTTCTCTGGGTAGCCCTAGCTGTCCCTGACTTGCTTTATAGACCAAGTTTGCCTCAAACTCACAGAGATCAACTGGACTCTGCTTCCCAGAGTGCTGAGAATAAAGGTGTGCATCTGGCTTTGGTTGTTGAGACAGGGTATCCACACTACCTTATGAGATTCTCCTGCCTCATCCTCCTTGGCTCTGAGTAGAGGGAGGGCTTCACTTCATCTGCCCATAGGGTTTATTCTAAACAACACTACAATGCACTATATCACACCTTACAAGCTGCTACTCTTAACAATATTAGAAACATTTCTGAAATCATTTGACAACAAATAAACAAAAGATAAGCAGATGAAAGGACATTCTAGGGGATAACAAGATGGTTCAATGGATAAAGGAGTTGTCATAAAGCCAAGGCAACCTGAATTTGAGCTAAAGGACGCACATGATAAAAGAAGTGAACCAATTGGTACAAATTGTCTTCTGACTTCCACATTGGCAACAGGCAACAAAAGTATGATTATTTTTAAAAATTAAGTAAATTGTTCTAATTCAGATGATCTGAAGCTCAAATAAAAATTTCTGAGTGTGCATGTGGTGGGGTGTTTTTTGGTTGGTTGGTTGGTTGTTTTTTGTTTTTGTTTTTGTTGTTTTGTTTTTTTCTAGACAAGGTTCCTCTGTGTAGCTTTGGCTGTCCTGGACTCACTTTGTAGACCAGCCTGGTCGCCTGCCTCTGCCTCCCAAGTGCTGGATCACAGGCATGTGGCAACGGTGACTGGCTAGCTCAAATAAAAAAATTTTTAATTAGGAATACTGGAAATTCTCTAAAGTGTAGGTATGCTTTATCTATTTAAATATGCAACCCAGACAATAGACTTTCATGAAAGATATGTTCTACAACTTGTAAATGGAGAATGAAGAATGTTACAATTGAAGGGCTGAAGAGGTAGTTCAACAGTTACAAGCATCTCTTTCTTTTCCAGGAATTGGAGTCTCTTCCCAGCACTCACATGAAGGCCCACAACCTTAATTCCAGGCATCTAATACTCTCTTCCAGCCTCTGAAGTCACCTGCACAATTATGGTAGGCATATATATACTAAGGTGCATACACATAACAAAACAAATCTTTCCCCCGCGCCTCCCCCACCCCGTTTTCCCAGAGTTTCTCAGTGTAGTCCTAGCTGTCTTCTACTTGCTTTGTAGACCAGGCTGTCCTGCCTGAGTGCTTGAGTGCTGAGATTACAGGCTTGTGACACCATTCTCAGCTAACAAAGCAATCTTTGAAACAAGAATGCTCGACTTGGTAATCCCAACACTTGCGGGTGAGGTATGGCCAAAAGGACTGCTGTTAAGGCCTGGTCTACACAGTGAGCTCCAGATGAGCCAGCACTATATATAAAGATAGAACCTTGAAATATGGAACTTCTTAAAAGCTTTACAAAGAAAGGCACTTTTTGGGGAATCATCAACTATTAATTATATAACCGACAACAACACAGAGAAAACTCTGGCTTGAGGCCTTACTCTCACCTCTCTCTGAAACTTATGAAGCACTTAAAAACATCTCAGATACCAACTGAACATTTTATAGCAAAATCCTGTAATAAGTTAGGGTTATTGTAATGACCAGAGCATACAGTAGAGCTGAGATGGAGGAACAGTAAGGTAGAAGGGTAAATGGGAGACAAGCGTAACAGTATCATAGGTAGAAGGTAGACACCCAACAGCTTCAAAGCCTAATCTTCAGAAACTTGGTCCATTAACATAATGAAAAACAAACTCACCAACTTTCCTGAACTAGCAACCAGACCAAGCCAGATTTTGATTTACACTAAAGTAGATTGGCAGCAAAAGTTACTCTTCCCTCAAGCATCTGACCCCAGCAACCTAGCCAGCTGAATAGGACAATGGTTAAAAATATTTTTATGAGGTATTTTACAGCAAAAGAAAAAACATGGATTACCACCCTGGGTACCATCTAATTGCAGAAATGAATATGGCTTATCATATGAACAACATCCACTTGAATGTGTGACCTTACAATAGAAAACAACAACTGAAAAAAAAAAGTGTTTCCCATGATAGTAAACAGGACAGTAGGAACAGAACTACCATTTGCCTTAAATGGGAAGTCATGTTTGGCTTCCCTACCTTTAGTAAAAACTTTATTTCATAGTTTCTAATTTCACTGCATCAATAACTTGGTATCACAAAGGCAAATATGCAACAGTACAAAGTAGTTGCAGAACTATGGAATCAGAAACAAAGGCTAAGATACTCTATTAGTGATGCATGTAAACAAACCTAATGTGTTTCCACCACCTCACTTCCCTTGGCACCAATGTAAACGATGTACATGCATCTTGTGTAGCTACAAAACTAGGCCCAGTAAAGTAGCTTTCTATTCCAAAGAACAGATGAGCTGAGGAAATACTTCAGTGGTAGAGGTAACTCTCAGTATTTGCTGAGGTTGTAGATTCTGTCTACACCACCACCGCCCCCCCCAACAAAAACACCAAGCACTCTCGGGTATTTTATTCTCAGTAGGAGTCTTGGGTATTAATACACATATAGGCAAAGTACACTAAGAATCACAACAAAACTTACCCTTGAGGGCTCAGGTCCAGAGAATCATCTCTGCTATGCTGCAAGCTGGGTGACCCTAGATCAGCAGAGGCGTTGGTTGCAGCTGTGGCTGTCCCACTGCTGGCTGGTGTTGTAGACCCCAGGGATCCTGAGCCATTTGTACATGCCTTTGGGGGACTTGTCAATAATGACTCTGATTCTGCTAAATGTTTTACTTGATGCATCACACCTTCATAGCAACAGGGACAAAAAGAGGTCAGTTTAATCAGGAGACAACAACAACCCCCACCATGAAATTCCTCAATGTTAATCCTGGTAAACTATAAATAGAGGCAGGAGGGAAGAAGGTGGGGAGGAAAGCAGGAGGGGAGGGGAAAAACCCAAATTTCATCTGGACTCATATCAGAAAAAATAAAGTTCAAAGATATTTTCATTGATTGTCTTCTAATCTTCAAACCAAAATCATATAAAACAGTGCTACTCAAAGTAGAAAATATCAGAAAGTGTCAGAAATACAAGTAGCACACATCACAGTATGAAAAAATGGGAAAAGTCAATGAGCTTCAAGGGCTACAAGAAGAATTAAATAACACTATCATAAAGAGCTTTTGAAAGGTGGTGATTGCCACTTCCTAAGAATAAGGAAAACTAAAATATAATTTGTGAGAAGGGAAAGGATACATACACATACACAGTCACAGATATCCAACAAAGCTTGTGTTAAATACATGAAAATCTGTGGATGAAATTATGTATAAATGTACAAACATTTTTCAAAAGTAGTCCTAATCTTCAATTAGATTATCATAATTTTCCTGTTTGGGGTTGATTGCTGTGATCAGTCCTATATAGCTCCAGCTTCCTGGAATTTTCTATGTACCCTAGGCTGGCCTCAAACTCAAGAGATTCGCCTACCCCTGCCTTCTAAGTGCACTACCATACCTGGCTTCCATTATTAGACTTTTAAAAAGGGGAGAGGGCCGGATAAGGCTGATTTAAATTTCAGGTACTTGCTTCAAAAATACGGCAGGGCTATGCTAGATACTGAGGACATAGGAACAGGCAAGACAAATGCACTCAGCAGATTTAACTAAAATGATAAATTTTCCTAAGGATTCCATTCTAGTAAATAATGAGCTCCCAAAAGAGAAATGCAGGAAGCTAGAACACACTATAGGAGAACCAAGGTCAAATGGAAGGAAAACAAGATGTTCAGAGGAAGTTAAAATTAAGCTTTAGTTTCTCTATGAGAAGACCCAGCCATGAGAAGACAAAGCCCACACCCATAATCGTGCCATTATGTATATGCTACAGAAAGGGTAGAAAATAGAATGTAATGGTATAGCAAATGTTCTAAGCGTAACAAAAATCACTTGGCAGGAATAGAGATGAAAGTGGATCTCATTACTTCTAAACCAAAAGAAGTAGAAGAAACAAGAGCAAACAAAAAAATAAGAAACTTTTGTTTAAGGCAAAAGAGATCTGAGACTGAAGACAAAAATATGTAACTAAATATATCATGAATCCAGAAATTGTTGGGGGTGGGGGAATGCGGGGGGCGGGCGGGAATACCTACCTGACTTTTAATAGTCACCTTTGAAAAATAGGAAAATATTGCTTTCTTGTTCTCTTTCTCTCTCTCCCTCTCGCACAATGATATTGAGCAAAGCTACTTTTATTTAGTTACTTAGAAATAGTGTCTTACTATGTAGGCTCTTAGGCTAGAAGAGATCTGCCCTCCTTTGGATTTAAGGTAAATACTAGCATGCCCAAAGATTAAAAGGTTAAAACTTCTTACTTTATTTCTACTATTAACTGGCCCACCTATCATAGTTTCAAAACATGAAAAGATTAAAAACCCAGTATGTGAAAAACTGACTGACTCCAAATGATTATGGCTTCCCTTCCCAGCTCCTATCCAATTCCCATTTCATCTGATCTGTTCCCTTTCTGCCTCTCATTAGAAAAGAAGCAGGCTTCTAAGGGATAATAATCAAGTAAAATACAGTAAGATAAAACTAACAAAACCAGGTTGTGCCTTGTTCAAGTATCACTGGAAGCCCTCTCCTAGCCAGGTGTAGTGGAGCATGCCTTTAATCCCAGCACTTGAGAAATAGAGGCAGGCAGATATTTTTGCTCCAGGACAACTAAGGCTACACTGAGAAAGCCTGTATCAAAATGAAAAACCTTCCTCCTGAAGCAGATGGGAACAAACACAGAAACCCACAACCTTTACAGAGAGATTAAGAGACCTTTAGAATACTCAGCCTGTATGGAATCAGATCCTCACACACACCACACAATCAGACAAACAAAAAAACCCAAGGCCCTCTAAATTAGAAAGACCAAAGCACATGTAAACTCACAGAAATTGAGGCAGGAGGTACAGGCCTGCATGGGTCTGCACCAAATGGAGTCCTAGAACTGGAAAAGTAGACACAAGGCCCCAATCGTAACCCAAAAGCTATTTCCAATGGTAACCACTTGCAAATGAAAATGTAGTATTCTCCAAGGGAGTCTTCCTGAGGAAACAACTACTCCATAGGGCAAGCAGTGTCCAGGAGCAGATGCCAACAGAGAAAGAAAGGAACTCAGTAGCATCTTTGGAGGTTCTTTGAATCAATATCAAGTCAGGGCTCCCGCCCCGCCCTGCCACTTCATTTGTAAAATTTTTTTATGTGTGTGTGTGTGTGTGTGTGTGTGTGTGTGTGTGTGTGTGTGTGTTTACGGAATTCCTGTGTATGAATGAGTCTCTGAATAGGTTTCTTGTTCTTTTGTTGGGCTCTTCTGTTTGTTTTGTCCTCTTCTAATATGTTAGTTTTCTTATTATATTTTATTTGATTATTACCTCTTAGAAGCCTGTTTGTTTTATAACGTGAGGCAGAATGGGGGTAGATTCAGATGAGAGGAGAATCGGGTAGTAACTGGGAGGGGAAGCCATAATCACGCTACATTATATGAGGAAAAAATTGATTTTCAATAAAAGGAAAAAAAAATTATCAAAACTGGAGAGATGTCTCAGTGGCTAAGAGCACTTGCTATTCTTCCAGAGGACCTGAGTTCAGTTCCTAGCATTCACACGAAAACCTATAACTATCTCTTAAAAATCCAATACCAGAGGATCTTATGTCCTCTTATGGTACCAATCACATACACTTTCAACTCAACAATGATAAAAATAAATCCTCAAACATTAGAACTGTTCTGATGTACTATTATGATACACTGCAACCTTATTCAAGGAATTATTATGGGTTGAAGTCTGACAGCTGCCAAACTTGAGGGCATATGGGAAAACAAAAACAAAACACTGAAAATGGCTAACAGCCACCAGAGACAGTTAATTTCAATATTCCTGTACTTCTAGAAAATACACATACTACATATGAAACATGACATCTCTCGTGTGAATGGGTAACACTTTCCTTGTAGACATTGATGCCATCAGATGAAGTCCTATCTAGACTAACTACTCATCATTAACTGATTATCAAAATTGGCATTACCTTCTCTCCTGAAGTAAACACTAAAAATATCAGGTAACTTTTGCATTAAGATTTCTGCCATCTGAAGGGCTCCAACTACTATCTTCAGGTCTTGGCTTGATAGCATGGAAGCAATGTGACTAAAAAAGAAAACATTTGTGTATAAAACTGAAGTTGGTGAAGTTGGTGGTAATTCCATTCCAATATACCAATTTTTATTTTTATTAAATTTAGTTTGATTTTTAATTAAACTATTAAAAATAGATACTAAAAATTACTCAAAACATTACAAACTTTACTTCATCTTTTCTGTATTAAGATTTAGAAATTCATAAAATTACTTCAGATTTAAATTTCAAAAAGTATTTTTATTATTTTCATGAACACACCTTGAAACAGCATGATTTTTCAGAACATCCTTCAGAAGTTCGGCATCAGCAAAGTAAATTATCCTAAGGATTGCTCTAAGGCACTTGTGTCTGACCGCAGGTCCTGCTGAAGAGCTATACACTTCATAGAGAACGCCAAATAAGGTCTTAATGAAAGACTTAGCCAGCTCCGGATCCTCTTTCATTAGCTGTGCTCGGGCATCATCCTTCTTTAACTCTGAATATCCACCTGTTATTCAAAAAGATGTTTAGTCCTGAAGTGACTACTACAGCAGTACAGTAAAAATCAAAATATTCAGCCAAACAACTACCTGAAATGCTATGCAATTTTTAATTTTAATTTTGCATTATAGAACAAAGTTATGTAATAACTAGGACATACAAAGTTATCATTAAAAACTACTTACCATTCTGACCGTATGAAATTATCACTATACTAACTATATATCTCTTGTCTTAAAGCAGTCTAAGAAACACTAGGGAAATTTCAATACTAACTACTTAAAATACAGGTTTAAAAAAAAAAGAAAAAAACCAAAGTACAAGAAATGTACTTAGACAAAAGCTATCAAGAAACAACTGGATAAACAAAGTGATTTTTCTATCTTGTGCACAGAGAACATATACAAGAAGAACATAATTGATAAAAGCTATGAACAAGGGTTTGGCCAAGTATGGTTACATATCTTGCCTGCCTCCTTTACGTTGTATAATATGAGTGCTTTTTGAGACTGTAATAGTGTAGTAGTACAAAGACTCAAACACTTGCTACCTAGTTCTTTCTACTGGGGTGCTATGAAACAGGGATCAAATAAACAGGCATCCCAAGACACCATTAAAGGAAAAAAAAAAATCGGTAGGAAAGACATTGTGTCTGAATACTGGCTTATTCATAATAGAGGCACATGTTTTAGTGAAATATATCACCATTATTCAACTATTCTACTCCTCCCTAATCATACTCAATGAAACTGTTACCATGAAAACAAAAAGGCTTCCAGGAAGAAGGCTAAATAAGGGAAGGTGTTTGGCAACAAGCCTAAAGACTAGAAGCCATGCCAGGCGAAGTGGCACACACATTTAATCCCAACAAAGAAAGGCAGGTCAATCTCTGCGAGTTGGAGGCCAGCCTGGTCTACAAAGTGAGTCCAGGACAGCAAGGGCTGCACAGAGAAACCCTGTCTCAAATAAAGACTAGAGCATACATGATAGAACAAAAATGGCTCCTTCGAGTTAAACTCTGACTTCCTTGTGCATATTGTAGAACATGCGTGCCCACACACAAATACTCAAAATCCATGTAAAATAAATAATACTACAGCTCTATTTAAATAAAAGGATACTTACTAGTGTTAGTATTGGCTAAGGGGTTGGGTTTTCTCTGAATGGCACGTGCTGTTCCCGTGTCCTCATTGATTTGCTGCATAGAATTAAAATCAATAGTATAAACTCGTCCCAGAGTGGACAAGCTTATCTCATCCTCACCGACCTGATGGGCTGCCTGAGAGCAAAGAGAGAGAAACTTTGAATATAAACATGTAGAAATTCATTACCTTAAGCAAAGCAGGGACCCTCCACGCTACTTTATATATTTAATGTGGCTGATAAACTGACAGAATGTTGAAATTTTAACACACTTGATAACAAAACTCATTGAAACAAATCATTTTAAAATAAACCAAACTGTGGTTTCTAATATCAGAGATACTCTGATACAAAGTCCAGGTAAAATGAAATACCAAGAAATATAGCATAAAGGACATGAAGACACCATTTGTATTAAGAAGAAATTGTAAGAAATTTTAGGTATGTACTCAAAACTCCAATTGTTAGACAGAAAACATTATTCACCAAATAAACTTCCAGTAACCTACTAAAATCCTCATTTAAGCCAAACACCTTGTAGAACAGTCCTTAGGTAAACCAAGACAACCTCACATTTACGTGTTGTTATAAAACTATAAGGAATACATCTACAGCTAAGATCTAAGATTGATAATCACAAAGCAAATGTACACAGAATAGAGTATTATTTAACTTCAGATACCCTAGAGAAGTTACAAAATATACTACATATGCTGGTTGCACACCTGGAATCCCAGCACT
>OU015743.1:23740867-23787571 GCA_907169655.1 Acomys percivali | reverse complement strand
GCTACATAGCAATAACCTATCACTTTAAAAGCAAACAAAGAAACACTCTTTATATGAAGTCCAATCTAAGCTAAGACTCCTAGACAGAATGGAATAATTGTATGCAAACAGAGAGTAAGCTAATAGTGAAGATGTAATTATTATCAGGAGAATGCTAAAATGAAAAACACTTAAGGTTAGAAATTAAGAATGGTAGCAGTTGTGGCACAAAGGACCAGTCAACAATTAACTCTCAGAAAAGCTAACTGGTTCTGAATTCTGAGCTTTATAACTAAAATGATGAAGATTTTAGCAAAAACTTTTAGGAAATGGAACAAATCTTTAAAATACAGTTCTACAAGAGATAGGAAAATGGTTTCAGTTCAAAATTTATATTAAGAAGAATTTTGTGACTGAAAATGTTAGCAGAAAACGGATGGCTACCCACTCAAGTACTTCAAACACTTATCTATAACCAAGCCTTTTTGTCATCTGAGAAATTTTAATATTATTTTAGTGAATAAAAAACAAAATCAGAGGGGCTGGAGAGATGGCTCAGAAGTTAAGAGCACTGTCTGCTCTTCCAAAGGTCCTGAATTCAATTCCCAGCAACCGCATGGTGGCTGACAACTATCAATGATGTGATATGATGCCCTCTTTTGGCCTGCAGGTGTACATGTAAACAGAGCACTGTATACATAACATTAAACAAATCTTTTACTAAAAACAAACAAAAAACAAACAACAACAACAACAAATCAGAGCCTGGCGCAATAGCTCATGCCTTTAATCCCAGCACTTGGGAGGCAGAGGCAGGTGGATCTCTGTGAGTTCAAGGCCAGCCTGGTCTACAAACAAAGTGAGTCTAGGACAGCCAGGGATACAGAGAAACCTTGTCTCGAAAAACACAAAAACAAAAACAACAATAATAAAACAAAATCAAATGAACAGAAATCACATATAAACTGTCATACTTAACAGTTTGGTATATTCCTCCATTTTATTAAACATTGCTTTCATTTATGGCATTAAAATCTATTGAACCAACATGAAATTATACAGTAATCTATTTACACAATTTTATATTCACCCTAAGGCAGATATTTGTTTTCACTTTTTTTCCTGAATATAAAAAAAAAAAAACCATACATTGGGAGATTTCTTCTGGGTTGAAATAGTAGATCTGCTTTAAAACATAGTCTAACTCTCCAGTGTTTCCTTTTGGAAACAAAACTATGGGACAAAGAACTGAGATTACTTGCTCCAAGCCAAGCAGGTAGTTAGCAGCAGAAGCAGGACTAGAGCATGATGTTTTCTGACCTCAACAGAATGAGGACCTTCTTTCTCAGGAGACAAAATGAGAGAATCTTGAGTTAATTCAAAACTGAGCACACTTAGCCATACACAACCACCTCCCCACTCCATCCCTACACCCACTCTCCTCAAAATAGACATATTTAAACGGTACAATGAAACTACTACCTCAATGATCCGGCTGTCAATCCTGTTATAGGGATGCCAGAGGCCTCGGTCATCCCGCCACTGCCATATTGCACCATCTGTGTTCTGCGCATTTCCCTTCTTCAACATGGTATCAACTGCAAAAATGCCTTCTTTTGGTAAACATGGCATAAGTTCACTGAAAAGTAAAAGATGCAATTATTTTAACAGGTAACTTTCCTCACCATCTGTAGTTAAGACTCTCAAAGAAAATCAACCCATGTTTACCAAATAAGAGATGTCAGTTCATACAGTTCTTGAGGACTTCGTGGAACAAGATCAATCTGCTCTTGACAACTTCCATTGGAGGCACCACATAGGAGGAAATGAAGTGTTTCTGCAATGTCTGTAAACCCAGAAACAACAAAATATAACTCTATTACACTAGGTGTAGTAATTTACTTACAGACAATCATTCCCTAGAGTAGGGCAAAAATTAAATTTACACATAGAGCAATTGAATGTGGAAATTAGAAATATAAATCAATTGTATATATAAAAAGATTAGAAGAAGAAACATGTATAGATTTTAACCATTTCTTTCTACAGACTTCTATCCAGAGTACACATATTCCATAAGGGAAAAAAATGTTTTTTAAAATTTACTTATTATGTATACAGTGTTCTGCCTGCGTGCCAGAAAAGGACACCACATCTCATTATAAATGGTTATGAGGCACCATGTGATTATTGGGAATTGAACTCAGGACCTCTGGAAGAGCAGCCAGCACCCTTAACCTCTGAGCCATTTCTTCAGCCCCAAGAAAGTACTTATTACACTGTCTGAAATAGTAGAGCCAAACGCTGTTTTGTCAGGAAATGACAAGACCAAATCTCAAGATCATACTTTAAAGTTTCAGAATATGAATATAAAATTACTAGTCATAATTATAGGTATTCCAACAACTATTATTAATCTCTAAGAATCAAAATACAGCTGTCTTCTAAAACCATACCACAGTCTAACATTAATTTATGAGACAAGGCCTAATATCATGGCCAACAACAATTTGTCACTAGTTAAAAACACAAAAAATTGTAAAACCAGTAAAAGAAAAAAAAAAATTAAACTAAGAGATATTAATCAGGAAAATTCACTGGAAAACTCAAACACAGGCTGAGAGAATAAAAGATATTGTAACAAGTAGTTACAAGTAATATAGAACTTAGAAAACTAATATGAAATCATTAATGACTAGTGTGATGACTCAATGATCTTGAGTCATTTAGTCACAGAACCAAAGGTGAGTTTTAACATTAAAATTACATGATCAGCCAGGCATACTTTTAATCCCAGCACTCAGGAAGGCAGAGGCAGGCGGATCTGAGTGAGGCCAGCCTAGTCTACAAAGCAAGTCCAGGACAATCAAGGCTATATAGAGAAACTAAACAAAAACAGCAACAACAAAATTTACATGATCAAGCCAGGTGTGCCAACTCACACCTTTTAAATTTCACCACAGGGAGGCATTATGAATTACATAGCAAGTTCCAAGAATAGCCAGGGCTACATATAAAGACCCTGTTTCACAAAACCAAAAAAGATCTTTCAGAATTGCTGGAAATCAAACACTCAGATTTCATATGTCACTGAGCTACATTCCTACACCAACATTTTTCCTCTTCAATATCCAAGGATATTCATCTTTTGTGATTTAGGCTGCCTTATTAGTGAAGATCAAGACATTTATCTGCCTTAAAACACAATAATAAAACAGCACTTACTTTGTTTCATAAGCTGAACAGCTAATGTTGGGCAGTTGGAACACATCAGAGAAAACATGCGAACCACCATTATGAACATCCCAGAACTTAAAATTGGTGGAGTCACTACCAACAGTTGTTGAACATTTGTAAGTAGATCTTTGGAAGCAACCTGCTGCAGTAAATTCTTCATGAACACAAGAAGACAAATTATTATGCTGTGGTTTAGCAATTCAACAATTTAAAATAATCTATTAACCAAAGATAACACTAACCTCCTCATGTTGAAAGTTGTCCACTAACCGTGCAAAACAAAGGCAAGTGCTTTCTACTGACTTTTTGTCCTATTTTTCATGAAGGAATAAAAAAAGTTCATTAATATAAAATGTTAGCACCATCAGTCATTTAGTTTACTTTGACCCGAAATCTAGGTAACCTCAATTGTAGATGTGAGCTTAGAAAGGGAAACCGAGGCTTAGCGCAGTTGGTAATATTAAAAAACAAGTTGGGCGTGGTGAGCAAGCCTTTAATCCCTGCACTTGGTTGTCAGAGGCAGGCAGATCTCTTTCAGCTCAAGGCCAGCTTGGTCTACAGAGTAAGTTCAAGACACCCAAGACTACACAGAGAAACCCTGTTTCAAAAAACCGAAAGAAAGAAAGAAAGAAAGAAAGAAAGAAAGAAAGAAAGAAAGAAAGAAAGAAAGAAAGAAAGAAAGAAAGAAAGAAAGGGAGGGAGGGAGGGAGGGAGGGAATATGAACAAGCATTTGCATGGGGTCTTGAAGATTCAGGAATTTGAAAACATCAGCAGATTCTATCTCCAAAGCACTAAGGAATTACCTACTGATAACCACTGGAAACAATTCAAAAAGATTTGGCAATTAGAAAGATTGCCCCCTGAAGAACATATGTGATAATCTGGGTAACAAAAGCAACATTTTGTTTATTTCATTAATGGAGCAACTAGGCTCCATGTAAAAATAGGAATCAAGTTGCAAAAGCTCTTACTAGGGAGCCTAAAAAGAGTATGAGTAGTGACCAACTAATTTAAATACCCTGATTTCTTAGCTGTTTTAACTATTAGGACAATCATGGTAGCGCATACCTTTAATCATAGCACTTGGAGGGTAGGGGCCAACTGAGTTCTCGAGTTCCAGGCTAGCTAGGGCTAATGTTCCAAAAATAAATTAATAAGTAAGAAGCAAGTTGTCTAGACATGGATGGTACAGGCTTGCGTTGAAAGAATTAAAGTTCAAAGCTAGCCTAGGTCAGGAAAGAAAGAAAGAAAGAAAGAAAGAAAGAAAGAAAGAAAGAAAGAAAGAAAGAAAGAAAGAAAGAAAGAAAGAAAGAGAGAAAGAGAGAAAGAGAGAAAGAAAGAGAGAGAGAGAGAGAAAGAAAGAGAGAAAGAGAGAAAGAGAAAGAAGGAATTTATACCTCTACTTCATTACAGAAGTAAAGGAGACAAATGTGAGCCCATCATCTTATAAAAATCCCTTAAACATATTCTGTGCATCTAATCTTCACAAGGTTTAAAATAATTTATTAAAGCAAATTTAAAGTTGATTCCTTTAAAAAATCTCTAGTAATAACAGACAGCACTGGTAAAATTTAAGAGTAAAAGAAAACCTGCTTCTCTCTGACCTCTAGACAAAGTACTTGATCTTCTTTCAAATCTAATATGGATTCTGCTGTGGAAACCACATCACTAATGTTTTACCTTTTACCTACTGGTTCTTCTCCAACCCAGTATTTTCCATTTCTATTTCTGGACAACCTGTCTCTTGCTTCTAGTCTTTACCAAAGCCTGTGTTCCCAGTGCTCATTAGTGGGTCTTTCTAAAAGTAAATTCTAACCTCAGAAAGGACAATCTCAGTTGTTGCTATACCAAAGTCATCAGTTATATCAATAGAAATATCAAATGTATAAATTACAGTTCATTTGGGTAAATCTGCCAAAATCTTATTTTAAAAAAGCCTAATTATATATGACTGGACGATATATTAAAAAAGAAAACATGGATCAGAACACTATGAGTAGTTATATACATCCAATTAGAAGAATTCAGGCAGAATTAGAAATAATAGCAATAAAACTTTTATGATATAAGAAACAAATTCATATTTTACCTGATGAGTTAGCCTTTGGGTAAGCAATGGTAGGGAATCTGCCACAAAATGAAACTCATCTGGTGTGATACTCTGGCAGCAATTGGCTGCAATTGCTAGTGCATTTCTTTGGGCATTTATGCTGAAGAACTCAAGATACAACAAGCAGTCTGCCAAACCACCCTAGAACATAAGAGAACTGTTAAAGTGAAGGGAAAGTGTCCTTTACCAAAAAGAACTACTAAAATGTCTAGGATATTACTTTTGGGCAACATGTGCATTACAGAGCTACAGTCAAGGAATTAGCATAATGTAGTTCTGAGATACAACAGCAAAGGAAATACAGTCCTTCAGCAACAACACTTACCGCCTGTAAAATGGCTTTACTGTGTCGCCGTGACAACATCTCCAAGGCAGTCAAGGCCTGCTCTGCCACATCAATACACTGAATGACTTGCAGCTAGGAACATTGAAGTGGGTATCAAAGGTTATTATCTGATTTGTTTACAGTACTTTTCTCTACATGACAACTGTACTTCCTCTACTTGTAGCCACTTGAACTACTTCCAATATGCAACCAAACTAGAAAAAAGCCACCCTTGAGTAAAAGTTGTAAAGTATAGCTGACAGTTTCCTCCCAACAACTTACTTTGTTTCAGGATAGTGAAAAATATATTCCCTTAGAGGACAAAACTTCCTACTCACATGAGTTGATTCATGTAAGAATGTTTTATTTTTAACCAGGTTTAAATTTGTAAGGAACTACATCAGAATAATTGTTATTTTATGAAGTAAAGTTTTATTGTGCATTAAAAAAAATGTTGAGAATATACACAACCTACTAGCCACTAATCTTATGATTTTTTCGCCAGTCAATTGGTGAAGATGAGCAAGACCTTTTTCATCAACCTTCTCAGTTATCAATATAAATAGCTATCACTTCTACCATCCTGCTGTTGGTCTTTTAACTGTTATTTATTTGTACAGATTGTGGTTGTATTTATGCTCTCAAACACACACATGCTATAGCATATCAGTAAAGTCAGTGAACAACTTTCAAGAATTAAGTTTCCACCTTCAAGTTTGTTCAAAGAAAGTCTCAAATGTCTCATCTCTCCTCTCCCTCCTATAGATGCTGAGACTACAGATGCATGCCTCTACCATCTTTTTAATGTGGGTTCCAGAGATGATTTAAAAAATCAGGTCATCAGGTTTACCTACAAACACTACATTCAATAAGGCATCTCACTACCCTCAATGTATTATTTTTAATGAAATGCTTTAAGCTGTTCTCTGATGTTAATATGCTAAATGCTATTTTTTAAAATAATAAAATTGGGGTTATTTTATGATTTATCAGTTTCAACTTTAAACGATTGGTCTGTCATACATAAAATATTTTTTTGAAAACTGGTTAGACACACATACTTTACAACATAGAAATGAATTCAAGAATTCAGAACTTGACTCCTTATGTGCACTTATGAACAGGTTAGTCAAAAGCATGACTACCTTTTCTAAGAAGACAGGAATAGCATCTACTACAACAGCAGATGACCGAGGGAGCGCTTCCATCATATATGTTAAGGCTCGGCAAGCATGATTCATCTAGGAAACAAGATGAGGTTGTATTCAATAAATACTCAAGATAAAATTTAGACTGCCTTTAGAAAATACATGATGTACTTACAATGTCAAAATTATGCTCCATCTGTAGTAATGTTATCTGTTAAAAACATAACAAAGTATTAGGAACATTCTGAAATATTTCTTACTGCATTTCACTGAAAATAGAAAAAATTGTTTCTTGCACCCAAAAAAAAATAAAAAATCGGTAGCAGCAACACATACAATGCCCTTCGTTGCAAGCTACTGCAATGGTTGGCAATGTTGGTAGAAGATACCACAATTTCATGACTACTGCTTATAATCCACCAATTTAGTAGTTCTAACATCCTGCAGAAGGCCATTAACTTATCACAGAGGACTGACCAATTGACAATCATCAGAACCAGCAATGACTGGTATTTCTTGAATTAATATTAACAGACTGAAGTTCACAGTTTAAATTCTGTGCATGTCTGAAAGAAATAAATACCCTTGTAGCTGTTTAGTAATTATAGCAAAATATGACTTGATTCCTTAATTAATAAACAGCAATGCAATTATTCCACAAAAGAGTAGGTCTAAAAATCAGAATTTATATTATTTTCTTGTTTGAAAAGACTTAAGAGATTTGCAGCTATTTTTGTCAAAGGAAGGAATGTAAAATTGGAAATTTTTAAATGCACTGCATTTCACGTATCAAGTATGCTTCGATTAAATGTTGGTAAGAATAAAAGATAACATATATTCTAATTTAATATACAAATAATACAGGTCTTCTCAGCTCTAAAATATTCCAGGTAAATAAATAGGTATCATACAAGGCCTTGGGGGGAAAAAACTGTTCAAAAGAGGAAAAGAGGAAAAGAAGGAAAAAAGATAGAACCAATCATCTGTAACACATTCCCTTACAGCAAAAGGGACTATGTAAATTTTTAAATTTCATTACTTTCACTATGATAAAATACCCAGAAAATAGCAATGCAGAAGAGAAAAAAGGTCTATTTTAGCTAACAAGTACAGCATAAAGTCCATGTTTCAGGAAAGGCAAAGCAGGGACTTGAAGCATCTAATCACATCAACAGTCAAAGAGAAAGAAGTTAATATGTGTATGCTTGCTTCTGGTTCAGTACCATCTCTGTATTTATAGTCCAGGATGCCTTGCCTGCCAAGGAGATGATGGAGCCCACAATGGCTGGGTCTTCCCAAATAAATTAGTGTAATCAAGACAATCCCCCCAGGCATGGCAGCATGCCAAGATGGTCAAAGATTCCCTCTGCAAGATTCTTCCCAACAGTTTGGCTAGTAGAAAGAAAAGAAACTTCTTTATCATTATTAACAGTAGCCAAAAACCAATAAATCCCAAAAGAACAGAATGTGCTAAGTGATGGCTATTGAAGCCCTTTGTATATGTGAGACTGGAACCAAGTAAATAGACAATTTCATGCACTTATCTTACTGCTTTCGTCCTTGTATCCATAAGAAGGCATAGTATTTATTTAGTTTTCAGGAATACACCATGCTCTAAGTCTAATATCTGTATAAATGAAATCTGTATAATATCTGGCTTGACTATTTATCCCATGCATATTAGTAACAAGCATGTGATCTTTCTCAACAACAAAAATAACTCAAAGTAAGCTAGCCTATTACTGAACCAAGACTGGGAAATTGAACAAAAGCCTAACATATTTTGAACAGTGAAGAAACAAAGCATTGCTGAATACATTAAAACCTTTTATGTAATGAAAATCAAGTAAGTGACGTCATCAAAAATTTAGTGCAACAATATTCACAAACTCAAGTTGGGTATGCAACTCACTAAGAGAGAGCAAGGCAAGCCAATAAAAAAAACAGCATACTTACCAAAGCTGGAACAACACTCTTCACAGGAAACCCTCCCAGTGTCTCCTCATTCCCCATGACCAATAGCTGACACATTTCAATGACTGCCTGAAGCTGTTGACTTTCATCACTTGCTTGTAGTCCTTGAAGAAGCTGCTGGGCCTTTGAACCTTCAAGGAAAAAGAAGGTATTACTTTTAAATACTGAGACCTGACAACATGGCTCAGCAATTAATAATAATAGTTTTACTCAAGGACTCCAATTCTGTATTTCTGGCAGCCATGCTAGGCAGCTCACAACTCCAGGGAACCTAACATCTCTTCTGGCCTCCTCAGGTATTCATACATGTGTGCACATACACATAAAGATTCATAAACACATGAAAAAATGTTAATCTTTTTTAAAAACTAAACATTAAAGAGGTGGAGGAACAACTTGGTAGTACTCTGAAGTCAGAATTCAAAACAAATATTTGTCCAATCATGCAGATATAATCAAACAGAATACAGAAAATGTTAAAGAAATAACCTACTTCTGGTGACAAATATATTATAAAGCAAAAAGGGAAAAGAGAAAAGCAAAGATAGCTCTAGGCCACTTTTATAGCAGTTACTTGGTTTCTGCCTTTAAGTGAAGCAAGTTGATACATTTTTAGCAGCAAAACTCAAATCACCACAAACCAACAGGAACAGCTAGGTTGCCTTGCTTATGCTTTCAAGGAAACCACCAAAGCAGTAAGTACAGCTTCAGGCAAATAATGTTTCTTAACAATGGTGTCCGAGTGTGAAAGGAATGCTATGTTTACTTAAATATACACACCAAGATTAAATGGAAAGCAAGAAGGCAGTGGAGACAGGGAAGCAAAATTAAGGCAGACAGATGAATGCATCTAAAGATATGAGGTATTCTGTATAAAAAAAGCCTCTGTAGCTCTAATTACATTAGCAGGTGCTGGCTAGTGGAGTGTTTCCTTTTTTAAGCCTGAATTCCATTATACAAATAATGGGAAGACACTGCGATTCAGCTGTCATTACAGCAAAGAAATCACTCAAAACTAAAGTCAATGCTGGAAGTATAAACGGTGCTAGCCAAGTATTTGAGACTTGGGGTTCAATCCCCAGCATAAGAAACAAATGACTAAATATAAAATTTACATCAAAACCAATTTCTTGTAATTAAGGTTCAGTAATATAAAGCTCAAAAGGGCAGGTGTTAAAAAAAAACAGTAACTAATAAGAAGAATTATCAGTAGTTCCTAATTTCATTTAAAAAGGATGTGCTTGTTAAAGCACCAGCACCTTGTACTATCAGTTCAAACATCAACTGAGGTGGAAAGGGGGATTAAGAGGAAAAAAAGGAAAATCAACACTTCTAGGATATTAACTGAGACAAATACTCTAAAAAGTACACACAGCAGGCTGGGAATATGGCTCATGAGTGTAATGTACAACTGCCCTAGCACTACCAAAAAAGGGAGGAGGGGCACTGCAGAATTTCAACAGAGAAATCTGCAGTAAGCAATACAGTGCCTAGAACTGAAAAATGCAGTATTTCTAATTAACTCAGAGCAAGTAGGTAACAAAAGGTTGCAGTAGGCAATTTTTAGAAAAGTAAAACTGGCACACACCTTTAGTCCCAGAACTATGGAGACAAGCCTCTAAATTCAGTCACACAGTCACACATACCCTCATATGGGGGAAAAAGAAAATCCTAAATAAATAGTAAATCTCAAAAGTAAAGCTTAAAAGAAAAAAATAAACTATGGCAAGAAACAAAGTGCTTATTGAGAATGTTGCACCTGAAAAAATTATTCTCTAAGATTTAAAGCACAAAAAATTTTCAAACAAAACCACAAGTCATTATTGGTCACCCTCAACTCCTATGAAATATGGTCCTCCAGCTGGAATTAAGTCATGCAAGCAGAAATAAAGCACAATGGAAAATAAACATTTTTTACATTGCATCTAAAACAATAATTGTATAATTAAAATTCTAACAAATGTCTCCACACAACAGTAATACAGAGGAGGTCAGGAAATAAACTGCAATTCTTATACAGTTTGGGGTATGATAAAATATTCAATTAAAGTAAGATATAATAAACCAAGACTGTGTAATAATCTCTAGAGTACCCAATAAAACACACAACTGACAAATAAAGAGAAAAATATTATAAAAATAGAAGATGAATATCAAACTATAAGCTAACAGTTCTTACCTTAACTTTTGTAAAAGCCCAAAAATATGACTATAGCACTATAGTATTGTTAGACAAGGGTAGCTCCAAAGTGGGGTATTTACAGTTATCTAACAAAATGTTGTGTTCATCTATCATTTGACTCAAGCCTATTTTCATAGAAAGAAAACAGCAATCTCTGAGAAGATGGCCAATTTAAAACAAGAGGGAGTACAAGTTGAATTTGGCTCTTATTTTCATACTAGAAATCAAGGAAAATATAAAAATGGCTCAGAAACCCAGATTCTAGGTCACTCTGGACTATATTATGTTATAAATTAACCTAAGCCAGACAAAGGTAAGGCTGTTTCAAAATACTTATTTTAATAATTAAGGATCAGAAGGTAGTAAAGGTGTGGCTGTAACACCTTTAATCTCAGCACCTGGGATCTCTGTGTTGAGGACAGCCTGGTCTACATAGCCAGGACAACGAGAGCTACATAATACAAAGACCCTGTATTAAAAAACAAATATACAAAAAACAAAAAACAAAACAAAACAATCGACGAAGATAGTGGCACATGCCTATAATGCCAGCACTTAGGAAAGCAGAGGCAAGCAGATCTCTAAGTTTGAGACTAGCCTGGGTCTACAAATCAAGTCCAGGACAGCCAAGGCTACACAAAAAAAGCCCTGTCTTGAAGGGTGAGGCGGGGAAACAAACAAAATGATTAGAAAGTAATCTCAAAAAGATCTCATAATCTAAGAATAAGCAGGCTACCAAGATGAGACTTGATAGCCTATGACCATACTGTGGGGGAGGAGGTCCCCCTTGGTCACAGACCTAGGGGAGGGGAACAGGGTGAAAGCGGGAGGGAGGGAGGAATGGGAGGATACATGTGATGGGATAACAATTGAGTTGTAATCTGAATAAATTAATTAAATAATAAAATTTTTTAAAGATCTCATAATCAAATGGGACAATGTAAATATCAATGAAATCACTAACTATCTGCAACAAGTACAAGTCCATCGCTTACACAATGTGTTCCTAGCTACGTCAAAAACAAACAAACAAAACCAAAAAAACTTCCCTTGTAACAAAAGAGGATGTTAAAACCACTATTTTGATAATTAGGCAAATAACAGAAGAAAAATTACTTCCCTATAGCAACTACCCTACTAATTAAACAAAAGGGAAAGTGATCATTTATACATTTTCACTAAATTATCTCAGAAATTTAATCTAAAATTACATTTTGTAGTTGTCATTACCTTGACAGTTAAGTTTTTACAGTTTGTCAGGAACAATCAGAAATTATGCAACTCTTTGTATGTGTGTTTTTACTTAAGTTGCTACTTATGTGTGCACAGAGTATGCCTGTGTAGGCATGCCATGTGATACATGTGGAAGTCAAAAGACAACTTAGAGAAATCAGTTCTCTCCTTCCACTATGTAGGTTCCATGGATCACGAGTGCCTTTGGGCATGCCACAAGTACTACAATCCTTAGCCTAAATATATCTTACCATTTTGAATGTTCACTTCTCATTGGTTTGGGGAGGAGGGAATGTCAAATGCAAGTCTAGAGATACAAAGGTTAAGAACACTTGCTCATTAAGACCAGATTTGATTTCCAGAGTTCCCAGCAATCACATGGAGACTAACTATAGTTCTACTGGTTATGACACCCTCTTGACCTTCTGAAGTCACTGCATGCACGTGGCACTCATACACATAAGATCATAATAAATTTCAAAACAAATACAAATCTGAAATTGTCACTAGAAGCAACAATTTATTTACAAAAATATACAGAATATTTTAATCAACAGAAATTTGATACTAGATACTATTGAGGAATAAATGGAACAACAGTAATCTAATTATGTATACAGCTGAACTGGACTCTCTTTGTAGACCAGGCTGGCCTCAAACTCACAGGTGTGAGCCCTGCCTCTGCTTTCCTGAGTGTCAGGATTACAGGTGTGTGCCTGCATTTTTATTTTGTATGTCTGAAACTCATTTGGTTCTCAGTATGGAACCAACACTGTGAAGAGTATGAGTTAAGATAGCACTACAGAATTCATCTCCCTTTACTGGACTCAGAGCCCCACCCTTAACACATGCATATGCATACACATGCACAAGTACAGGCAAATGGACAGACAACATAAAATAAATCAGTTATGATTTTTAAATTTATATTTAAGTATAAATTATTTATATTTTGTATGTTTTATATTATAAATATATGTTTATATATTTTGGGGCTAGATACTGCTCAGTGTATAACAGCACTGGTTTGTATTCCAGGAGCCGATTTCAATTTCTAATACCCTCATGGTGGCTCACAGCCATTTGTAACTCCAGTTCCAGAAAATCTGATGTCCTCTCCTGGCCTTGCTGAGCGTCAGATATGCAAACAGTGCAGAGACATACATGCAAGCAAAACACTAATAAAAAATGGCAAGGCATGCAGCATCACACCCAGCTAGATATGAGATTTCAATTTCAACCAACTTACAAGGCCTTAACATACTTTTCTTTCCAATATTCAATTTAATGAAACGGCAAAATAAAGTTTATTTTTAAAAAAGCATATTAATTTACTTCACTGTATGAATCCATATTAAATTGTTTTTAATTTTTGAGAACAGAAATATTTGATAAACATAGTCTCAACTTTTAAACTGAGCTTTCTTATTTTTTGCTATAAGTTAAAATATATGCAGATGCCTATTGGCTTTCAGTATGAAGGGAATGGCTAAGTACTGCTAATGAAGCTGTACTTGCTGAGAACTTGTAAGCTATCAACTACAGCCTGTGCTGTACTAATTTTTGTCCTTGTCTCCAAACTATAATCACTCAATTTCTATGAATCTTCATGTCTCTGAAAGTTTCTCTAACCAGCCTCTCCCTTCCCAACTGGCCTACATTCTTACTGTTTTCCTTCACTGTGCTATATGCATTTTTAACACTGTATTACTTGTATCCTAAGTGGTTCCATGTAGAAAACCAACTCTGCTTAAATGTATTTATGATCAGTATAATACCAGCATCTAGTTCTCAAGAAGAAGGTGTGGTAGTTTCTACCTATAATTCTAGTACATGGGAGGCCCAAAGGACCCAGAGTTGTAATGAAGCCTAGGCTCTCACAGAACTCTCAAAAGGGAACTTGATGCATTAATCAGCTACCAAGCTGACTATGAAGTAATAAAAAAAATGATTAAATGTAAATCAAGGAAGACATTAACTGGACTTCTAACTATAGAACAGTATTTAGCTATAAATTAAAACTATATAACAGGCAGTTATGTCAACCATGTATGTAAGAGTTGGGTTATAATTAATCTGATAATCTGGTGAGAAGTAATGCTGTTGAGAAATCCTTCCTATCAGATTCATGTTAACACTGTCTTATGATAAAAAATATTCAGATAAAAATATTAAAAATATGTTATGGGATAGTAACTGTCTGATTCTTTTCTCCAGTTTAAAAAAAAAAGTAACTTTTACTATAAAATGTGAATCAATATGATTTCAGTTGAATAGTATAGAAATAAATCTAAAAGATGTTAAATTATACACCAACAAGTAAGCAATAAAAATAACACTTTAACCTAATTATTCAGAGACTTCAAGGGAGGATAAATTATAAAGTATTCACTTACTAGCTCCGCTTCCAATTGTTCTATGGAAAAGTTGTGACATCCGAGGACCAAGAGGACCAAACAGGTGAGGAGGAAGACCTCTGGCCTCTAACAGAGCTAAAGGGGGGAAAAAAAAAGGGCAGGGGGGAGTAGTTGAGTTGATTTAAAGCAACTGATCTTACCTAAAAATGCCAAAGAACTGATTCATTTCACACAACTAAGTTAGCACAATGTTACTTTCCATTCTTATTTTTAAAAGAACCATTAAAATTCTAAAACTTCATATAAGCACAAATTTAGTTACTATAAATTAACACTCCCATGTCATTTTCAAATATGATGAAGATTTCAGGAGAACATAAAATGTATACTGATCAGAACTATGCAAGAAAAACATAGTAAATAGCTACTTTACATAAGTAACATATAAGAATCCTTGTCTGACTTTTCCATTAATACTACTTCCTAGAGAGATTTTGGTAAACCTGTCCAGAAGCATGAAAAATCATAAACCATTTTTGCCAGTTCCAAAGAAAAGCTGTGTTCGGTACCAAGGGGGAGGATTTTAAAAACTTGTTATATCTCAGGATTTATAAAGTACTATGAAACTTTAATGTAATTTCTCTTGTCTTACACTGGGAATCTATTAAAAACCCATCATCTACACCAGGAAATCTTGGCACACGTCTTTAATCCCAGCACTGGGGAGGCAAAGGCAGGTGGATCTAAGTTAGAGGCCAGCCTAGTTTACAAAGTGAGTCCAGGACAGCCAGTGCTACACAGAGAAACCCTATCTGGAAAAAAATAAACAAAAACCATCTGAGATATAAGTACAGACCCACCTATTCATACATGGAGATTGCTTTTTAAAAGCTCCGACAACATTTAAAAAAAAAAAAGAAAGAAAGAAAGAAAGAAAGAGAGAGAGAGAGAGAGAGAGAGAGAGAGAGAGAAACCAGATAATGTTTACACAAGAAAATGAGGCTTGGGGAAAACTCACTCTATTAGATTTACTTATGTTTTTAGATACCAGAGAGCAAACAACATATTGATATGCTTTGTAATTTATTATTAAAACAATTTACACATGTAATCATGTGACGAAAACTTGGGGAAAAAAATGAGGCTTTGCTTTGTTAAACAGTAAAAATGAAGACGCAGACAGGTCATCTCTGAACCCAAAGCTTCAAGTTATCATAAAGCAAATGCAAAAAGAAAACAAAAAACAAAAAAACCAACTAACCAAACAAAAAACCCCAAGGTACAGGCACACCTAAAATTGCTAGACAATATTCAAGTGAATATATATGAACTGAGGTCAAGTCAAAAATAGAACTCTCTGCAGCCCATGGTAATCATTTCTTGCAAACTCAGTGGCTGTCTTTACCTTGTAATCGTCCCATCTCAGAATCATCCGATTCACTCTCCCCAGAGGTGGTCATGCCAACAGCCCCTGCAACAGAACTAGAGGCTTGGGGAGAGGGGGAAGGTAAGGATTAGGAGGAGCATTTAATCTCATATGTCTGGCTTACCTTAAAGAAAAACCAAAGTTTTACAGGCTATAATAATTTAAATGTCTTCCTACACACTCATCCATTCTACAACTACCTGCCAGAAAATTCAGAAACAAAAGGAGCTCAACAACTTTATGAAAACATAATTTTAAACCTTCATGCCCTTCAAATAGCTTTTTTCTGGATTCCTCGGCCATTAGTCAGGCTACTAAAACCATTGTGATACTTCAGATATGTTTTCTCTAACTGCAAGGGTATACTCTTCCTTCTGGAATGAAATACTGAAGACACACATTACAATTAATACACAAGTGCGAAGAATTGTTATGAAGTATGAAAGAGAGAGAAGCTCTAAGATGCTGAAAGGTAAAGTAGAATGAAGAAGCAAAAGACTCAATCCACTACAGAAAACATACATGAACCAAAAGCAAAACCAGTTTAAGTTAACAGCAGCAGATATAATGAATATGACCAAAAGAGAAGAAACTAGTAGTCTGTTAAATCTAAGTATATGATCTATATATAACCATATCATTAAAAATAACATCAGCCTGCTTACTAGATAATGACAGAGTGCAAGCCAAAGAAGACAGATGTTTATGACTGACATAGATTTTGAGAGCTCTTCTGAACTGGGCATGGTGCAAATTCATCACCAGCATAGGCCAGACAGACAAGACAGACAGAAGCACGGACATATACCCCACAACAGGATCCTGTTTAAAAGTAAAAGATGCCAATGTGCCATCACCAATTCTGCATTTTAAGAAACTTCAGACTTTTTAAATTCTTAGATATGGGTAAAAACAATAGCTAACAATAGCCAATGGTCAAATCTAACCTATCAGTTATTTGTTAATGCAAGTGAGAACAGAATTGTATGTATTTATTTTATGTGTACTATCAGCTCCTTCTTTCCTGCTATTCTTTGAAAGTAACACAGATGATAAAAAGACTAAGCAAACTGCACTATACAAAGCTACTTATAAGGCAGTATTAAGATGCGTATATGCTGACTTGTCAACATGTTGCCTTACAGAGATCCTTATGCACATGACTTTTAAGTGTTCATGTCAGCTAGAAATTTCACTCCTACACTTTGGAGAAGTATGATTGTTTTATTTAGTTTTTTCGAGAAAGGGTTTCTCTGTATAACAGCCCTGGCTGTCTTAGACTGGCTTTGTAGATCAGGTTGGCTTTGAACTCACAGAGATCCACCCGCCTCTGCCTCTCAAGTGCTGGGATTAAAGACGTGTGCCACCATACATGGCTAGAAATACAGTTCTTAAACACATTCTCCAGCTGGAATTTTAAAGTCAGTTATAGTTATTATACCAATGTCCTATAAACAAGTAATAGTATTTTAGGTACTAATTATATCTAATCTGTTGAAGTGTCTTTTTTAAAAAAAAATATGGGGAAAGCAAACACAATGTTAAACATAAAATGCCCAAGAATCTATAATCATTTAAAAAAAAGATCTCTATGTTTCTAACAAATTTACTAGTAAACACATCAAATTACATTTCCATAGTTATTAATCAATCAAGAAATTCATTTTATTAAACATAAATAAGAGGCCTGTTCAGTGACAGAGGATTTACATACTTACATACTGTTTTGTAGAACTAGGTATTCAAATTAGTCTAGCCTTGAGGCTAACTTAATTAAGAATAGAGAGAGAGAGAGCGGTTTTGTAAAATGTAATCAACCAACAGCTTCAACTCAAAACTTCAATAGTCAAGCCCAAAAATTTTATTCATATTATACACCATTTCTGCCTCTACAAATCAAATATAAAAATGACTATCACCGCAGATTTTTCATCATTAGAATGCCAAGTTTATACTTTTTAAACACTTCAGCCTCTTACAAAGAAAAGATAAAACATTAGAAGGCTTACAGAAGGATTTTTACTTGCCAGAAACTGCTAAGTATCATATGTGTAAGTAAAGAAGGCAATAGGAAGATTTGTATGCCTTGAACTTTTGAAGTAAGACAAAAAGCACAGCTTTTCTTTACTGTGGCTCCATCATCAAGTAATGTATAACCTGGGAGAGAAAAGACTTTAAAGCCCAACAATCAGGAGGCAGAGGCAGAAGGATCTCTGTGAATTCGAGGACAGCCTGGTCTACAGAGTGAGTTCCCGAAGAGCCAGGGCTACACAGAGAAATCCTGTCTCGAAAAACCAAAAGAGAAAAACATAAACAAAAAACTGGGTACTAGGTTTTGTAGCTTCTGCCTTTAGCTCTGTGATTTGGAAAGCAGACTGTCTACATAGTGAAGACCAGGCCAGCCAGAGCTGAATAGTGAGAGCCTGTCTTTTGTTGTTTATAAAACTCTATCTTCCTTATTTTATATACTTTTAACTTCAAAACAAGCTAAGACCAAAAGCACCAACAACCAACCCTACTATTTGGTGAAGGAGGGTTTTTTTTCTCTTGCCTTAAAACACTAAGAACAGAACAGAGAAAAACAACCACTAGACATAGGCAGAAACCAGGTAGAGACCCTGTCTTAAAAACAAAATGAGCCCAACAGTGGTGGGCACACCTGTAAGCCCAGCACTCAGGAGGCAGAGGCAGGAGGATTTCTGTGAATTTGAGTCCAGCCTCCTCTACAGCGGAAATTCCAGAACAGCCAGACCTACATGGAGAAACCCATTTTCTAGGATATGAACCTGGTCATTTCTTAAAATTATGAAATCTTAAGAAGTGAAACCAAAACATGCCTATTTTTCCTCACCAAAAATGTAATTAAAATGCTAACTTAGGTTTTTATTTTGCACATAGAGAAAATAAAGCAAATTTTCCCAAAAGTAGTTTACAGTCAGCCAACAGAGGAATTTCTACTATCCATAAAGGACCCACTCCCAAAACTTACTAACCCGAATGCACCTCTAACACAGTCAACACTTTTGCCAGTATCTTTTACCCAAAAAAGGCCTATCACACTGATTTCAAATGCTAATGACAATAAAACACACTACATTCCCTTGAAGCATTTATCCTCAATAAATCAATGTATCAAGAATCAAAGCCCCTCCCCCACTCCTTTCTAACTTTGTAATGTATTAATATAAATTAAGTTTTTCTAACACTAGGGAGAGGATACCGCTCTACTGTATACTTGGTTTCTGAGACCTGGACTGAAGCGGCATACATCTTAGCTTGAATCTCTGAGAACGTTTAACCGATATGTGTCTCTGTTTCCCCACATTTATAAAATGGCAATAACAGAACTCATACCTCAGCAATTTGTTTTGAATATTCAAATTTGAATATGTGGGAAATGTTTAAAGCCATATCTGCAGAGTGAACAGATGCTGCTGTTATAATTACTGTAACAGTCAACTCTAACAATATATTCAGAAAATTCATTTCTGTCACTCATTTGAGAATTGGCTTTACACTTCCATAGTCTGACTTGAAATAATGAAAGAGTAGGGAAGTAATATTCAATACTGGGAAGGAGACACTGCATTTCCAACTGCCTGAAAGAGACTGCAAGTAAAATACCAATTAACTATTAAGAAAAACTATTCAAAAATAGAAGGGGATTTTTAAATTTTTCATTCCCAAAGGAGATACTATAAATTCACTATCTAATTTTTTCATAAAAATTGGGATACAGAAATGACCTCAAAAATAAACTAAGCTAAGCAAAGTACAGTAACCATAGATAACCAGACTCAGGAATCTGTGGTTTATGACCATCCATAGGCATTAGAGAAAAATACTGTATATCCTAATGTTAAATCATACTACATTAAAAGAGCTTTGTAGTGTGATTTAGTACTGCTAATTAATAAAAGGTATCAAAAGTTTGCTTATATGCCGGATTGATGGAGAATGCCTTTACAAAGCCAGTCCAGGACAGTCAAGGTTACACAGAGAAACCCTGTCTCAAAATACTTTTTTAAAAAGGGGGACGGGGAGTGGGAGAAGCACATCTGTTTTGTAACTAAATGATGTACCATGATTGTAGAATATACATTCACAATGAAGAATTACATTTTTTTTTTCCTGTTTAGAAAGAGCAATTTGGGGTTGGAGAGATGGCTCAGAACACTGGCAATTCTTCCAAAATCCCTAAGTTCAATTCCCAACAACTATATGGTGGCTCACAACCATCTACCGTAAGATCCGGTGTCCTCTTTGGCCTGCTGGTTCACATGCAGGCAGAATACTGTATATATAATAAATAAATCTTTAGAAAGAGCAATTTCACACTAGATTTTAAAATTCACTTGCTATATTTTTGGTAACAGTAACAGATACTTAAAGGTTTTAAAAGAAGAAAAATGTCTCTCTTTTTATCATTAAAAAACAACAACAACAACAACAAAAAAAAAAAAAAAAAAAAAAAAAAAAAAAAAAAAAAAAAAAAAAAACCAGAATAAGTAGCGTCAGAACAAAATAAAATTTTAGGGCTTATAAAATGCTAAGATCTACATGCTTAGAGAACAATTTAAATTATATCCTTATACTTTTATTATGAATTTAAATTCAATAAAACAGTCATTAGCCAACTCATATGTTGGTCAATATATAAAAACCTTAAATGAAAATTTTAAAGCCTCCTGAATGCAATTAGTTAATGTATAGACTGGATGAGAATTTAAATCTTTACAAATGAATCCACTAATCAATAACATCCAATCAATTATAAAAAACGAAATAGAAAACAAAGTATGTCATGTTAACATCCAGGGTGTTTCGTCCACTCCTTTTTATCCTACTTGGGATGTAGAATAAGAAAATTAATCCAGAAATAAATTTATGAGACAAATATAGAGGTTTAGGGCAAAGAAGTGGCAGTCTACCTGCAGCTCCTTGGGGAGCTTCATCTGTCCGGGCAGCTGAGGAATTTACTGTCTCCTGGTTGCTTTCCGGGTCTGCCATTTTCTCTTGCCGCCGGGCCTCAGCTGCTCCTCTCTTGCCCAGGCCAGAGCCTCGCCGACTGCAACAGAAAAATGTCATCATAGTCAGTATTACCAAAGCACCAGGAGCAATGTATAGACAACACAAAGCTCAAATTCACAGAGCACAAAGACAGTTTCTTCTCCCTTTTAAATAAAAACTGCTATAGAAAATACTAAGTCTCTGTATATCTGAAATTCTTCCAAGTTATAGCTCACACAATACAAGCTTCTGTGTTACTGGGAGCTGTTGTCATCTTTTACAGACAGACATGATTTTTAAACACTTTCAGCTAAATGGAAAAGTGGATCCTCATGAAGTGGGGGGGGGGGGGGGGAAGAGGGCAAAAACCTCCACACACTTAAAATCAGCCTCACTTCCAAACACAGACAATAGACAAAAGCTTACAGAGTGACAGCAACAATAGGAGGACCAAAAGGGATATCACGCTCATACTCTGTCAGACTACCTAAATCATCTAAAATGAAACATCCAAGCACTGGGAAAACAGTTAAGGCTTAGTAATTATGAATAACCAGATGACTTGGGAAGACCTAAGGACAGAAGTACAGAACACACTGTAAGAGATAAAGTGATCACACCTCTTCATAATACCTCATTCATAGTGATCTCCTTCTACTTTAATCAGTAAGTAAACTGAGCAACAAGATGACCTACATTCCCCGACTTACCTTGAAAATGATAAAATGGCTAAAATGTCTTGGACTCTGAGTAAAATAAGTGTCTAGTAATTCAAAGAGAATGTGTTTAATGAGTGTGAAAATGAAGCTCTCAATTACTTGAGTATTTGAGGAGTTTATTTCTTAGTGAAAACTCTCAAACAAGAGTGGGTTTAACTAATCTTTCCTTCGTAAGTACATAGCTCATTCAAAACATAACAAGCTGCAAATAAAGAGATTCAATTCATCCAACATTTAATCTTCACAGTATTCTAGGCTAAACACTCTGTATGTACAAGCTTCTACTCTCAAAGATTGTTACTCTGAAGAAGCACAGGTGCTCATTAGGTCACCAAGGCATAAAATATAAGAAATATATGAAAGGTTGTGGTTGAAGACTGTTTCAAGCAAGTATGCTAGATGGCTTGAACACAGCATGACCATGTACACTCAAAGTAATTTTGTATGCACTGACCATGTGGCCATGTATACCAAAAGGGTGCAATGAAAGAAAAAGAAAAGTAAACTAAAATACCTGACTTCACATACAGCAATTTCAGACTGTAACCTCCTGGTAAGACTGAAAGGAGGAGGTGGTACTGGAGACCTGGCTCCACACTTAAGAGTGCACATCACTCTTCTGAGTCTCAACAATTACAAGCTCCTAGAATCTATGTGAGAAGCTCACAATTGCTGTTGGGGGGGGGGGGCAATCAGCTTTGACCCCTACAAATACTTCCACATATCAATAAATGTACATACAATTTTAGAACATGATATATTTTAAATCTTTTTTTTTTTAATTGAAAACCTGGCCCAAAATGGGACTAAAGTTCTATAGAATTTCGAATTCTTTTCTCAGGAATCCTCAAAGTCATTCCTAAGAAACTTAAAATGAAGTCAGTTACACTAATCCTAGGGCACAGCAGTTGTTTTCATTTGTTTGTAAGATTTATTTTTTAATTTTTTATTTATTACATATTCAATATCCTGCCTACATGTGTGCCTGCCCACCAGAAGAGAGCACCAGATCTCATTATAGATGGTTGTGAGCCACCATGTGGTTGCTGTGAATTGAACCCAGGACTTACAGAAGAGTAGACAGTGCTCTTAACCTCTGAGCCATCTCTCCAGGCCCAGCAGTTTGTTCTTAAGATATGAAAATTTCAGTCTATCTGGGTGTGGTTGCACACACCTTTAATGCCCAGAACTCAGGAGACAGAGACAGATCTTTGAGGCCAGCCTGGTGTAAATAGTGAAATCCAGGACAGCCATTGCTATATGTCCCATTTTAAAAAGGGTAGTGACAGCTGGGTGGGGTGGCACATGCCTTTAATCGCAGCACTTGGGAGGCAAAGGCAGGCAAATCTCTGTGAGTTCGGCCAGCCTGGTCTACAAGGTGAGTCCAGGACAGCCAAGGCTACACAGAGAAATCCTCTCTCAAAAAAACAAAAACAAGAGCTAGAGAGATGGCTCCAAGATTAAGAGCAGTGCCTGCCCCTCCAGAGGTCCTGAGTTCAATTCCCAGAAACCACATGGTGGCTCACAACCATCTATAATGTTTTATGACGCCCTCTTCTGGCCTGCAGGTGTTCATGCAGGCACAATACTGTATACATGATAATAAAAAAACAAACAGATGGTGACATGGCCACATAGAGACCAAGCTACATAGTTATATCTTGTCTTAGATAGATAGGCAGGCAGGCAGGCAGATTGAATGAGATTTAAGGGGTGGGGTGGCTGCAGGAGACCAAGAACACTTCTTGACTACTCTTCCAGAGCACCCAAGTTCAGTCCCCAGCACCCACATGATTGTTCAAAATTAAAGTTTTTCAAGACAGGGTTTTTCCTGGAACTCTCTTTGTAGACCAGGCTGGCTTTGATCTCACAGAGATCTGCCTGCCTCTGCTGGGATTAAAGGCATACATCATCACCATACAGTTACACCTGTAACTCCAGTTGCAGGAATCTAATACTCACTGTAATAGAAATCTGCCTATCTCTGCCACCTGTGTACCAGGAGGAACCACTAGGTCCAGCTCCACCTAATGTCTAGATACTGTTAATTAACTCTAAATTGTCTTAACAAAATAGGAAAAAGTATAAACGTAGCCCTACAGAGCAAGTTCCAGGATAGGCAGGGCAAAGAAACCCTGTCTAAGAGGAAGGGTGTATGTGGGTGTGACTTTTTTTGCATATGTCAAGTTTTATTATTATCTTATTTAATTAATTTTACTTAATATGTACGTTGCATTGGTATGCATTAACTTAGCTGATGTGAAGCATACCCCTGTAATCCTATTACTTGAGAGGATTGGGACAAAGATTAAGTAGTAGACTACCTAGGACACAAACCAAGACTGAGGAGGAGGAAATGGTGGGAAAAAGGAATAAAGAGTAAAAAGGAGGGGGCAGGGCAAAGAGGGGAAGAAAATTTTATTTGGCAATTTTAATTAGTACAGAAAGGTCACATTTGAAATACCTGAGCAAAAGAAGGTAAATAAAAAGCATAATCTCATAAATACTAATTACCTGGTACTAGCACAGGAGCCCGTGGTCTTTTGGCGTGTGCTCCTCCTCAAACTGGGGAGCTCAGCTGGTGGGGACTCACTGCGCTTCTTGGTAGACTTTCTCAAACCTATACATGGGAAATATAAAAGTTGAATTTTTGAAGTTATCATGAATTAAGTCTCCAGAAACCCAGGCTTTTTAAAAGTCTACCAGCTCCTTCCTTGATCTTTCAGGATCTCACAGAAGCAGTCCTACCTTTCCCTCCACCTTCTCAGATTTTCCTGGTATACACTTTATGCTTCAAGAATTTTATCTCATTAACTTTACTCTACCCCTAGATCCATTTTTGGCTACTTTACATACAGCTAATCAAAAACAACAGAGGAAAAAAAAAAAAAAAAAAGGATGTCATTTGTGCCATTCTATAAGCATGGAACTAAAGATTAGTGAAATATCCAACTTTTAGATCATAATTAGGAAGAAGTAAACCCCACACTTTATTCTGAAAGCTACCCAATTCCTTTATAGAGATAGTTTGTTACTGAAGTTCTACTAAACAAGAATTTTTTAATATTTTTAAGAGGCCATGACAGCATCTATACCCCCCTTTCTCTCTTCACCATGAACACTGGTACAATTACAATGTATGATAGTATACTGGGTGGTAGTCTCTATTTAACCAAAGAACTTCAATGGTGAAAAGACTCCAGAGTCAATATTCCTACTATTGGACCATGTTAAATGAACGTGAGCTTTTTTTTTTTTTTTTTTTTTTTTCAGGAAACAACTAGGTACCTGGTCTCAATTACCTCTATTTTTCCATGAAGTTTAAGTTTTGGATATGTCATTTGTTCAAGGTGAAATTTCCCTACTGGGTGGGTTTGGGGATGGCAAAGACAGGAGGATCTCATGGTGTAGCCCCCATTGGTCTGATATTTGCCTCCTCTCCCCAGTGCTAAGATTAAAGGAGTGCACTATCATGACTGGACTGAGATGAAAAGGTAATTCTAGATGTTTAGGGGACTAACGAGATGACTCAACATTTAACAAAGTTTACTGCTCTTGCCAGCAATACAAATTCAGTTCCAAGCACTCATTCGCTGATCACAGCCACCCGTACACTCCAGTTCTACAAAAGCCTTCTGATCTCCACAGGCTCATGCTTACCAACTCCTTGTGCGTTCATATACACTCATATACATAAACTGTAAAATATAGTATTTTAGGTTATCTCTTTTTTACTCTTTTTTTTAAAGACTTATTATTTATACAGTATTCTGCCTGCATGCCAGAAGAGGGCACCAGATCTCATTATAGATAGCAGTGAGTCACTATGTGGTTGCTAGGAACTGAACTCAGGACCTTTTAGAAGAGCAGCCAATGCTCTTAACTTCTGAGCCATCTCTCCAAGCCCCAGAACCTTAACCTTAACCTTAAACCAACTGCAGCTCATTCAAGTAGAGATTATCTTTACATCAGGAAAGCTGCTGAATGAATCTTGCAAGAAAAATCAGGCTCTATAAAGACAAAAACAATAACCACCACCACCAAAAAACAAAACAAAACAAAACCCATAGCCAGAGTGACATTTCATCTAAATCAAACTTTGAAGAATTCTTTTATTTCTAAATAACCTTTGTGGAAGAATAACTAGACACTTAAAATGAATACCAAAACAAAACATAAAAAGACAGAACATTATAATTTAATGGTGGCTTAAGAATTCTTGAATTTCCATTTATTTTTAGATTAAATTTCAACCCAGTTTCTTGAAGTATGTGCATACCTATGCTTTCTCTTCTTCTACTCTACTCCTTGGTAACAGGAGACATAACAGAAGAAGTGCACACTGCATTGTAGCTGACATTATAGTCAGCTGGTATCTCTATTTTTTAACATTTAGAAAAGCTAGCCACCCCAGGCGGTAATGGCCCACCCCTTTAATACCAGCGCAGAGGCAGGGGCAAGTGGATCATGGGAGTTCCAGGCCAGCCTGGTCTACAGAACGAGTTCCAGGACAGTTAGGAGCTGTTACATAGAAAAACCTTGTATTTAAAAAACAAACAAACAAACAAACAACAACAACAATAACAACAACAAAAAAAAAAACAGAAGGGAGTGGGGGAGAAGCAAAGCCAGCCACTTGTGACACATGCTATAAACCATGTACTTGGGGTTAGAAATGGGATGATTATGGTCAAGATTAGACTTGACCTGCATAAGGCTCCGTCTCAAGATAAAGAAATTTTTATTTCAAGATTACCTCAGCTACACACTGATTTCAAAGCCAATCTGAGTTAAACAAGACTCTGTCTCAAGAAACCAAACACATTCAAAACCAAAGGGGACGAGATGATAAATATACAATATATTCGTCAACAAAATAGAAAAACAATTTTTCACTTCTAATAAATCACTTAAAAATCTATTAAGAGCCAGGAGGTGGTGGCTCATGCCTTTGATCCAGCACACAGGGAGGCAGTGAGTTCGAGGCCAGCCTAGCCTACAGCGTGAGTTCCAGGACAGGCAAGGCTACACAGAGAAACCCTGTCTTGAAAATCCAATACCAGCTGAGACTGGTGGTACTTATAATCCCAGCACTCGGGGAGGCAGAGGCAGAGGCAGATCTCTGTTTGTTCTGAGGCCAGCCTGGTCTACAAAGTGAGTCCAAGATAGGCAAGGATACACAGAGAAACCCTGTCTTAGAGGAAGGAGGAGAGGAACCAAATAAATAACCTGGTAAGAATGTTAAAAATGCCATGTTAGGTATAGCTTTCTACATAACATGATAGCAATAAGTGATAAATAGTAACAGAAATAGGACTAAGAAATGTCTACTGTCATAAAAAATGTGCATATGCATAAGAAAAACACCTGCCTTTTGGATAAAAAGGACTGAATTCTGTCCCTTCACAAATGCCACTAAAATAACATTTAAAATAATCTGACTCAGCCTGGTGTGGCGTATACCTTTAATCCCAGCAGATCTGAATGAATTCCAGGACAGCAGGGACATGGAAAACCCATCTCAAAAAAAAAAAAAATCTGACATAAATCCACAAAGGTAGTAAGAATCAAAGACCTAAAATCGCCGACTCAAATTTCCAAGTGAAAAGCAGATATATTAGGTACTGCAGTCCAAATGCAAAAGGCGGAAAATTGAGATACCAATCAATTAGCCCAGAGTCTACAACAAGATTCAGGAACTGAAGATAAGAACCTCTGGAGCAAAGACTGAATGATGAGAAGTTTAAGAAGCTACCAGATTTCCAAATCCAGATTACAGATTTCCTGAGTAATTTCCAGTAATATAGCTGGGCAACTTTCTGGAATTCTTGATTAAAGCAGGCCGTCACAAATAAGCATTTCATATCTCCACCCCACATGCCAGGATTCTTTTCAGTTCAAGCTCCTCAGAAATTTGATACACATTCAATTTCAGATAGGAATAACAAAGAATCTTCCCTGTAGAATTTACCAACCTAAGAAAAAGTGATGTAAAAATATTAACAGATGAGGTTTCATTACAGAACAGTCTAACCAATCATCAGGCAGTTAATCTTAGTCAAATCTAACCCATGTAGTCACAGCCTGAAACTTAAGATTTCCACTCTTACCTTACACTTGACTATTACAAAGACAATCACAACTGCCAGACACTGAAGAAAAGTCCCTAGTTTCCAACATAACCTATCCAAACACTTGTCAACTTGTACACACAAGATAGAAAAAGATCAATATTCAAACATGGGAAACTACTACTGTAGTCAAGAAACATCAATAAACCAAATATAAGATTCTATATGAAGAAAATTAATCATAATACAACAAGCTCTTGAAAATAAAAATGTAAACATGTGGACTGGAGTGCAAAAAAAAGAAAAATCAACTGGGAGGCTGGAAGGTGAACCCAATGAAAAAAGAAAACCAAGGACAAAAAGACAAGGATCATGTAAGAGGAAATCCCCTCTGACCGTAAAATAACAGAAATTCTAGAGTGAAAATAAACAAGGACCAGGCAACTATCGACTAATAATCATCTTGGTTTGTCTAGTACAATCCTACTTTTAGGCTCAAAGTCCAAACCTAGTGAAAGTCCCAGATCTATAATGACAGTTGTTCAACCTAACAAGGAAACAAAACAAACACAAAAGCAATGAGCTTCCATAAAAGCTACATACTAAATCTGAACTACAGGTAATTGTAGTACTGAAAAACAAAGACAATACAAACATTTGAAATCTGAAAAAAAAAAAAAAAAAAGTAGCTATGCATCTACAATCTCAGTTCTGAGGAGACTTGAGGCAGAAGTATGAACATGAGGCAAGTCCAGGTATAGGGAAACAGCCTCCAAAACCTGAAGCACACCCTACATCTCAGACAGTGACATAACCAGACACAAAGAGCAACTATCTGGAAGTCTCCTGTCTTCAGCAAGATGAAACAGAAGCATACAGACCATTAGGAAGGAATATGGACTTGAGGAGGTAATACAGTCAAATGAAAGCAGGAAAAGCAACAGCAGCAGCAACAACAAAGAGAGATAACACGCAGTGCTGCTGGGCCCAGCTTTGTATGTGGATGCTGGGGATCTGAGTACAGGTCTTCATCCTTTGGCAACAGGCACATTCCTGTGGAGCCACCTTTGCAATCTAGACGCAGGCTGTTTCTTCTCACTTGTTTCTGAAGCAGAGAGGTCTCTGTTGTTTCTGCTGTCTACTTATGGCTAGCTTGTCTGTAATTCCCCTTTCTCTTCCCATCTCAATTCATGAATGCTTGAATTACAGGTGAATGCCACTACAAGAGGGTTTCAAGATCAATCTCAAGTCATCAGATTTGTGTGGCAAGTAAACTCTGATGCCTGTCTGTGGCCTTTCCTGGTACCTTTTCAAAATAATTACAAATTTAAATTATTAAGCTGCTAGGTTATTTTTAACAGCTGCCTTGTAACATAGGAAACTCTTTGTGTCCCTGCATAGCCTTGGCTGGTGTAGAACTCACTATGTGAGCCAGACTGATCTCAAACTCACAGGGCTCCTCCTGCTGCTACCTATCTTGAGTGTTAAGATTAAAGGCCTGATCCACAACTTGACACTCAACCTTCTTATAAGTTTTCTATCTCAAAAGAGACAAAAATAAACCCAGCTTTCCAACTCAAGAAAGAGGTCACTATACAAACTTGCCAAGACTCTAATTTTGAAATTCCTCACTCCTACCCAATTCATTTTAGTTTCTTCCCTATGTTTTAGATTCAAACACCATGTATCAAACTGATGGGAGAGTCGGGTATAAAATTACTTTCTCAGAATTCCACATTTGCCTGATTCTTGTATAATTCCAATAGTGGCCATACCCTGTATCAATTTACCAAGAGAACATGGATTCAAGATGAAAATAAGATGATAATACCATGTTAGCAACATTATGCACATTGTGATCACTTTAAGTAATTGAGACTAAATGAGCTATAGTCACAGCAAATGAGAAATAACTTTTAAATTTTCCTATAAGTTATTTAGTTTAATGACCACCTATTCCTTATATTAACTTGGCATCTATAATGAAATAATCTACCCAATATAGAAGCATTTCTTATTTTAACTCACAAAGTAGTCTTTATGCTTTCTCCCCCTACCAAGATGTCAGCTTATCAACATTAAGTCAAATTCTGCCTCGGAATGTAACAAAATACAACAGTGCCAGGTGTGGTGGTGCAAACCTTTAATTCCAGCACTCGTGACGCAGAGACTGGTAGATCTCTGTGAGTTCAAGACCAGCCTGGTCTACAAAGTGAGTCTAAGATAGCCAGGGCTATTACACAGAGAAACGCTGCCTCAAGAAATCTTAAACAAACAAAAGCAAAAAACCACATATCTTTTTACATCCACAAGATGGCTCAATGGGTGAAGGCACTTTTGTACAAGCCTAACAAGAACTGGTTCTATAAAGCTGTTCTCTGACCTCCACTTACACATGCGTTAGTATACTTACGAACATAGGCACAGACAGGACAGACAGATATAGATAGACACACACAGACAAATGGTTAATCAAGGAGTTAGAGGTTAGTATAGTGGTAGAATACTTGTCCAGCATGTACAAGGTTCAATCCCATGCACCACAAAAATATAAACTACTATTAAAACATGACCTTAATTCATGTTTCACAAGAATTAATATTGTTTTGAAAATAAGATTAGAGGGGGCTGGTAAGATGGTTCACCAGTTAACAGCACTGGCTGCTCTTCCAGGGATCCTGAGTTCAATTCCCAATAATCACATGGTGGCTCACAACCATCTATGCCCTCTAATGCCCTCTTCTGGCATGCAGGTGTACATACAGATAGAGCGCTCATATACATAAAATAAATAAATAAAATCTTTAATTGAAAGAAAAATGGAGCTGGAGAGATGGCTCAGTGGTTAAGAGCACTGCCTGCTATTCCAAAGGACCCAGGTTTAATTCCCAGCACCCACATGGCAGCTCACAACTGTCTGTAACTCCAAGATCTGACAACCCTACACCAAGGCACTTGAATTAAAATTTAAATAAAATATTTTAAAAGAAAAAAGGAAAGAAGATTAGAGGAAAATTTGGCCCTCACTATATGTGGTGGTTTGAGAGAAAATGGCCCATAGGGAGTGGCACTATTAGGAGGTGTAGCCTTGTTGGAAGAAGTGGTCACTGGGGGTGAGGGAGAGCTTGAGGTCTCAGATGCTCAAGCCACATCGAGTGTGGCAGTCTTTTTATGGCTACCTGAAGATCAAAATGAAGACTTCTTCAGCTCCTTCTCCAGCACCACACCTGCCTACATGTTGCCATTCTTCCCGCCACGATGATAATGGACTAAATCTCTAAAACTATAAGCCAACCTCAATTAAATATTTTTCTTTGTAAGAGTCTCTTCCCAGCAATAAAAAAACCCTAAATATGACACTGAAATTGAGTGTTTTGTTATTCACAAAACTGGCATAGAATAACAGAAACTAGCATGAGTGTTCTCAGTGCCGGAAACAGGTTGGCACTATGGTCAAATCACTGTTCTTTGTTTGCTAAAGTTACCCACTTTCAGTACTGCTTCCTAGATTCTGTGATGGCCACATTACAGGGATTATGTTTAATAAGTCTCTGAAGATATGAACTTACTCTTTAATAAGCATTACACCCATTTCACAGTAAGTTTTACAAGCAATCAATCACTACCTGTTAAAATGACAGAAGTAGGATTCAAATCCAACAGACTGTTGATCTATACTATGTTCTTTCTCCTTTAAAACAGTATTTCAAAACCCGTAACAGGATTCTTTTCTCTCAATCTGTTCATTGCTCTGCATTTTCACTTACAGATTTCAGAATGGTGTGGGTTTGATTCTCAGCATGATGATTTCTTTGTTTTATAACCTTAGACAGAAACTAGATCAATACCTCCATGTTCTACCTAGGAGCTGAGAAAAATACTTGCCATAGGAAGCTGATGAACATGACTACCAAGCACCAACACAGTAAACAGAAACTGTTTTTCCCTTATTTAAAAAAAAAAAAAAAAAAGAGCAGCCAGGCATGCCTTTAATCCCAGTACTCAGGAGGCAGAAACAGGCAGATCTCTGTGAGTTCAAGGCCAGCCTGGTCTACAGTGAGTCCAGAACAGACAAGGCTACACAGAGAAACCCTGTTTCAAAACAAAAACAAACAAAAAAGGCAAGCAGCAGGGAGTTACAGTGCATACCTTTAATCCTAGCATTCAGGAGGCAGAGACAGGTGGATCTCTGAGTTCACGGACAGCCTGTCTAAATAGTGAGTTGCTGGACCCTTAGAGCTATGTAGAGACACCCTAACTCAAAATAAAGCCTAACATATGGCTAACAATTGAATATGAATTCTGTAATTCATAAGGCAGTTATCACTAATAACTCACCAACAAAAGTATATCAAATAAAATTTTACTTCTCAGGGGTCTTAATATCAACAAATCACCCTACATTTTAGTAGTAAAGCATAAAAACTAACCAGGTAAAAGGAAGAACTAAAGGAAAACATTGAAGAAAGAAAGAGTTTCAAAGTCACAATAAACTATCTTCAAATCCTAATTCTTCCACCTATTAAGTATATCTATTTCCCACTTTAAAGTGTAAAATATATAGCAGGGCGTGGTGGCACACGTCTTTAATCCCAGCACTTGGGAGGCAGAGGCAGGCGGATCTCTGTGAGTTTGAGGCCAGCCTGGTCTACAAAGAGAGGCCAGGACAGCCAGGACTGTTACACAAGAGAAACTCTAGCCAGACACCCCCCCACATCCCCCCCACCCGGCGCCACTGCCAAAGTGTAAAATATATAAAGTGTAAATCTTCAAGGCTAGTTAGAAGGGAAACCATACAGAACTATGTACTTCCGGGTTGTTTTGCTTGGATGTATTGTTTCTACTCTTCTATAAGCTTCAAAAGGACAATATTCTTTCCATTAAATTAAGTACAGCAGTATGTGGAATATACGAAGCAATCATCTTTTAAAAGCGTGCCTTAAAAGTCATAGAATATTCCATTTTCAAAAAATCTTGGACAAAATAAATACCCAGTGCTGACATTAGGAAATAAATGAATAGCAGGTGCTATAAAGACAAACATACAGACACTGAAATAAAATTACTTAGCAGTAGTAAGACCGTCCTTATTTGTCTCTACACATTTAACTTGTATTTCAATTAACATGCATTGTTATCTGGAGATAAAATAAACCTGAAAGAGAATAAATAAAACTTGAAAGCATAATCACACCTGGCCGCCCAAAAGTTTGAGTAAACAAAGATATTCCCATAAACTTACTTGCTAATTTGGCCTGTAATCCAGAAGGTCCAGGTTTTGATGTCTCTGACTTAGATGACCCTGGAAGAGACAGTTTTGTTTTAGGTAGGCTAACTTTAGGGCTGAAGCGAGCAGCCCAATCAAATTTTGAAGAGCCACCAGTTTTACTCTGTTCCTTTTCCCTGCTACTTCTTCTGGGACTAGGGCTGGATGCTGAACGGGAGCGCCTGGCCTTGTTCTGGTCTTTTCCTTGTTTCACCCTGGCACCTGGTGGTACAGTAGAAGAGGCCGAGGCTACAGCCGAAGACGAGGAGGAAGTAGAGGCAGCAGAAGAAGAATCAGTGATGGTGCTACACCCAGCTTTGGCTGAGGTGGCCGATTTTGAAGCCAGCTTGGTGGGTTTTGCAGATCTCTCTTCGGCACCAGTTGATTCAGACCCAGAACCACTCTTTACACAAGAACTCTCTGTCCTCTTTCTTTTCTGACTCCGTGAACTACCAGCAGCCACACTCTTTCTGGTGTGAGCCTTGCTTGTTGACGGCAATTGTGCAGATTTCAGTTGTTGCTCCTGGTCTAAATGTCTCTTCTTTGACTTACTATGTGGCTTATTGGTTTCTGAGAGAGACTCAATATGCTGAAATGCTCTGGGTTTTTTCACAGAGCTAGGAGAATTGGTCCTGTTGTAGTCTGGACTAGCACTGCGTTTCACTCCTCGAGAATTGTCTTTCTTAGGCACCTGCCCCGTTTTCTGCCTTTCTGAAGTGTTGGCTCTGTCTGGATCCTCTGGTTGTGGAACTATGACAGCAGATGATGAGCTGCAGCTTCTAAGAGGTTAGATAAGAAAAGAGTTAGCTATAGCCTGCCATGAATAAACCTGCCATCTAACACTTAAGTTCCCAACTCCCCTAAATCTTGCAGAAAAGACAATGCCTGAGAAATGCTCTATTAACATTTTCAAACAGTTCAAAATAGAAGGAAAAGGCTGTGATTTTTAAATGTACTTTGTTGGAAAATAGGCATGCTTCTTATAGGAGCGGAGAGGGAAGAGGTGTTTGTTATCTCTCTCACAGCCCAGAACAGTCTATAACTAAAAAGTGTTTTTCAGCTAAGACTGCCTTTAAACAGTGGTTACCCTGCCTCCACCTCCTGTGTGCTGGGATTTTAATCAAAATAAGAGTATCTTTGGTTCAAAGATCACTGACTCTAATTCTAACACTCCTAATCAAAAGATGTTACTGTTTCAAGGGAAAGTGGTTCAGAACCACTAAGCTAGAATACTGAAGCTCTATTCTAAATGGCAAATGTTTCCCCAATGTGCAGAAGAAATAAGCGTAAATAATACATTTCCTGAAAGGTTAGACATCATCTCATAAAAGAAATAATTTTCACAGTAGCATCCCTTTGCAAAGCTTCCTGCTAGTTAAAGATCTAGAGAAATGGCTCAGTGGTTAAGAATACTTGCTGCTCTTTCTCAGAGCCAAATTTCAGCACCCACATGGAGGTTCACAACCACCAGTAACAGAAGCTCTAGGGGATCCAAAACCCTCTTCTGGCCTCTTCTAGCATCCAAATACATGTGCTGACATGCATGCACACGCACACGTACACACACACAGACACACACACACACCCGAAAAAGAAAGAATACTGACTTAGACTAACAATAATAGTGACTTAAACAGGTTCTGACCATCAGTTTTAAGGAAAATGTTAAATGACCCCTTGAAATGCTGACAATGGAGAAAGAGGTAAAGCAATCAAGAGCAGTTGCTGCTCTTCCAGAGGACTTGAGTTCAGTCCCACACTAGACCAGGTGGTTCACAGCCACCTCTAACTCCAGCTCCAGGAAACTGCAGCACCTTCTTCTGGCCTCTGGGATAGTGGCATGCATGTGCACATATCCACACAGACACACACATCATCAGGGCTTTTTAAATGCCTATCATAGGTTTGTTAAGTAAATGAGGAACTGCATGACTAAAATTTCATTGCCTAAGATAGATCAGAAATACCACTGGAAAGTGAATAAATATACAAAAGAAAAAAAAAAGAAAACTTGTAATAACATTTGAGATAGCCTCCTAAAATTTAATATTATGCAATAATTCAAATGCAATTTAAGTCTTCCTTGAAATTGTACAAGCAATGTGAAAATTTACCTTTTAGAAAGGTGTCCCCTTGACAGTTCAGAAGTAGTATTAGATTGCACTTTGGGTGCCTTAAAATTAGATTTTCTACTCTCAGGAGGGATATATCCCTTATGTTTTGCCTGCCCTAAATGTGACCTGTCAGCAGAAAATCAAAACAGAAATCAGGACACTGAGATGCAAATATAGTACCAAAAAGTGAAATATTTTTACATTAAAAAAGCCTCCCAAATCAATTCACCTACACTTCTTCCAAATATTCATTAAATTATGATCCTATATTAAATAATCTGAGAAAAGTAATTTTGTCTTGGAACCAATCACCTCTATTTCCAAAGGATAAATTCCTAAATATTAGTTTCCAAAATGCATATTGTGCTTATTTAAGCAAGTTTTTCATATTTCATTTCGGAAATTCAAATATTTCACAATACACATACACACAGAGAGAGCAAATATACTTTTAATATCACAGTATATGTTAATGCACAGTAGGTTAACTAAATGACAATGTACTATGTGGTGCTATATTCCAAAAACTGAGAACTCTGAATGTTTTAAAGAGGAAGAAATAATAAAAAAGCCAAAAACCACATAGGTATTTTAACTTGATAAATGTTCAACATTAATACATAATGTGTACAGATATTATAGTGCAGTTTTAAAATTTTTAAAAATAGCTGGGTGTGGTGGTACACGCCTATAATCCCAGCTCTCTGAGAGGCAGAGGCAAGTGGATCTCTGTGGGTTTGAGGCCAGCCGGGTCTTTACATGGAGAAACTCTGTCTTGAAAAACAAAAAACAAAACCAAAAATCAAACAAAACAGGCAATGTGACTGCTTTTTTTTAAAAGTTTATTATAGCTGGGTATGCAGACCAGTGTGTGTTAAAGTGTGTGCCTCGCTATCATGTGTAAGATCTTGGTTTCAATCTCCAGTACAGAGGGTAGGGCAAGAACCTGTTTGTTGGGGAAAAACTGTAGGAAAAAGGCAATTATGATTCACAAAATAATGTTTCCAATTTGTACTTTTAAAATTCAAGTAAAGGACATAAATTCAGAACTGGATGAACCTATTTTCAAAATAATTTTGCAGAAAAAAAAATCAATGTGGTCATCAAATAGCAAATAAAAACAACATGAAATCAAGACAGTATTAATCAACAGAGAGTACACCTGTGAACAAATAAACATATAGACCATCCTGGAGATACCTAACAATTACCACAAAACACTAGTGAGTGGTCAAAAGACGCCAGTGATATACCTACATTTTGTTTATTTACAACAAAGTATATTATCAATGCCAGCATTATCCTAAAAGCAAGTTTGAAGAAATATGGCAACTGTTAAATCTTTTGTGTGAGGTCAGTCAAGGTCTATGTAATATTCACATATGCAGTTTAAAAAGCACAAACGCCAGGCAGGGGTGGTGCATGCCTTTAATCCTAGCACTTGGGAGGCAGAGACAGGCAGATCGATGTGAGTTCAAGGTCAGCCTGGTCTACAGAGTGAGATCCAGCATATCCAGAACTGTTACACAGAGAAATCCTGTCTTGAAAATAACCAAAACCAAAAACACAAACATAAAAAAATATTAGGCTCAGCACAGTGGCACATGTCTTTAACCCCAGCACTGTGGGGCACGGAAACAAGCAATCTCTGAGTTCAAGGCCAGCCTGATCTACAAAGGAGTCTAGACAGCCAAGGCTACAAGGAAAGATTATGTTTCAAAAACAACAACAATCAATCAAAAACTGGTATTAAAAACAATTAGTGGCACTGTTCTTTATAAAAGTATGATAATAAGGAATGAGAACACAGTGTTATTTAATAGTCAAGATAGTTACTTTTCCAAAAGAAGTAACTCTTGGCTGCATTAGACCTTGGTGTAAAACTTGAGCTGATTACACACATAGTAGGCCCTGGATTTGAACTTAAGTTTTTACAAGTTGTCCTATAGTTACTTAAAAGAGAGGTATAACATTATGCTTTCAGGAAACAAAATGTAATAGCAACAGACTACTATTTTTACATTATATAGTCTAGGTACTATACGTTGTTTCCATAGTTTTGTTGTGTTTTGATATTTGTACTGGAGACTGAACTCAGAGCCTTGCACATGCTAAACAAGTGATCCCCTGCTAAACTGTCCTGGGAAGTTTTATAATTTAAAAATCATGAATTGTTCACTCAAAGCAAAACATCTTTTGAGAAATAATTAAGCTGGCTGTTATGGCGCACCCCTTTAATCCGAGGGCTCTGGAGGCAGAAGCAGGCAGGTCTCTGGAGTTTGAGGCCTGCCTGGTCTACAAAACCCTGTGTTGTAAAGTAAAAATGAGAGAAATAGTAGTTGAAACAAGTATTCAAAAACTATTCATTGAAAAAATGTTATACTAGCTAGAGAGGATGGCTCAGAGGTTAAGGGCACTGAATGCTCCTCCAGAGGTCCTGAGTTCAATTCCCAGCAACCACATGGTGACTCACAACCATCTATAATGTGATCTGATGCCCACTTCTGGCCTGCAGGTGTGCATGCAACCAGAGCACTGTATATGTAATAAAAGAAAAAAAGGAAGGAAGGAAGGAAGGAAGGAAGGAAGAAAGGAAGGAAGGAAGAAAGAAGAGAAAAGAAAAAAATGTTATAAAGCAGACTGAGGAGCAGCTGGCAAAGTGTCTGCTATACAGCTCAAAGATCAGATTCCTGGCAAACACAGTATTGTGGCATGAACCTATAAACCAGTGCTGGGATATAGAAACAGAAGAATCCAAAATCTAGCCAATCCTGAGCTCCGTGTCCACTAAGACCGTGTCTCAAAAAATAAGACAGAGTTGGAGTTGTGGGGTTTTGGGTTTTCGTTTTTTGTTTTGCTTGTTTGTTTTTTCCCCGAGACACGGTTTCTCTGTGAAGCCTTGGCTATCCTGGACTTGCTTTGTAGATCAGGCTGGCCTCACAGCAATCTGCCTGCTTCTGCCTCTGCCTCCCTGAGTTCTGGAAGTAAAGACATGTTCCACCAGGCCCAGCCAGAGCTGGTCTTTAAATACTTTATAAATAGATTTTCCATCAGACATGGTGGTATACACCTTTAATCCCAGGCAGAGGAAGTTGGATCTCTGTGTTCAGCTTGGTTTATATAGGGAGTTCCAGCCCAGCAAGAGGAAGGAGAAAAGTGAGACCTAGTATTAAAAACAAAGAAAAAAATAAACCAATAATGTACTAAGTAGAAGAGTAAGTAGGGGAGTGAGTGGTGGCACATCTTTAATCACAGCACCTGGAAAGCACCAGTAGGTGTATCACTTTGAGTTCAAGGCTAGCCTGGTCTATAGAGCTAGTTCCAGAATTTATCTTGAAGAAAGATCAACCTCTGGCCTCCACAAGTGTGCGTGCATGCGTGGGTGCGTGCGAAACAATTCCTTTAAGTATAAATAAAATGTTACATAACCTCAATAAATCACAGAACATAAAAACACTAATTCTTTCTCTCCCTTCAAAGCTAAATTACTTTGTTTTTTTATTAAAGCCCAATAAAGTTTTGTTTGTAGTGTGAAAATTAGAATGAATTCATCATGACCTTACTAAGATCTTCAATGAACTAAAAACCAGCAGATAAATTCGCAGTATCAGGTCACAAAAAAGTAAAATCTATGCCATCAGATCAAAAAGCCAAAATTCACAAAAACCAGCTTAAACCAGTGATACAGTAACCCCTCCTAAAATTACTTAGCTATTTTCATTAAGAAATTATACCAATTGGGAGATGGGGGGAAAACACATTTCCAACACAGGCCCCCCCCCCCCCCAGTAGCATTGGCTGTCCTATGTAAACCAGTTTGTTCTCAAAGTCACAGAGATCCACATGACACCTATTTTTTTAAAAACTGTTGATAGGGCTAGCAAGATGACTCAGCAGGTAAAGGCACTGGCCACTAAATATGACAACCTGAGTTCTATATGCACAGGACCCGCATTGGGGAACGAGAGAATCACCTCTACAAAGTTGTCCTCACACCTGAACACATGCACTGTGGCACACCACACACTAAAGTAAAAGAAACTTTTAAATCATTGTACAATTGCATGAAAACATTTGTCATATTCTTCCTATTTGTTCTAGAAAGAAGGTGATACCACTTCTTTATGTAAAGATGTAAAAAACATGTCCATATTTTCAGCTTTGTAGGACTTGGGGCATAGCTTAGTGGTCAAGTAATTACATGCTTCAGGCCTTGTACCATCACACAAAAGGATTTATAGCCTATTTATATCAGGTAAGGTCTTCACTTTTGATCTCTTTGTAAAAATGGGCATATTCCTTTGAGCTTCCTATGATTCTAAAAGTAGAAAAGTTTAATGGTCCTGAAACTAATTTTTGTACCATTTTTACATATTACCAATTCTTTCTCTCTCTTTAATCAAAACATCTTTCACTGCTTTATGTAGTGATGCTGAAAAAAACTGCCTATTATTCAACTTCCATGTTATATTGACAATATTAAGGATATAGCTTAAGATTCCAGCATGGTGGTATATATGTCTCAAGCATTCAAAGCAGAGGCACAGAACAAGCCTGGTCTACATGGTGAGAGTTTGTAACCACAACAAAAATAGTAACAATTATTAAAATTTAAAAAGAGCCTGGTGTGGTGGCACATGCCTTTAATCTCAGCACTTGGGAGAGGTGGGTCCTTGAGTTCAAGATCAGCATGGTCTACTGAGTGAGCTAGTTCCAGAACAGCCTGGGCTATACATGAAAACCCTGTCTCATAAAATAAATAATGAAATAAAGAAATAAAACTCTAGCTTATGTACTTTCAAGATTATCTTAAAAGCAAGTCTCGTGCTCGCTTCAGCGGCAGCACATATACTAAAAAAACTAGAACACAGACTGGTAAAATATCTTCACCAACCCTACATCTAACAAAGGTCTAATACTCAAAAATATATAAAGAACTCAAGAAATTAAACATCACCAACCAACTAACCCGATTGAGAAATGGGGCTCAGAACCAAACAGAGAATTCTCCACAGAGGAATCTCAAATGGCTGAGAAACACTTAAAGAAATACTCAAAGTCTTTAGTCTTCAGGGAAATGCAAATCAAAATGACTCTGAGATTCCATCTTATACCCATCAGAATGGGTAAGATAAAAAATTCAAGGGACACTACATGCTGGCAAGGATGTGGAGAAAGAAGAACACTCCTTCATTGCTGGTGGGAATGCAAACTAGTACAATCACTTTGGAAATCTAGCTGGCGCTATCTCAGAAAACTAGGAAGATACAGAGAAGATTACCATGGCCCCTGCGCAAGAATGACACACTGATTCGTGAAGCATTTCATATTAAAAAAAAAAAAGCGCAAGTCTCAAACATCTACTGCATGTTAGAATGGGAGTACTTATTGTGACTTCCTCCATACTTTAAATCACAATTACTCCTATTTAGTCAGAACTTTGGTAGATAAGGGGTTAAAAACAATAGGGCCTGGGAATTAAATAAGTGGTAAAGCAAATGACTTAGTATGCATGAAGCCTTGTGTTCAAGCCCCAGAGGAAAAACAGAACTCCCATCACATCTACATACACCAATTCATAACACAAAGAAGATTACAAAGATCTAAACTTCATGTCAACAAATGAAATAAGTGACTAGTTAACAATTATATAGTTCCTTGTGTTATAGATTTTATTTTGGTTTGGTTTGGCTTTGGTTTTTGATGACAGCCTTTCTCTGTGTAACCCTGGCTGTCCTGGACTCACTTTGTAGACCAGGCTGGCCTTAAACTCACAGCAATCCTGCCTGCCTCTGCCTCCTGAGACTAGGATTAAAGACTTGTGTCACCACACCTGGCATGTTATATTTATTTATTTATTTTGGTTTTTCATGACAGGGCTCCTCTATGTAGCCTTGGCTGTCCTGGACTCACTATGTAGACCAGGCTGGCCTCAAACTCACAGAGATCCACCTGCCTCTGCCTGAGTGCTGGGATTAAGTTATAGATTTTTTAAATGTTTAGATTCATGTAGATATGGTGACATATACCTGTAATCCCAGCACTAAGATCATAATTTGAGACTACCCTGGATTACACAGAGAAAAACTCACTCTTTCTCTCTCTCCTCCCCTTACTTCTCCCCCCCCCCCAAAGGACATATTGCTAAGTATGTAAGTGATTGGAACATTAGTTAAATCTCCAAACTTGTGTTTGTAAAAACAAAGAGAAACATCTTACACTAATATAAAACCAGTTTTGTCTTCAAGACAATTATTTAAAACACATTTTAAGGAGTTCAAGGTAACTTCAAATACATAGTGATTTTGAAACCAGCTTGGACTATATCATATATAAGACCCTGTGTCTCAAAAAAATATGGAAAGGAAGGTTAGACTGCAGAGATAGACCAAAGGAACGTCCTTGTTGCAAAAGGATGAAGACCTAAACTCAGATTCCCAACATCCACATACAAAGCTGGCTGCATGTAATGTCAGTGCTGGGTAGGTAGTAACAGGCGGCTCCCTGTAGCTCCCTGGTGAGCTAGATTAACAAAATTGGTGACTGCTAGTATAAGTGAGAAACTGCCTCATAAACAAAGTAGAAATCAAATGAAGAAGACATACAGTATGGATATCTGGTACATGCCAACGCAAGCAAGTGAATGCACGCAACCGCACATGCACACACACATACACACAAGAAACAGACAGAAAGAAAAGCATATAACACATAGGCAAAACAGCCAAAGCAGACAAAGAAGAAATGTTTTCTAGATAAGAGTAATATTGCTCCTAGAGATAATACCCTGGATAAAATAGTGATACTATTGTCATTTTACAAGTGTAGGCTAGGAGAAGTTAGCAAACAATACAGAAATCAGTATCAAGCAGCTGAGTGTGGTCAGCAATGGAGTGCTTGTTAAGCATATAAATGGCCATGGTTTTTATCCACAGCACTGCAAAACTCAAAGAAAAACAAAGAACTATCCCCTGATCAGTATATGCTGCAAACAGTCTCACTGGTAAATATATAAAGATATAATTAAATGTTGGGGGTAGTGGCATTAAGCCTTCAATCCCAGCACTCTGGAGGCAAAGCCAGGTGGATCTCTGGTGAGTTTGAAGCCAGCCTGGATTATAAAGTGAGTTCAGCATAGCCAGGACTACCCAGAGAAATGCTGTCTCAAAATATAAAATAAATCAATAAAGACAAAAAGAAAATGTGAGAGTGAGATACATGGAAAATACATTGTTTACAGCTTTTATAAAAAGTTACAAGTTTCCAGAAATGCAAATGAAACAACAGAACTTACTTTCCATCTACTACACCCCTACTTAAGGCACTGAAATCTACATTTGTACTGCCACACTTCTCACAGATGTCAACAGATAAATAAACTAACATACCATCAATAGCCAAACATTTATGTATTTAAATGTTACTTGGCAATTGTTTTCTTTCTTCTTATCCTGATTTCTGTAAAATGCTAATACATGATACTAGTGGTTTTAAACAGTACGTAAGCAAATATTTTATATAAATAACTCATTTTAACATACTAAAGGAGTCAGGTATGGTGGTGCATGCCTTTAATCCCAGCACTCAGAAACAGGTGAGGTGGATCTCTGAGTTCGACACCAGCTAGAGCTACATAGTGAGATCCTGCCTAAAGCATAATGAAGCCAGATCCTATGACATATACTAATGGTTGATAACAAGAAAGCCTGTATCTCATAGGGTGGAGAATTTCTGTATTAACTTATTTCAACAAGACTATTGGGTTTAATCACTACCAATTTATGTGCAATTCATGACAGGACAAATATAGTAAGAATCAGTCTGGTCTTTGTCCTCAAAGAGGTCAGTCTCATAAAACAAAGCATTTGGTCTACTAGGTGTTCTAAAGTTCCTCCCAAACATTGAAGCTTGTATTCTCTAGCAAGAAAATACAGGTTTTTCAGAACATCCAGCTTTGAGCCTGTCTGTAAAGAATGAAGAACAAGCTGGAAGTAGTGGCACATGCCTCTAATCCCAGCACCCAGGGAGGCAAAGGCAGGCAAATAGCTGTGAGTTGGAAGGCCAGCCTGGTCTACTAAGTGAGTCCAGGACAGCCAGGACTTCTTGGAAAAAAAGAAGAAAGAAAGGGGAGTGAGGGAGAAAGAAAGAAAGAAAGAAAGAAAGAAAGAAAGAAAGAAAGAAAGAAAGAAAGAAAGAAAGGAAGGATGAACACCAATCAAAAGAGCAATTCAGTCAACACCCAAAATTAGAGGTAAAAATTCACAGAAGTCCACATGCTGATCAGCAAATAACAGGAAAAGAAAATCTCTAACATGCTGGAACCTTATAATTCTCCTTAGTTTCACTCCCACATATTAGACAGTACCAGGGGGAAGGGGAGAAACACCAAAACAATGAAAAACTTACTGAGGCATTTAGTGCTGATAGAGCTTAGCATCACATGAATTATAAAGACCGTTATAAAGTCTGAGTAAATATCTACTACAATGACTAACTACATTATCTAACCTAATCTTTCTAATACCAAGGATGGACTGGAGAGAAGAGCACTGGCTGCTCTTCGAAAGATCCTGAGTTCAATTCCAATCAACCACATGGTGGCTCACAACCATCTATAATGAGATTTGGTGCCATCTTCTGGCATGCAGGGCAGAACGCTATATACATAATAAGTAAATCTTAAAATAATAATAATAATAATAATAATAATAATACCACCACCACCAAGGAGACCGCATTTCCATTTTCTTAAGTAAAAAGGGAGGTCTCCAGGTTAAAAAAAAAAAAAAAAAGGCAAAACTATATCCAATTATTCAACTTCCAAAACTTTCAAAAGGAGACACTGATCAAAATAAAAGGCCTGATTCTGTGAAGATTAAATTGTTCCTAACCATTCCAATATTCGATCCCAGTACTTGTACATTAAAAAAGAGATGGTAAGCAAGAAAAATAGAAACACCAATTCAGTCACACTGAACCTTACTTAGGAAAGAGTTCTGAATATGGACAATTGTTGAGAATGAGAAATGGCCAGGCATGATGGCCCACACCTTTAGTCCCAGCACTTGGGAGGCAGAGACAGAGAGATCTCGGGGCTCAAGGTCAGCCTGATCTACACAGTGAGTTCCAGGACAGCATGGGCTACACAGAGAAACCCTGTCTCAGGAGAAAATGAAAAATGATCTGAGTACTTCCTCAGTAAAGGACAGAAAAATGATCTGAGACGTCTATCATCTTTTGAACTCAATTCTACCAAGAAATATTTAACCAAGAATGCTTACAAATATGTAGATACTATTTTCATGTCCATTAAGACCTAATTTATAATATTATTAATCAAATAGTTGGACTGAAAAGATGGCTCAGCAATGAAGAGCACTGGCTGCTCTTCCAGAAGACCTAGGTTCAATTCCCAGTACACATATAGCAGCTCACAATTGCCTATAACTCCAGTTCCAGGGTATCACTCAAACATATACATGCGGGCAAAGCACCCATGCACATAAAAAAAATGTTTAAAGCTGTTCAATGATAGCCTACTTTTCTAATCTATTCAAAGCATGGATTCAATATCCAGCAGAATGGGGGTGGGATGAAGGTAGGAGTTCAAACATTTCCATTTCCAACAGAGAATAGTGGTCTTATTCTGGCAGTAACTAAGGCAATAACCATTATAAATCTTATTTCAGAACAAGCAAAAAATCTGTCCATTGACACAATCTGTCCAATCCTGGAAAAGTAGTTAAATTTTGTCCAGTTTGTGGTCAATAAACAAATCCAGATTGCAAGAGCAAATATTTAAGTTAACAAAGGATAAAAAACAGCAAGACAGGTGTAAACAGCTATATTCTAAACTGTATTTTAAAGACAAAAAAACAGGACTGTGGTAGCACATGGCTTTAATCCAGCACTTGGGAGGCAGAGGCAGGCGGATCTCTGTGAGTTTGAGGCCAGCATGGTTTACACGCGAGTTCCAGGACAGCTGTTACACAGAGAAACCCTGTCTTGGAAAAAAAAGACAAAAATAAAATAAAATAAAGATGTGAGTCTATTGATTTCTACATTTTTAAAAAATACTGATTTTAAAAAAATCTTTCCAAGTCAGGCATGGTGACACCAGCCTTTAATCCCAGCACTCGGGAGGCAGAGGCAGGTCAGCCTGGTCTACAAAGAGAGTCCTGGACAGACAAAGCTACATAGAGAAACCTGTCTCAAAAAAACAAAAAATGAAATAAAATAAAAATAAATAAATAATAATAACCTTTTCTTAAAACTCTTACATGCGTATGTGAGTATGCATGCAGACCTGCGTATGCCATGATGCAAATGTAGAGATCATTTGGGTGTCAGTTTCATCTTTCCACCAAGATAAGTCCAGTGACAGAACAAGCTCATTATCACATGCGGCAGCAATCAACTTTTGCTGCTAGGCCAAATTGCTAGCCGTAAAAAAAAAGTCTTTAAAGTGTAAATTAAAAAGAAAATATCTACAGTTTGGATAAATATATCAAACATCAAGTAATTATTAAAACTTTGTAGGACAAATTTCTGAATTGGGTAAGTTAGATTAGATTTAAATATTGTGACTATCAAGCCATAAAATAACTCAGAATAAAAAGCTATTCTTCGTTTAAGAAGGAACAAAGAATAGGAATGGACTTAATTTTGCAGGCTTCCACACAAAAATAAAATGATAAAAATGGCAAAGCCAGTGAGTTAATAACCTTCCATGAAGAGCTACAACTATGTAACAAGCATCTCTGAAATTAAGACAAGCAATAATATAATCTGGCCAATATACAGCAATATGCTCAACTCAAACTATCAAAAAGGCTAACTTTTGCCAACAAGCATTTTTTTTTCTGTACTGCTTGGGGATGAAGCTTGTTGCTAAATTGACAGAATGCTTTCCCAGCATTCACAAAGCCCAGAGTTCAACCCCCAGCACTACATAATCAAATACTCTGCTAATCAATACCAAGGACAGCTCAACTAATTTAAGCCCTGTCTAAAATAAGGCTATGCTCTATTAATTAGCATTTTGATAAGTCAGTGTACACAAATAGGATTATAAATTAAACCAATCTTTTTTTTAAAAATTCAGCAATTTAACAATCTGTTAAGAGTCACCAAAATATTCATCCTTAGTTTATAAATTCACTTTCAGGAATAGAAATATAACATAAATCAAATGTAATAATAGGCACATCCATTTTTTCATAGAGAAAAATAAAATAAAAAACTTCCTTTCCTGGAAGAGGTGGGGTAAATCACTAGAACCTCTAATCATCGGATTTCACATCATAGAAAAACCACGTAGGCATTTCACATTCTCATGTGGAAGACTATTACAGAATTCTGGAAAGTACATATCCAGTGAGTACAACTGGTCACTGTAGTCTGTAACTCTTACTGTATTATTTCATGCTAAAAATCCACACACAAGGAGTTAAAAATGACATGGGACAAAACTACAACCATGGTTATGTAAGTAGTAAAACTAAAATGATCTTATTTTCCTATAGTCTCCATGATCTTATTTTCCTATAGTC
>OU015743.1:23676698-23740857 GCA_907169655.1 Acomys percivali | reverse complement strand
ATGATCTTATTTTCCTATAGTCTCCATGATCTTATTTTCCTATAGTCTCCATATATACTTTTACAGTAGAAAGTGAAAATTAGCACTGACACCATCTTAAGCAAAGCTGCTATAGAAGAAGTTCACTTAATCCCACCATTGCCCATTGAGAAAACAGGTGAAAAGCACACCGTACAGTTAAAATGATACTGCATGGCCAAGAGGGAAGTGATAGCCTACAAATACCTGGGCTAGAAGTGGAAAATGCTAGAAGTATCCCTGAGAGCAAGCCAACAGAGAAGCAGTGGAAGGAAGTTTTTTTTTCCTAAGAAAGAAAAAGAGAACAGAAAAGAAAGGAACAGATCAGCTATCATCCAAAAACTCAGAGGAAAGAGAAAAAGAAAAATAATAGGGATTAAGATATCTAGTTCATTACAGACAGCAATGAAAGATGTGAGAATAAAAAGAAACAGAAGACACTATTTTCTTTTTTTTTAATCTTAGGAATGAGTGCAAATTATTATCCCTTTAAAAAGATAAAGGGGTCTGAAACAATGGCCTAGTTAAGAGCACTTGCCAGTTCTTGATAAGGATCCAGGATTAATTTCCCAAGCATCTATACGGAGGATCACAACCATCTGTAACTCTAGTTTCAGGGGTTCTAACATCCTCTTCTGGCTTCTGAAAGGCATACATGTGGCACAAACACATACATGCTACCAAACAAAACAAAAAAGGCACAGAATAAAAATGAACCTTAAAAAATGAAAAAGGTTAAATTACTGCCTGGTGACACATGCCTATAATCCCAGCATTCAGGAAGCTAAAGCAAAGGGATTCAAACTGGGGCCAGCCTGAACTAAATAGAGAAGCCTTGTTGAACAAGTGAAAAGGTAAATAATGAGGTAGAACCAGCTTGAAAGGTAGTCTTGATTTGAGGGGAGGGAACGACATGTTAACTAGGAGACTACATGACAGTGGCAGCTTAATCCTATATGAAAGAAAACAAAAAACTTGAAACTGAATTTTAAAAATCTAGGATACAGCCAGGCAGTGGTGGTGCATGCATTCAATCGTAGCACTGGGAGACAGTGGCAGGTCAGCGAGTTTGAGGTCAGTTGGGTCTGCAGAGAGAGTTCCAAGATAGCCAATGTTACAAAGAGAAAACTTGCTGTCTCTGAAAACGGGATGGGGGGGTGGGGTGGGGGAGGGAGACATATATAAAAAAAAAACCTTCCAGTTAGATGCTAAGCTGAAGGAGAATATTCTTTGATCTTCCGCTAAGTCATCATTGGGCTCAAGGGATCTCTGCAGTTAAAACAGGCTGACAGTTTGTATCAGATTGAGCTGCGTTTGACACATTTTAAAAGACTTATTTATTTTATTATGTATACAGTGTTCTGCATGCAGGCCGGAAGAGGGCATTAGAACACATTTAGATGGTTGTGAGGCACCATGTGGTTGCTGGGAATTGAACTCAGGACCTTTGGAGAGCAGGCAGTGCTCTTAAACTCTGAGCCATCTCTCCAACCCTATGTTCCACATTTATTAAACAGAATTTCTTATCTGCCCAGAATTTCCCTGAGTCTCAACTGAAAAGAAAAAAAGGTTTGTTTTGGGAGTAATTTTTTTTGGTTTTTCAAGGCAGGGTTTCTCTGTGTAGCCTTGCCTGTCCTGGGCATTTTAGACCAGGTTGGCTTTGATCGAACTCACAGCTATGCCTGCCTCTGCCTCCCAAGTGCACCACCAAGCCCAGGGAAAAAAAAAAAGAAAAAAGAAAAATATTTAAAGTGTAAAACGCACCACTATGGTGCTCTGACAGCTATTAATGATCATCACGTCACTCATTAGATCTCTAGCCACATGCTTCTACAAGTCGTCTTCCCCTGGGCTGGAGAGATGACCCAAAGGTTAAGAACACATCCCTATCCCGGCACTTGGGAGGCATGGGCAGGTGAGTTTCAGGCCAGCCTGGTCTAGACTTCCAATGGCAAACAAAGCTACACAGGAAAAAAAACAATAAAACAAAAAACCCTATCTCAAATAGTAAATAAACAACAATAACAAAAGTCTTCAGTGGAGTTCCACAACCACCTGTAAAACTGCAACTCCAGGAGACCCAATACCCCCTTCTGCCCTCCGTAGGCACATGTACACACAAATAAAAGTTCATCTTCAAAATACAATTGCAATTGCTCTGTCCCAATTATATTCAATCCTCTCCCATACATAAAACCACTGGAAAAATATTCTCAAGAATAGATCGTTAGGATAGCATTATTGCAAAAGTTGGTCTGGGATGTGATGATAATCACTCTCAATTTCTTTCCAGCTGAGATTCTACTACCAGCAAAGAAGCAAAATGTGAATAGGGGCAGTGAGACAACAAGGCAGTATTCTCACTAACAATAGTAAGTGCTTTTTGCCCTAAAGCTATTTCTTTGATATGTTTGTATTTATACGTATTGAAAACTAGAATGCTATTTTTCAGTACAACTAAATCATTATTACACTACATTGAACACAGGTGTTTAAAACAAGAGTAATGATGTAAGAAATGATAAATATGCTAAACTTAGATAACTAAATAGGATCTCTTTTGTTTATTACTGAGAAGAAATTTTTCTTTGGAAATAGGATGTCATGAACTTGTTACTCAATAGAAGATGATGATATTGAACTTCAGATCTGTTAAGTACCAGGGTTATAAGATATACACCTTGTCCAGTTCACACCACACTAGGAACCCAACCCAAGGCTAGACAATCACTGTGCATACACAGTTCTGGAACAAAACAAAAGTTTGAAAGAAAACTTTAAAAGACATGTTAAAGGTTAAAAACTGTGCTCCCAGATAACCAGCACCCACAGAGTGGCTCACAGCCATCAGTATATCCAGTTCCAGAGTACCTGATGCCTCTTCTGGCATCCAAGGCATCAAGCATGCATATAGTGTAATAGCCGCACATGTAAGTAAAACATCATAGAAAGCCGGGCGAGGAAGCACATGCCTTAATCCCAGCACCTCAATGAGGCTGGGCCAAGCCAGCATGGTCTACAAAAGCCAATAAGACAGCCAAGGGTAAACAGAAAAACCGTGTCTCGAAAAAAAAAAAAAAGAAAAGAAAAAAGAAATTATGAAAGCTAAATATTACAGAAGGAGGCAAAGTTAAATCTTTGCACATTTCCCACCATTTTCAAAGATTTAAAAATTGTGTTATTTTCCTTCAAAAGGGAGCACAGAATACATTACCTTACGAGTAGAGAGTGAAAAGCATTTGCTGCTCTTGAGGAGAGTTCCCAGCACTAAGATTAAGTAACAATTTCTACCATGCATATCAAGATTTACAATCACCTATAAAGCCAACTCCCTCTTCTGGATTCCAAGGGCACATACATAAACTCATATGATGACACACAGATAAGCACTTAATTTAAAAAGAATAACTAAAACAACTAAAAAGATTGCCTTAAAAGCACATGGGTGGGGTGGCAGGGAAATGGTATGTACTTGACACACTCAAGTCTAGCAACCTGAGTTTCAGCATTACAACACATGTGGAAGGAAAGGATTTCACAAAATTTTCCTCTCATCTATATACAGGCCGCATAGCATGCGCACCCATACGCAAAGATCACCCACATACATAAAATAATCAATTATTTTCCTAATTTTTAAATTAGAAATTTGCCATTCCACAATATAATGGAATTCCAATTATTATATCATCATAAAGTTACTTAAATCAACACAATTCTAATTGCAAGATTTAATGACTTTTTTGGAGGATATGATACAAGGCTAGCTACATAACCCAGGCTGCCTCTGAACTTGCTAAGTAGGCCAAGAAGGGATCAAATTTGGGGGTTTTCCCTGCCTCCCCTTCAGAGTACTGAGAATACAGGAATGAAATCATGTCCAAACCAACTCAGTAAATAAACATGGTAGTGTACGAAACTGTATAGAACACTGATGTACCAAATAAACAAAATACAGGTATGAAAAGCAATGCTCTTGTGTTAACTCAAAATGTTGACAGTTCATGTACTAAAAATGTATAACTACAGTTGTTCAAAAGATCTAACTTGTACAAACATATAAACACATGTACTTGCAACTTTAAAAAGACTGACAATAGGGTTGGCCAGATGGCTCAATCTGCTCTTCTGGAGGTCCTGAGTTTCAGTTCCCAGCAACCACATGGTGGCTCACAATCATGTGATTGGATGCCCTGTTCTAGCAATGCTGGCCTACACACTGTATACATAATTTAAAAAAATATATTTAAATAAATAGACTGACAACAGGGCTAGACGGATGGCTCAGCGGTTGAGTAGTTGCTGCTCCTCCAAAGGTCCTGAGTTCAACTCCCAGCAACCATATGGTGGCTAACAACCATCTGGTGCCCCTTTCTGGTATGCGTGAAGACAGTGTACTCATATACAGAAAATAAATACATCTTTTTAAAAAAAAAGACACTATGCAAAGGTCAACAGAAACATTTTAAGTGGATTGTGGAATTAGTATTTTTCTTTTACTTTTGTATACTCCTTGCTCTGATCATAATTATACTTATCCCTGTCTCAAAACTGCACATGGAAACCTATGTATTCTGTTCCTATCTAAATTGTAATGTTGTTGATGCTGAAGACTTTGAAATTTTCGATATAATAGTATATGAAATGAGCTGGGTGGTGGCATACACCTTTCATCTCAGTACTCACAGAGGCAGGAGAATCTCTAAGTCCAAGAGTTTGAGGCTGGCCTGTTCTACAGAGTGAGTTTCCAGGTCAACCAGGGATACACAGAGAAACCTTGTCTTAAAAAAATAAATAGTGAAATGCCACATAGATACTAGGATTAAATTCTCAGAAAGTAATTTATTCAAAATAATGAAAAGTGCTATTTTAAGCTAGGCATGGTGGGGCATGCCTTTTATCCAAGCACTTGGGAGGCATCTCTGTGAGTTTGAGGCCAGCCTGGTCTATGAAGCTAAGTTCAGTACAGGCAAGGCTACAAAAAAGGAAAGTGCTAATTTTTTTTTAACCATCAGCATAAAGGTTAAGTGTGGCTCTCTAAGTTAGGTAAGAATTCTCTAAGTTTAACACTAAATTTGTACTTAACAATAACCAGCAACTCCAAGAAACAGACAGACCCATTTAAGAGGACAAAGGAACTAAGGTGCCTAAAACCCTAAGCCAAAGAATTCCAAATTTTATGGCAGAGACATAACTAACACACAAAGTTATAGGTTCAAAGACCTTATCCATAATTACTTAAGCCATTAGGACAAATTACTATTATTCACATTTGACATTTTCAACTTCTTTTTAATGATTTACCAATATACATGACTGCCTCAAATTATTAAAATTGAGTACAATTTCTAAAATAACTACAATTCACTATGACTCATTCCAAGCTAAACACTGATATCACTAGATTAGAGAAAGTTCTGAGTACTTTATAAACAATGACAGTCCATGCCTAAATCAGACCCAGAATTTTACTTTCAAGAAACTGTATGTTATTATATGTACCTTATATAAAACAATTCCAATTAAAAAAGATCAACAGCAGGCTGGAGAGATGGCTCAGCAGTTAAGAGCTCTCTCTCTCTCTCTCACTTCTAAGAGGTCCTGAGTTCAATTCCCAGCAACCACATCGTGGCTCACAACCATCCATACTGGTATCTAATGCCCTGTTCTCCCCCCGGCAGATATACATGCAGATGGAGCACTCATAAACATAAAATAAATAAATTTAAAAACAAAAGGATCAACAGCAGACCACAAATTCAGAGAGCTAGTGTGCTGACAAAGCATCTCACACCTTCATGGAATCCACAGGGAAGACTACTCTAGTCCTCCTACACCACTACCCTCAAGCTGAGTGTCAAACCCTAAGTGCTTAAAACAAATGAAACTTTCTCTCAATAAAACCATTAAGTTGAGGATCACAAATGGTTGAAACATGCCCCAACATGTGTTAAGCAAATACAAAGGACAAACAAAACATGATATATCATATGTTAACAACTTTAAATTAGAGTTTCATGTCAGTGACTGGGAACTAATTTTAGAGGTGCCTAACTAGGGGAAATATTCCAATTTTGTGCTTTTTTTTTTTTTTAAATTCCCAACTCCTTTACAAATTATCACGAAATACATACCTTCCTCCTATTGAGTCGTCTTGTGGTTGGGCCCCGGCAGTGTTCCTCTGTGAACGTCGCAGTGACCCCCCTGGATTGTTATTAGGCCGGTTGGACATTGGCACCTCTCTCTTGAAGGGACATACCCTTTCTAGACACTACCATTCACTGAAAGAAAAAAGTAGGAAAAAAGTCTGATTAGATACACACAATATAATAGAAAAGAAATGTGGGGCAGCTACTGCCTTATTACACTGTGTAGCTTGACTATGAGTATCCGAAATTTGAGGCTTGAGTGATTGATGACTTAGTAGTTAAGAGCACCTGCTGCTCATCTAGAGGATCTGAGTTTTGTTTCCAGTACCCACATTAGCCCGCTCACAATCACCTGTAACTCCAGCTCAGTGGATCTAATGCCCTCCTTTAGCCTCCTAAAGTGCAAGCATACATAATGAATAGAAAAATTTTAGGGCCAGAAAAAAATGGTTCACCAGGTCAAAGTACTTGCTGCCACGCCTGAGTTTGATCCCTGGGACCCACCATGTTGGAAGAAGAGCTAAAATTAGCAGTTGCCCTCTGACCTTCATTCACATAGGCTCACAGACACATAGAAATAAACTTTAAAAATAATAAAAGCAACATGTTATACCTACTTTATGGTTCTGCTGTAAGAGTAACAATAGAAACTAAAATTACAGTATCCTTCCCCGCCGCCCTCCTGCAGGGTTTCTCTGTGTAGTCTTGGCTGTCCTGGACTCGTTTTTTGTAGACCAGGCTGGCCTCGAACTCACAATAATCTGCCTGCCTCTGCCTCCCGAGTGCTGGGATTACAGGTGTGTACCACCATTCCTGGAAAATCACAGTATCTTAATAGCAACATGAAAGCAGTTCATTAGAGCAAACAGAACATCGATCCCAGATATCCTAAAGTTATACCAGATCTTCTTGCTATGAAATTAAGCTTGCAAAGTTGTAATTATGGTATAAAATAGCTAAACTAAGAAGAGGCTGATTCTCAGAAGGTATGTTTCATAAACAAGCTGTTATTTGGGGCTGGAAGCATGGCTAGGTTTACTGTAGACCGGTTACTGCTCTTCCAATGCACCAGAATTTGGCTCCCAGCAAGTGTCAAGAAGTTCACAACTGTCCAGTGAATCCAACTCCCCTGGCCTCTAAAAGCACCTTCCCTCACACATATCCACATGCAGATAGATACATACCGACATAATTTTTTAAGCATATACTTTAATCAATGAATAACGATCTGTTTATATCAATCCAAGTGAGGTGTTAAAGCCCACATTAAAGCCTCCAAATAAGTTTGTAACCAATCTTTCAGTATATCTATTTACAAGGGGAATGAATAATCTCCCGCTTTTTAGAGGCTGGTGCCACCCCACCCCGGCCACTGCCAGTTAATAACTAAATCTCTTAAGTGGATTTTTGAGTTTTTGGAACTATGATAGGATAAAAAGTGGTTGAGTTACAATTTGGTCCAATTCCATTGGAAAGGACTGTTTATCATTATTTTAAGCAAATTATCCAAAAGTTCAAATTACTACGAGCATGATAGCTCAATCCCAGCACTCAGAGGCTGAGTTAGTAATGAGCATTATCTTCAAAGCCAGTCTCTGGGTTATATACTGATTTCAGGCCAGCCTGGCTACTTAGTCTAGACACTGTACAGATGGGCATGGTGGCACACTTGGGAGTCAGAGGCAGGCGAATCTCAGTGAGTTCCCGGCTAGCCTGGTCTTAAGAAAAAGCAAGTGCCAGGACAGCCAGAACTACACAGAGAAACCCTGGGGGAGGCGGGGAATTATAACTCAAGACAGCTAATGGGGAGTGCGGGAGGATCGCCAAGCCTGAGTGGAAATTGTCTGCTGACCTACACACAGACACACAAACAAACACACACTCTCTTCTTCTCTCTTCTCTTTCTCTCTCTCTCTCTCTCTCTCTCTCTCTCTCTCTCCCTCTCTCTCTCCCTCCCTCCCTCCCTCCCTCCTTCCTTCCCTAGGAAGCTGGAGTTAGAGCTCAATGAAAGAACACTTGACAGCAGGTGGACTCCTAGCACAATTTAAATAAATAACAAGGCCTGGCAGTGGCCTCGGAGTCAGAGGCAGGCAGTCAGAGGCAGGCGGATCTAGAAGTTCAAGGCCAACCTCATCTACAGAGTTCCAGGACAGCCAGGGATACACAGAGAAACTGTCTCGAAAGCCAAAAAAGAAAGAATCCACAGTAGGTTTTAAGACACTCTTGTCCATAGTAATAAAACAAACAAAAGGAAAACAAACTATCAATAGAAGTTTTACTTACAAAAAAATTAATTAAACTTTACATTAAATTCTTCAATACTTTACATAACTCTGAAGTGTACCGTGGCATTTTGCAAACTGCACACCCTTCAAAACATGATTTAAGATTTTATTTATTTATTGTATATTAGTGCTATTTGCACAAACACCTACAAGCCAGAAGAGGGCATTAGATCACATTAGAGATGTAAGCCATCTCTCCAGCACCCCTCCCCCATTTTTAAGCCTTTAATTTTTATGCCTCCATAGGAAGACAATATCGTAAACTGTAAGTTCAGCATTTGTTTCAAGAACAGAGACTATCAACTATACTATACATGCTGTCCTGTACAGGATAACAAGTTATTCCTACTTCTTATCTAACCCTAACAATCCCAGATGTTTAAGAACAAATTATTACTCAACAGATGAAAGCTCATCCTCACTCAAATTATCTACACTGTATCTACAAAGTTTCTCACACTGTAGCCTAGGGTATCCCTGAACCCTTAGCTATATTGTTTCAGCCTACTCAGTGTTGGAATTACAGGTGTGAGCTACCACCACTTCCTGCTTACACTGACCTTTAAAGCACAAGCCCTTATTCAAATCCATCTTGGAGCTTTCCCTTATACAATGTCATATACAGGCATATATGAGAACTAATCATAATATTAAGTGATCATACTGTATTATGAAGGTAAAATTTTTCTCTTAGAGAATAGGCAATAGAATTCTGAGATTCCAGGCCAGCCTTAGCTATAAGACAATTCATCTTTCCTTTCACATTCCCCTCAAAATAAAATGTACTAACATCCTCTCTTCTCACTACTGAACAAGTTAATATTGTGAAACTTGAAAAATCCTATTTTTCAAAAACAAACAAACAAACAATCTGGGCAGTGGTGGCGCATGCCTTTAATCCTCACACTCAGGAGGCAGAGGCAGGCATATCTTCTGAGTTCAAGGCCAACCTGGTCTACAAAGAGAGTCCAGGACAACCAAAGCTCTACACAGAGAAAACCTGTCTCTCAAAAAACCAAAAATAAATAAATATAAATTTAAAAAAGAAAAGGAAAAATAAGGCTAAACAAACCAGTCATTTTCTTCTCTACAATAAATAAATAGTTCTACATAACAGGAATCAGAGACAGAGTAAGTCACACACCTCCAAAATGTAAAATTAAAAACAACAAAAAGCCAGGGCAACCAAGTCTCTCCTAGGGGTGTGGCTGAGTCATAAAAACCAATAAAAATGAATTTGGGAAATAAAAGATTCATCCCTGTGCTTTGTAGAGACATAAGGCACACCTGAGCCCTCTTTTAAGACAACTGAAAGTGAGATGAGAAGACCATGATTGACTTTAGAATCTTCAGGAGGAAAGTTCACAAGAGGCCTTTCAAACCTCACAACAGTCTTTATAATCACCAGAGAGAAGAGAAAGCCTAATATAGGAAAAGTTGGGCATAGCTGTGCATTCCTTTAATCCCAGCAGACAGGCATATCTATAAATTCAAGGCCAGCCTGGTCTACACTGCAAATTCCAGGCCAGCCATGCCCATACAAGAGACCCTTTCTCAACCCCCATCCTCGTAACACACACAGACACGCACACACACAAAGTGCTAAGGATGTAGGGGAAAAGAAACTGCTGTAGAAGAATGTAAACTGTATAGTCACTATGGAAATCAGTATTAAGGCACCTCTAACAATTAAAAACAGAATGAATGTCATCTGACCCAACTATCCCATTCTTGGGTATATAGCCACGGCCAGGAACTAGCAAGACCAGGTGTGCCTGTCAACAATGGATGTATAAATACAATATGGTACATAAAGCAAATGGAATGTTACTCATTCATAAAGACAAATGAAATAACATTTATAGGAATGTATACATTATCAAATAATTATTTTTAAATGAAATATGCCAGACTCAATAACTAACAAACAAACAAACAAAAAACACGTTTTCTCTCATATACAAAGGCAAAATTTAAATAGGTATTTAGCCAGGTGGTGGTGGTAATGCACGACTTTAAGCCCAGCACTTGGGAGGCAGAGGCAGGCAGATCTCTATGGGTTTGAGACCAGGCTGGTCTACAGAGTCAAGTTCCAGAACAGCCAGAGCTACACAGAGAAACCTTGTCTCCACGAACCAAAAAACAAAAAATAAAAATAAATAAATATGTTCGTAGGCTACAAAACCAAAAAAAGTAGAGGGAAAATATCTCAAGCAAGGAGGAAAACAGTAATGGAATACATGCACAGGAAATTAAGAGGGACTAACAAGAGGAGGGGGGGGGCAAAGGTGAGGGAAATGAGTAAGAACACAATACTGACAAATATGTACAAAGACAGCATTGTGAAACACATTACTTGTATGTAAGCCTTACATTAAAAAAAATAAAGGCCACTTAGACTGACAGAAAACAGAATACCCAGAACATAAAGAGTAATACAACCAAACAGTAATGCAAGACCCCAGCAAGACAATACAAGTGGCAGGAAAAAAATACAAACATTCTTAGGAGTAAAAAGATTTCCCCAGGAGGAAAATCAAAGAAGGGGGGGGCTCCTCTGAAATGCGGCAAAGAAATTGTACTAGATAGGAACAATTTCAGAAAGACCTAAATATTTAATAGGAACAGATGATGAATCCACTTAGAAGAAAGCCTGAAACGCCCTTAACACTAGAGGACAGCAGAACAGTTACATAAGGCACACTCTTCCAAAGTGCATCAGGTGTTTTAAGTCACAATACCCCATATGACCCTGGCACTATGAAGAGGTACAGGTCCTTACTTAAAGCCAACTGAGCTAGTGCTGTAGCTAAGTGGCAGAGTACTTGTTTACCATGTCTCAGATACCTGGGTTCAATCACTAGCAAATCACACATACCTCAACCTCAACACAAGTGAACTGCGTGCTAATTCTTAAAGGGGGGAGCTCTGGGTAGATGGCTCAGCCATTAAAGGACAAGATCAAAACGAAACCAAAAAAGGTAAAGGTAGTTCAATGGTAAAACGAGTGCTATAACACCTAGTCCCCAACCCTAATTTTTTTTTAACCTCTTAAGACATTCACAATCTTGGAAGATTAGAACAGATTTTTTTTTTTTTAATGTTCCAGTCTCTTAAGTTCAGTTCTGCAGTAAAAACTACCATCTTCTCTTCCCTAAGTATTTACCCAGCCTCATGAAAGGACACTCTCATGGCAAGAAAACAGCACATTTGCTAAAGGACTTAGGAAAAAGTAGTAAACCCTTTAAGAGAAATCTAAGAACAGGCAGTTCATATTTGTAGGAAGTACATTGTATGTATGTGTGTGTGTGTGTGTGTGTGTGTGTGTGTGTGTGTGTGTGTTTTGCCTCCATGTTTGTCTATCTGTGCGAGGATTGTCAGACCCTTTACAACTGGAATTACAGACAGTTGTGAACTGCCATGTGGGTGCTAGGATTTGAACCCAGGTCCTTTGGAAGAGCAGCCAGTGCTCATAACCACTGAGCCACCTCTCCACTCCAAGGGATTTATTTTAAGAGAGGATCTCCTATATCCCAGGCATGGCCTGTTATCTATACCTGCCTGGTGCTAGTACTACAGGTATGATAGGTTTGTACCAGGCTATGTGATAAGAAAAATTTAAAAAGGGGTTTGCGTATGCCTACTTGACACTCAAGCACCTGAGCTTCATCCCTACCCAAACCTACCCATGCCACCCCATCTACCTCAACAGTACAGGCTACCTCCAAACTCAAAACATCCTGCACCTCCATCTCCATAGACTTTTATTGTCAGATGTGAAGTGTCACTTTTTTATAACTAAATTTAAGTACAGGTTTAATAGGTTAAAAAAAATTTTTTTTTAATTAGATAATAAGCTGAGTGCAGTAACACACTCCTGTAATCCCAGCACTCAGGGAGGCAGAAGCAGGCGGGTTTCTGTGAGTTCGAGGCCAGCTTGGTTTACAAAGTAAGTCCAGGACAGCCAAGGCTACACAGAGAAACCCTGCCTTGAAAAAACGAGGGAAAAAAAATCAGATAGTGGCCTTTAATCTCAGTGCTAGGGAAGCAGAGGCAGGAAAATCTCTGTGGTCTGGTCTACAAAGTGAGCAGCCTCTAAAAAACTGTTTTATAAAATAAAATTAGAAAGTAATGATAACGATTGTACAATTTAAACTGTATGAAAATACTACTCTTAAATGGATAAGCCTTATGGCATATGTACTAAATCTCAATGTTTTTTAAATGTTATTTTAGAGCCAGCAAAGATGGTTCAATGGGTAAAGAACAATCGCCACCAAAGCTGACCATCTGAATGTAGTGCCTACGAATTACATTCGTGAAAATAAGAGCCCATCCAAGCCTGACCCCCACACACACATGCAAACATACAAAAATACAAAATTAATTTTTAGCCGGGCATTGAGTTCGAAGCCAGCCTGGTCTACAAAGAGAGTCCAGGAAAGCCAAAGCTACACAGAGAAGCCCTGTCTCGAAAAACCAAACCAAACAAAAATGACCAATTTTTTAAAGTGGGAATTTTACTCTGAAATTGCTTGTTTTCCAAGTACTACACTGCATCAATAGGAAAATCTTAGGCGTCTTATTGTATTTATTTGGGAAGAGAGATTTATACATCTCACCTGACAAATCTATTTTAAATCTTCAATTATGTCGATAGATATGCCAAACCTTTCCTCAAGTATCAGAAAGTACCATAAACCAACTGACATTTACTTTGTGATGCAAGAAATCATATTAAGGAAGTGCCTCAGAAATGCTAGACAAGTACAGAACCATAGAACTATTAATCACCAGTCCCAGATTTTTGTTTGACACAGAGTCTTACTAGCCCAGGTTGGCCTCCAGTTTGCTGTCTTTCCTCCACCCCCCAAATTATCAGTCTCTCAATTTACCACTTAATCTTGCTTCTCAATTAACATTTTAAATAATCACCTATTAAGAATGAAAAACTAAGCAGGACCAGGTGGCACACTCCTGTAATCCCAGTACTTCAAGAGGCAGAGGCAGGCAGATCACTGTGAGTTCGAGGCCAGCCTGGTCTACAAAGTGAATCCAGGACAGCCAAGGCGGCACACTCCTGTAATCCCAGTACTTCAAGAGGCAGAGGCAGGCAGATCACTGTGAGTTCGAGGCCAGCCTGGTCTACAAAGTGAATCCAGGACAGCCAAGGCTACACAGAGAAACAAAAAAGGGGGTGGGGGTGGGGTGGGGTGTCTAAAGAGATGGCCCAGGAGTTAAGAACACTAGCCACTTGTCAAGAGATCTTGAGAGTTCAATTCCCAGCAATCCCATGATGGCTCACAACCATCTATAATAAAATCTGATGCCCTCTTCTGTCATGTGGTCATACACACAAATAGAGTGCTTATATATACAAATAAATCTTTAAAAACAAAACAAAACAAAAGAATGAAAAACTAGTTGGGTGGTGGTAGTGGTGCATGTCTTTAATCCCAGGAGGCAGGGTCAGATGGATCTCTGAATTTGAGCCCAGCCTGGTCTACAGAATGAATTCCAGGACAGCCAGGGCTACAAAGCAAACCATTTCTCTAAAAACAAACAAGCAAGGAAACAAAAAGACTTAAGGGGGTGCGGGGAGGCCTATATGATAGAACACACCTTTAAACCCAGCACTGAGGAGGCAGAAGCAAGCAGATCTCTGGGATTAAATGTGTGTCCCACCACACCCAACTAGCAATAACATAAAAAAATTTCCCCTTTATGCTTTTATACCAATTGGACTTGTTTTCTTAAGGAGAGGTCTTAAAAGTCCCAAAGAGGGACGCTGGTCTGTTGGTGTACACCCAAAACACACACACACACACACACACACAGGGAAGGGAGAGGGGGAGACAGGGGAAGGAGGAAGGGGAGGGAGACAGAAGAAGAGGAAGAGAGGGTGAGAGATGAAAAAAGTAAATTAATTAATTAATTAACTCCAGCTTCAGGGAATGTTAACACCCTCTTCTGGCTTCCTCAGGCAACCACACACATGACATACAGTCACATAGACATACATATAAAAATTTAAAAACTAATAGCCATGGAGGCTAGAGTAATAGCTCAGCAATTAGGACTACTTACTCCTTTTGCAGAGGACGACGATTGAGTTCCCAGAACCCATATGGCGGCTCACAACAATCTATAACTACAGTTCCAGGGATCTGACATTATCTTCTTACTTCCAAGGACAACAGGGATGACGGTGGTACATATACATATACGTGGGAAAGATTAAGCTTTGTCACTGGTGGAAGCAGTCTTGGCGGGCTTTCCCCTTGGGGCACCCCATGAATACCTTGTGACAGACTGAGTGGAGCCATCCTGGGCCTGGAATTCAGGAAGCAGACCTGGGAACCCCACCTGGGCTATTGTTTTCCTAATTGACCCTCAACGGGAGAAGGAGACCGCCCTTCCCAAGTGACTCAGGCATGTGGGGAGGAGAAAACAACAGGTTCAGCCCAGGCTAGAGCGCATGTGGAGCAGCGAAGAGGCTGGACCAGCACGAGGGCCAGAGAGACACCTAAGGACCCGTCCAGTGGAACGGATACCGGAAGGTTCACTCTTTTGTCCCTTTAACCTTTTTTCCTTCTTGTGTAAGCTAGTTGGGTTGTATAATAAAGTTTAATTGTTAAGAAACAGAGCCAACACGTATATATAGCCAAACATTTATACACAAATTTAAGTGGGGAAAACTAGTCATGGGCCAAGAGCCACGGTACACACTGCTCATCCCAGTACTCAGGAAGCAAAAACAGGCAGGTCTCTCAGTCCCAGACCAGCCAGGGCCATACAGTGAAAGCCTGACTCAAAAACAAGGTCAACCAACTGGCAAACAATTACCCAACTTCAACTTGCTACAGAAGTCATCAATACTCTTCACTGATATCCTTAACACACTAAAACATATTCTTAACACTCAACCTAAGTGAGTGCTAAGAAGCCAGGAGTGGTGGTACATGCTTTTGATCCCAGCACTTGGGAGGCAGAGGTAGGCAACTGTCTACAACACAGTGCAGGCCAGCCAAGGCTATTATGCAGAGAAACCCTGTCTCGAAAATCAACAAAAGAAGTAAGTGTAAGAGAAATCCAATTTGGGGGGCTGGAGAGGTGGCTCAGTGGTTAAGAGCACTCACTGGCTGCTCTTCCAGAGGACCCCAGTTCAAGTCCTAGCACCCACATGGCAGCTCAGAACTGTCTGTAACTCCAGTTCCAAGGGGATCTGATACTCTCGCACATATACATGCAAAGAAACAATGCCTATTAAATAAAAACTAAACTGCCAGGCTTTAAAATCATTTATTTTTAAATTAAAAAAAAAAAAATTGGCCAGGCGTGGTAGCGCACGCCCTTAATCCCAGCACTTGGGAGGCAGAGGGAGGCAGATCTCTGTGAGTTCGAGGCTAGCCTGGTCTACAAAGTGAGTCCAGGACAGCCAAGGCTACACAGAGAAACCCTGTCTTGAAAAACCAAACAACAAACAAACAAAATTAAAAAGAGAAAAATCCAATTTCTTAAGCTGTATTTTCAAACATCAAGAAAAATATTTCCTATCAATAAGAATGGTTACTAGCCATGCTAGCTAAACTATTCAGGCATTATTCTAACTCCTTTTCATATATTAATCCTCATAACAGTCACAGGTTTAGGTCTTTCTTTCTTTCTTTCTTTCTTTCTTTCTTTCTTTCTTTCTTTCTCCTTCTGAGACAGGGTTTCTCTGTGTAGTCTTGGCTGTCCTGGACTTGCTTTGTAGACCAGGCTGCCCTCGAACTCACAGAGATCTTCCTGCCTCTGCTTCATTAGTGCTGGGATTACAGGTGTGCACCACCATGCCTGGCTATTACTTCATTTTTAAAAGGGAGAAACGGAACCCAAAAAGTGACCAAAGTTATGTGGCTAGTAGTTTAGGAGCAAGGATTTAAACTGATTCCCAGCCATGGCTCTTAACCACTTCTCAAATTCCTTTATCACTGGGTCATTATCACATTAGCTTCCCAAGACTGCAGTCCATATATGTAGACATAAGGTTGTTGTGTAGTTTAAATGTTGATTTCTGTACCCCCATGTCTGGTCACAAGCTTTGTTCTGAGAATTTACTATCTAAATGTTGCATAAACTCTACTCCCCAATTGTCAATAAAGCAGCTTACAGCCAATCAATGAAAAGGGTGGAGAATAGGGCTGGACTTCCTGCCAGCCAGGGAAGGATGAGTTAGGGGAAAAAGAAGGGGAATTAAGCAGGGGATTCAGCCTCTGGCAAGAAAGATCAGGAGGAAGGTGCTGGAGCAGAAGTTGCAAAGTTCAAATATTGCTGGAATGTTCACTGGGAGTAAAACAAAGACTTAAACTGATCAAGATTGTGTTGTAAAACCTTGTATTATAAAAGAGTCTCAATTATTTCTATGATAGCTGAGTGGCCAGGCAGGGTGGTACACGCCTTTAATCCCAGCACTAGGGAGGCAGAGGCCATCCTGGTCTACAAAAGCGATTCCAGAACAGCCAGGACTGTTACACAGAGAAACCTTCTTTCAAAAAACTTTAAAAAAAAAAAAAAAAGTTAAGAGAAACAAACACAATTTTATAAAAATAACCTCAACACATGTACTCTACCATCATGCTCAAAGCAATAAACCAAAGGGAAAGATTGAATTTAGTTGCTATTGTTGGTATGCATATTTTACTGTAAATATATACATACAGTATAATCTTAAAAGGCTCTGGGTCAGTCAAGACTGTAAGAGGTTAGTGAAACAAGAGATTCCCAGCACTGTCAAAAACAAATAAGCAAGCTAAGCTGAGCTTCAATTTCTCAGCTGACTCAAGATACTCCAATGGTTGACTAGTATATTTTCATTAATTCCTTTCACTTCTAATTTCTTCAAAATGTTTAGAGAGGAGGAAGGGAGTAGCAGGACTCAAGTACAGGCAGCTGGAAGGTAATATTAGCTAGTTAGAAGAAGCTAGAGCAGATTATCTTACAGTGCACAGGCAAAGCTGAAATTCCCCAAGTCTTAGCTCACAGCAGCAACTGGAAGACAAAATTAAAAAGGCAAGGCAAAGAACAGCAAAACAGCAGAGCTGTACTCTCCACATTTAACACTCAAGTTTTCTAGAAAGTATTTTGAAAACAATTGTGTTCCAAGACAACTGACAAATAATTAGCAAGCTGGTCTGTCCCAAGTTAATCTTTTCAAAATTCAACTGAATTGTTGCCATCTACTAAGGAGAAATCACAAATGCATATGGATGTGATACAGAAGAGGATGGGTCCTCAGAACATCTGTGCTTCCCTACTGTAGGCAAAAGAATGAAAATAAACACTTCACAAAGGGAAAGCCTGAAACTACAGAGAGACTCCTGGTTCTTTTGTTTTGTTTTTTAGAGACAAGGTTTCTCTGTGTAACCCTGGCTGGCCTCGACTCACTCGATTTGTAGACCAGGCTGGCCTCAAAATCAGAGCTCCACCTGAGTCCTGGGATTAAAGGCGTGTGCCACTATGCCTGGCTCCGGACTCCTGATTCTTATGTTAGTAAAATACACACTTCACACATTTTTAACCCAAAGTTCACACAAACCTATAAATAGTTGACTATGTAGCCTTCCTAACTCCACAAAGAGATATGGTGTTAAGGTATGATGTTTAAACCAGTCACACATCTTTAATCCCACTACTCTAGAGGCAGAAGCAGGAAGACCTCTGAGTTCTAGGACAGCCAGAACTACACAGAGAAAGACTCAGAAAACAAACAACAACCAAAAAAAAAAAAAAAAACTACTCACACACACACAAAACAAAGATATGATGTTAAATTATGAAATTACACTGACAGCTTCTTTGTTATTTCAATCCAAATCAGGCCCAGTGTGTTGGCCCACACCTTGAACCTAGGAAGCAGATCCAACAAATTTCTAGGACTTTGGAGCCAGCTTGATCTACATACAAATAGTGAGTTGTAGGCCATCCAAAGCTACATAGTGAGACTGTCTCAAAACATAACAAAAAAAGGTCACAAATTAAACCAACCTGCAAGCAACAGAACCTATAAGAATATAGTAGAGACCATGAGACATAATCACAGCACTCAAGAAGCTTAAAGACGATAGTAGGTTCAAGGCCATTCTGGGATATATAGTGAGATCTAGTCAGCAAAATCAAAAATATACTACAACTCAAGAATCTGAGGCAAGAGAATCAAGCTTTGAGGGTAGCAGCTTGAGCTATTTGAGACTTTCTATCAAAAAATCCAAACAACAAAAAGCCACTCCTGGGAAGCCAGGCCCAGTGGGGCACGCCTACAATCCCAGCACTCAGGGAGGCAGAGGCAAGCTGAGTTCTGTGATTTCGAGGCCAGCCAGAAGTACAAAGGAAGTCCAAAACAGCCAAGGCTACACATAGAAACTCTGCCTCTGGGGGGGTTGTGGGAGAAACCACTCCTGAAACTCACTTATATAGATGAAGCTAACTAGACTCAAACACAGAGTGATCCTTCTACCTCTGCTTCCCCAGAGCTGAGATACAGGCACTGGCTATTATCACATGTTTTTGCTTCGGTTTTGTTAGGCATAATTTAAGCCACTTCTTAGTTTTAAAATCCTGCTGTAGGATGTTTACATTGTTCCAGTATATACCCTAGACAACAGAGCCAAGAAAAGCTAGGGCCTGAGTTTTGTATTTAATAAAATTGTTGGAAGCACCTTCATTATACAAGTATCTCAGGAGCAACTACACCTGCTGAGTAAGTACACCTGCTGGCTTGGGGTGTGGCAGTGGTAGAATGCTTGCCTACCACCATACCTGAGTCCTCTCTGTAAAGATAAGAACTCTTATTCAACTTGTTCCTTATTTAGTAGAGATCAAATTTATGAAAATACAAGATATTTAATTCAGTATGAAAACAAAGCGGCATGAGACTCAGACCTGCACTTAAAACTTCCTGCAGGGACTTGAGAGTAGGTACAGAAGAATGTAAAGTTTAATGGGTCTAACTGTGGCTATGCTACAGTACTGAGGTTAATGCTAAGGAAACTTGGGCTGACATTATTCCAATATTTATTTTTAAGACAAAAACTATGTTGTCCAGACTTGCTCAAACCCATAATCCCCCTTTTCAGTCTCTTAGGTGCCTGGGCAAAGGTATAGGCTATCCTATCAGAGTCTGTACTGTAACTCTTCAGTGGGAGATAAATAAATCTAATACACCATAGAGAATTGCCTCGGGGCATTTGCTATTCTTGCAAAAGACCAGCGTTCACCCTAACATTCACGTTGAGCAGCTCCCAACCACCAGATATCCCACACTCTAGTCTAGCCTCTTTAAGCAACCAATATGCATGTGTGACAGAGACACACATATAAGCAAATCTTTTAAGATACCTTGAACACATAAACTACGTTAAATTATCATTAACCTCTGAATAAGAAACAACATGTAAATATTAATTTATCAATATGCTGGAAAGAGGAGTGGGGGTGGGGAAATAGTTTATTGGTGAAGAACACTGATTGCTAAAAGTTCCACTCCCAGCAAACACATGGCAGCTCACGACTATCTGTAACTCCAGTTCCAGGGGATCCAACACCTTCTAACTTCTGTGGGCACCAGGTACGTTTACATACACGAAAGCAAAACACTCATACACATAAATCTTAAATTTTAAATGAACTGAAAAGGTAAACTGCTGTTAAGACTTTGTTTTTATGAAAGTGCTTCCCTTACTACTGAATTCTGTGCTAAATTTTGGCAAAGATATATACACTGAAGGTGTATCTGGGACAGGTGGTGCCTATCTTTAGCCCCAGCTACTCTGGAGCCTGAGGTAAGAGGATCTCTTCAAATTACAAATGAGATTAGACAGGACGACATAGTAAAAAACACCTCAAAAGGAGAAAAACAAAGCCCTGAAAACAGAACATTTACTGTTCACTTTCTGGTTACAAACAGCTTTAAATGCTTTGTAAGTAAGAAAGACCTGGTTAACTACTTAACACCCATGGCCCTTGTCCAGTCAAGGATGTCTCTTTGTTGGAAGCTGTTTTAACACATTCAATTACCATTTATTCAGTTTTGTTTTAGTTCTGAATACTGCTTGAGACCTAATGCTCTTTTGTTATTCACTCCGTAATTTCCAAGTATTATAGAAAGAATACTTAACTTTTGTTAAGCATTGTACTGTTAAAAAAAATACTCAAGGGGCTAGTGAAGGCAAATCACATAAGACATGCCAGGCGTGGTGGCGCACACCTTTAATCCCAGCACTCCGGAGGCAGGTGGAGCTCAGTGAGTTCGAGGCCAGCCTGGTCTACAAAGCGAGTCCAGGACAGCCAGGGCTACACAGAAAAACCCTGTCTGGAAAAACAAAACAAAACAAAAAAGATAATAAATAAGACATATCCAGCATGTGTAAGGCTCTGGGTTTCATTCTCTCAAAAAAAAAATGTATACCTTTCTGGAGCTGGACAGATGTCTCAGTGGTCAGAACACTTGCTGCTTTTCAGTTCAGATACTGATATCAGATGGCTCACAACTGCCTATAGTGTAACTCCAGCTCCAAGGGATCCAATACCCTCTTCTGGCCTCCACCATAACCCACAAACATGTGACACACAGATATAGCCAATATACATAAAATAAAAATAAATCTTTAAAAAAATTACACCTTAGAATACAAAGTAATTCAACTCAATTTAATATTAAATTTTTAAATTATCTGCCTAGTATTCAAGTCGATGACATTGGTATTTTAAGCTTTAATTATAGGCATGTGTATATCTGTCTGGGTATGTACACTTGAGAGCAGATTACCCAAGGAGGCTGTGAAGATACAGCCTCAACCAGATGATCTACAGAGCAACTTCCAGGACAGCCAGAGCTACACAGAGAAACCCTTGGGGGTGGGGGGTGGGGGCAATGGCCTTTGAAAGCCCTGAAGCTGAAGTTTACAGGCATGAGCCACTTTGACCCAGGTGCTAGGAAGTGGTAAATCAGATCCTCTGGAAGAACAAGGGCTCTTAAGCTTCTCTCCAGCCACTCAGATGATTTTTTTAAACTTTCATTTGTCTTTCTGGCTGAGCATAGAAATAGAACCTAGTAAGCTGTACCTCCAGCCTACCCTTTCATCTTAATAAAAGTGGTTAAATGTACAACAGGATTTTATCTTATTTACTTTTGTTTGCTTAAGGCAGAGTGTTGGGCTAGAGATAGTTCAAAGATTAAAAGCAGTGCTCCCTGTTCCAGAGTACCAGGTTTGACTTCTAGCAGCCACATGGCGGCTCACAACTGTAGACCTACAATTCCAAGGACACCAGAAAAAATATACATACTCCTATACATATTAAGTTTTCCAAAAAGAAGACAGGATCTTACTTTTTATCACAAGCTGCTCTTAAGTGATTGTATAGCTGGACTAAGCCTGAACTTACAACAAATCTCCTGCAAATGCTGGAACTACTGGCATAAACCACTTGTTAAATACTTATTGTCAGGATTCTTAAATGCAGAAAACATGCCTTCAGGATACCTATAGAATCATGATAAATATTGTATTCCTATATAATTCTGTTGTTGTCCATTTGGGGAAGCGTCTGGGTGCTGTCAACTAAACCTAGACCTTCACACGTACTAAGTACAAATTCTGCCAGACATGAACAAACAACTCCTGTGTCAACTTTAAGAAACAAAACTTCAAACTGTTTTAGGTGCCTTTTGTATTCCTCCCAGAAGTGTTGGCAATCAGGAAGCAAGGGATAAATATGTATTAGTGGACTGGGGAGTTGGTTCATCCATTAAGATGTTCTTCCAGAGGACCTGGGTTCAAATCTCAGCACCCCCATGGTAGCTCTTACCTGATAACTCCATGATCTGATACCCTGACACAGACACACATGAAGGCAAAACACCAAAGCACATAAATAAAAATAAATGTTTCAAAATATGTATTAGTAAACTGTGATCTAGTAAAAATACAAGTTACTAACACAAATTTGATCAATTTAACCAAAGTTGGCTTGTTCCTTAGCAATTCCTTAAAGTGGGCTGGGGATGTATAGTTCAGGTGGTACCTGATTTGGGGATAGAGAGATGGCTCAGTGGTCAAGAACACTTGTTGCTCTTCCAGAAGACCTAGGCTCAGTTCTCAACACTGGCATGATTGCTCACAACCTTCCAAAACTTCAGATTCAAGGGCTCTAACACCTGACTTCATGAGCACTAGGCATACACATGGTGCACATACATACATGAAAATAAAACATTTATACACAATTCGTTTTGTTTTTTTACAGTTTCTCTGTGTAGCCTTGGCTGTCCTGGGCTCACTTTGTAGACCAGGCTGAACTCAGAGAACTGCCTGTCTCTGTCTCCTGGGTGCTGGGATTCCAGGTGTACGCCACCATGCACAGCTTATAAAATGTTTTGACACAAAGAAAATTTAAGCATTTAATTTTGTTGTACATGTATGTCATCCAATCCCCAGCACCTGGAGACAGAAATTCAAAGTCATCCTGGGCTCTAAAGTAAAGTTTCAGGCCAGCCTGAGCTACATGAGACCCCTTTTCAGCACTACCAAAAGGAAAAACTTTTAGGTAGCTGATTTTGAGTGTGTGCGGTTTTCTGTTTTGTTTGTTTTCCAAGACAGGGTAGATAGCTGATTTTAATAAATATAACTGAAAAATTCATATCCTACACTAGTTACCAACTTTAGAAAAGTTAAAACAGCCAGGAATGGATCTGAAGTGATGGCTCAGGTCAAGGGCACTACCTGCTCTTACAAAGGTCATGAGTTCAATTCCCAGCAACCAAATGGTGGTTCATAACCATCTATAATGAGATCTGGTACCTTCTTCTGGCCTGCAGGTGTACATGCAAGCAGAAAACTGTATACTTAAAAAATAAATAAATCTTAAGACAACAACAACAAACAGCCAGGAATATGGCTAGAGGGATGGTTCAGAGGGTAAGAGCACTGGCTGCTCTTCCAGAGGTCCTGAGTTCAATTCCCAGCAACCACATGGTGGCTCACCATCATCTATAATATGATCTAATGCCCTCTTCTGGCCTGTAGGTGTATGTGCAGGCAGAGCACTGTATACATAATAAGTAAAGTTTTAAAAAGACTTAAAAAAAAAAAAAAACAGGTTGAGCACGCCTTTAATCCCAGCACTTGGAAACAGAAAGTTAACTGTACATACACATTTTTAAAAGGGGGGGGGGGGGGGGTAGCCAGGCGGGGTGGCACATGTCTTTAATCCCAGCACTCGGGAGGCAGAGGTAGGCAGAGCTCTGTGAGTTTGAGGCCACCCTGGTCTACAAAGAGTCCAGACCAACCAAGGCTACACAGAGAAACTGTCTCAAAAAACAAACTCCCCTCAAAAAACTAAAAATAAAAATAAAAAAAAAAGAAAAAGAAAAACACTAATAATATAACAACACTGAAGTCAGAAGTTAGCATACTTGTGTATTTCTGTTTACAAGACAATTATAAGCACTTAGAGAGGAAGAAGGCGAAGAGGGAGGTGCTCCACATGATCTTCCTGAACCTACTCTCTAAGGACACAATACAGTTTAAGTTACAACTCAACAGTGAGTTCCAGATGGGCTGTGAAAACTCACTCTGGCTTTCCAGGCCATCAGATATTTACCATCATTCAGGTCTTCAAATTAGGTTCAACTTAAAACAGCACAAGGTACATGTATGTATTCAGAGTATTGCCCACAGTAAGGTGAACAGGAATTTAAGTCAGAGTAGAACTCACAATTTATGAAAGCCAAAGAGTTGATTAATTTTTACATTGAAATTCAACACTCTAACTTCACGTCTTGAAGGCTTGTTTATAGGTATTTCACCTTTAAAAACAACAATACCAAAGCAGGACATGGTGGCACACACCTTTAATCCCAGCACTCGGGAGGCAGAGACTGTCTGCGAGTCAAAGACAGCCAAGGCTACACAGAGAAATCCTGTCTTGAAAAACCAAAACAATACCATATTTACAGAAATAAAGCCTCCCCTCTAAAAAGAAACAAACTAAAATGATGAATTATTAACATAAATTGGTGAGAGAAACAAAGTTCTTACACTATTATTCTGAGTTTAAATGATCAACTATTAAGGCTGCCCTAGTGGTACCACAACTGTAGTACATGCTACACAAGAGGATGCTACCTACACGGCAAGATCATTACTTCAAAAATAAAAAAGCCAACTACTATATGTAAATAATGGACAGTGACTGCCCAGAACTTTTTTTAGTACATGTGATTTCAAGTTAATTTACAGTGTTTTAAATGTACAGTAATCAGACAGGCTGTAAGGTAACACACTTGCATAATCTCAATACTTTGGGAAGCAAAAGTTTGACATCTTGAGATTGGTTTAGCTATATAATAAAACCTTGTCTTCAAAGAAAAGCATTTCATGCTGGGCATGGTGGTGCATGCCTTTAATCCCAGCAGAGGAAGAGGCAGAGGAAGCATAGGCAGACGGATCTCTGTGAGTTTGAGACCTACCTGGTCTACAAAGCCAAGTCCAGGACAGCCAAGGCAACACAGAGAAACGATGTCTTGAAAAACTAAAAAAAAAGAAAGAATGAAACAAAGTCGGGTGGTGGGGTTACACACCTTTAATCCCAGTACTCTCAAGGCCAGCCTGGACTACAGATCAAGTTCCAGGACAGCCAGAGCTGTTACACAGAGAAATCTTGTCTGGAAAAAGCAAAAAAAACAAACAAAACAAAAAAAGAAAGAAAAGCATTTCATTAACGTTGCATAGTTACAGTATCTTGTTCCTTCAACAGACTTCTTTTCTTTTCTGAGACAGACCTTTGATATCCTGGAACTTATGACCTTGGAAATTACCAGATGGTCTTGAACTCACGGTCTGCCTACCTCTGCCTCTCCAGTACTAGGATTAAGGTATGCACTCCCCAAAGCCCAGGCTTCAAGAAACATTTTAAAAATATCTGTTATTGGGACTAGAGAGATGTCTCAGCAGTTAAGAGCACTGGCCCTTCTTCCAGAGGCCTTGAGTCTCATTTCCAGCAACCACCTGGGTACACACGCGCACACACACAAAAAAAACAAAACTTATTTTTAATTTAAGAAATATCTAGGCCAGGCGTGGTAGCGCATGCCTTTAATCCCAGCACTCGGGAGGCAGAGGCAGGCGGATCACTGTGAATTAGGAGGTCAGCCTGGTCTACAAAGCGAGTCCAGGACAGCCAAGGCTACACAGAGAGACCCTGTCTCAGAAAGAAAGAAAGAAAGAAAGAAAGAAAGAAAGAAAGAAAGAAAGAAAGAAAGAAATCTATTATTGCCAGGCAGTGGTGATGCATGCCTTTAATCCCAGCACTAGGAAATAAGAGGCAGAAGAATCTGAGTTCCAGCCCAGCCTGGTCTACAGCGTGAGTTTCAGGACAGCCAAGGCTACACAGAGAAACCCTGTCTCAGAAAAAAACAAAAACAAAACGAAACAAAAACCTAGGACTAGAACCCAAGTCTTTTCTCTTATAATAAAGGGCAGGTGGATCTCTGGGTTCCAATCCAGGATAGGAAAGGCTACACAGAGAAGCTCTATCTCAAAAAAACAAAAAACAAAAGAATGTTGTTCACTCCTGAAAAGTAAGAGGGGCGGCAGGCAGCTAGAATGGTTTTTCCCATGGCAGTGTCTGATCATGTAGCCCAGGCTGATCTTGATTTCCTGAATCTAGGGCCCTCCTAAGTGCTGGGATTATAGGCAGAGGCTACCATGCCCAGTTAGAATGCCGGGGGTTTTTTTGTTTTGTTTTTTGTTTTTTTTGAAACAGGTCTCAATATGTAGCACTGGCTATCCAGGAACTCACTGCTGGCCACAGGATCTACTGGTCACAGAGATCCTCCTGCCTTTTTCTGGGACAAGCATGCACGCACCACAATGTCCAACTTTAAAACACCTTCTTAAATAAAGCAAAAACAGGAAACCATCACCAACAGATTCCCCCCATACTCAAAGCAAAGCCTAGTCTTGTTGTCTGAAGCTTATAATCCTGGCCTATAACCCTAGCACTCCAAAATCTAAAGCAGGAGAGGGTAGTACATTCAACACCAACCTGGCTATACTGGCTACAGATCCAAACCCTGGCTCAAAACAGTCAATGCAATAAACAAGCAAGCAAAAAGTCATCTATTTTCTCTATATTGAGCCACAGAGGTAAAATACCTTACCTAGCACCTTAGTGGGAAACCAGTTAAGGAGGCAAAACTCTGTCTCAAAACAATCAAAAAAAAAATCTATTGGACATTGGAGCAAAGAATCCTTCGAAGCAGAAAACTGGTGGTTTATTTGACAAGACCAAAGTACCATTACTGTTCTTCATGCATATCATAATGATCTAAATAATTCTTACCCTCAGCAAGACTAGACTCTAGTAGGAGGAAAACAAAAGCAACACATGAACAAGTACTCTATTATAACCCAAAGTGAACCACATACAGATAAGGGGGAGGAAGGGGGAGGGCAGAAGGTAGTTTTCAAAGTTATTAAAGAGGTAGGGTTAAGTTTGTTACATCCTCTAGCTACTATGGACACACTAGGTGCTTACTAGGTTTGAATGGAGGGAAAGTGCAAGCCAGGTTGGTATTTGAAAGAAACTTGAGTCATCAAATTACCTGTCCAAGACCAGTGTGGCAAAACATGCCTATAATTCCAGCACTTTAGGAGGTGGGAATAGGAGGTCTTCCTGGTTACATGATACCCTATTTCAAAATTTAATTACCTGTCCAAATAAGAATAAATAAAATTATCACATTTGCTCATCATTGCCCTACTCATCCACTTGGAGAAAACAAAAAGCTCTCTAGAATCTATAAGAGATGAAGATTCTAGCCAGGCATTGGTGGCAACCTATAACTCTGTTACACAGAGAAACCTTGTGAAAAAACAAAAGAAAGAAAAAGTACATTATGTGAGAGCTACAAACCAGAATAGGTCCAAATCAGTCAGTAATAAAAATGGAAAGACAGGATGCCCTTTAGAGATAGTCAGTGGGGGCTGGAGAGATGGCTCAGAGGTTAAGAGCACTGTCTGTTCTTCCAAAAGTCCTGAGTTCAATTCCCAGTAACCATGTGGTGGCTAACAACCATCTACAATGAGATCTGGTACCCTCTTCTGGGGTGCAGGCACATATGAAGGCAAAATACTGTATAAGTAATAAATAAATAAATAAATAAAGGAGATGGCTCAGTGGTTAAGAGAACTTGTTCTTGCAGAGGACCCAGTTTCAACTTCTAGCATCCACATGGTAGCTCATAAGCATATATAACTCTAGACCCAAGGGGCCCAAAGCCCTTCTGACCTCCGCAGTAACCAGGCATGCACAACATGCTGTACACATACACACATGCAGGCAAAACACACACACACAAATTTTCAAATAAATGTTAAAAAAAAAAAAAAAAGACTGAGAATTCTGTAAAGATGAATAACACATTTATCTGTAAGGACATAATTAAGAAGCATTGATGCAAACCTAGATAAAACTTTTTTTTAATCTAACAGTGAACTTGGAGCAGGGTGGAGTGGCGCATGGGGGGAGGTACACAACCCTGTCTGGAAAAAACAAAATTATAATCACGTTTCATGTCAACTCACTCTTACAGACCAGGACCACTAACATAATTTTCTAATACATACAATCTTCAGTGGCTGGATATATTTTTTGCACTACCAATTTATCTGCTGGGTTTCCAAAATCACCCAGTGAAAAATAATTGCCTATTAACATTTTAGGGATAAAATGGACACCAGGTAGGTTAACTAAAAAAACATCAACTTTCAAATCAGTGATGTGTCTGTCTTCTCTATAGAGCTGTTGCTTTGAAACAGACATAAAGTGGTTAGAGCTGGCTAGCAATTCAGAACCCTGCCTGCCTGCTTTTCAGGAGAAAGCGGGAAAGAGATTCGTGCTGGAAAGAGAAAAGACTGTCGGAAAGGAACATTTAAAAGTATTCTCAAAAGCAGACAATGACTCTTTAAGAGGAAGTTAAGAGCAAGGTAGTCTCAACCTCTCAATTAGTAAGATTGCAGTTGTTTCCAGGCCTGGTGGCACATGTCTGTAGTCCCAGTACTCTGGGAGGCTGAGGCAGGCAGACCTCTGTGAGTTCGAGGCCAGCCTGGTCTACAAAGTGAGTCCAGGACAGTCAAAGCTACACAGAGAAACTGTCTGGGAAAAGAAAGAAAGAAAGAAAGAAAGAAAGAAAGAAAGAAAGGAGGGAGGGAGGGAGGGAGGGAGGGAGGGAAGGAGGGAGCAAGCTATGGTGGTACCAAAACATTTCCAGAGAAAACAAAGTCATGGTGGACTATAAAAAGGATGACATAAAAACGGAGACTGAGATTAAGAGAAACAAAAAGACTCTTCTAGAATAGCATGGACAGTACCTGGTGTGGATGGATCAGAGGTAGAGAAAAAAGACTAAAGGCAAAGTGAAAGGACTGAGGAAAAAGCAAAGGGCAAAGGAAGGGCTTGGCCTAGTAGACCCTTAAAAATGTTAAGTGCTGCATGGCACACAAGTTTGGTTAGAATGTCTGCACTGATTTAAGCTCCCACTAAATGTAAGTCATTTGTTTTCATTATTTTAATTCGGTCTTATTTCAGGAATTCAAAACCAAAATAACTCATTTGTTTTTGGAACTTGAGTATCTTCTTTTAAAATTTTTTTTTTACAACATTAATTTTTTTTTTAACTTCTCTCAGTTAAAGCAGTGATTTCACCTTAGTCTACTGTAATTAGACTCCCATACATTTTTAATATTTGCTAATTTTACAATTGCACTTTCTGGGACTGCCAAGAGTGCTCAAACTTCTACAAAGTATATGAAAAGCTAGAACAAAACGCCCAATCAGAGAAAATCTAAATGCCAGCTGAGCAAATTTAAACACTACTCACAATCCTGAAACACAGTGGAACAGATGGAAACAATAATCTTTAGTTCTGCAATTCTTATGTTAGTACACTGGCAGATAAGCATTCATATACAAAGCCCACCAGCAACCACGCTTCAATGTAGAAAAACACAGCAGTTCTGGAACTAAACATGGAACACGGAGTATATTAAACAGTCTAAAGACTTAACACTGAAGTAACCACATAAGCATAAGAAAATAATATTCCAGAAATGCCCTCCACAATTTATTATCCATAAACTTGTAATAACTTAAAATGCGACATGTACAAGGCCTCACATACACGTCCCCTTGCCTTTTTTTCTAACACAACTAAGACCTTTGTTCCCAGCATCAGTTTTTTTTTTTTTTTTGTACCCTACTCAATAATAGCTCTTTCGACTTTCTACGACATGGTTTTGCTTTGTTTTCAGAGATGAGATTCTAAGCCTCAACTTGCCAAGTCTTTTCAAAAAATGAAAGGCCAAAAATTTCTAGTAAGACTCGAGAGCAAGAAAAAGTTAAAGACACCACTACAGGGCCTACAAACCGAAAAAAGCCTGGAGATTGGGTGATTTGGTAGCCCAGGCCAGATCGCGAGCTCAGACTAGGAAGGGAGACAGGAGAGCGGTTAGACCACTCAGAACAGAGTCACTGCGCTATCAACCGCCCCCACCCCACCCCACCCCCACCCCCCGTGTACCTAGTAACATCCCCGCCCCCAGTTAACGGAGCGAGCAAACTAAAACCCAACAAGAAACTAAAGCTAAAACCTCTCCCAGAGAAAAACTTAAAAACACATTAACAGAAACAAATCTAATGGAGGGATTAGAAGCCTCCTTGCCGTTTTACTCTCACCTGAGAGGAAATCAATTCCCTCCGGTCCACCTAGAGTAGTTTACAAGATGTAATTTAGCTACCACCACCCCCACCTGCATTTTTTTTTTTTTTAATTCTAGTAATGTTTCTGCGTTCTAACTAATTAAGGTTTTCTGTTATTCCGAGAAAGTGAAAGACAGAAAGGCTGGGTCTTTGAACCTTCGTTTTCTGAATATCCCTATAACTCGCTTCCCTTCAAGAAACCCACTGGTTAGGCGTAGTTAAGAGTTGAACTGACGGACGGACGGAGTAATAGGTTTTATGTAATCCACATATATTAATCGCCTGACTCGCTTTGAATGTTAATACGATTTGGGGGTGACAATTGGCCCACCTCCCTCACCCCCCAGTTAACCTCTCCGTTCCATTCCCCTGCTGGTCTTCTTAGAGGATGCTTCTTCCCTCAGCCAAGTTTCTCGGCCTCTACCGCGGCCCTTGCCAGCCCAGCACGTCGTCGTCCTCCCTTAGCCTTAACTTCCCGGCTGGAAAACCGCCCCGCGCCGGATCGGCCAGGCTCGCCGGCCCGCAACCGCCCCCTCAGGCAGGAAGACCCTTACCGCGGTCCAAAGTCACACCCGCCTCTCCCTCCTCAGACCCTCGCCTCCCAACAGTTGTCACTCGAGCGGCTCCCTAGTTTCCATTTCCGGGCCGTCCACAGCTCAGAACCTCTCTTTCCCTGTTTCCGGGCCCCCCGTCCCATTTCCGGGGAACCCTTGCCGTCTTCACGCCCCCCACCTGCACTTCCGGCCCCCCACTTTCTCTCTTCCTAGACGCCCTCTAGGCTCCAAAGATCACTTCCGGTCCCCTCCCGGGCCCCCGCTGGGCTCCCCCAGACCCGCACGCCCTACCCTGGTTCGCCTAGGGCCTTCCTCATCGCGGGAGGCCGGAGCGGGGACCCAGAGCCGCCCCCCCCCCTCCAACCCCCACTCCCAAGCCGGTCCGCTCCGGCTCCTCAGGCCACGGGCCCGCTCGAACGCCTCACCCGTCAGCCTCGGGCTGGTCCTTCCGCGCCCCCACCCCCGCCGCCGCCGCCGCCAGCGAGTCAAGCCGGGAGCACCGTCGCCACGACGACACGAGCGGGGGGCTGCCTGAGACTTTGGGCTGGGGCTGCCTGAGACTTTCGGCTAGGGCTCCCCAGTCCTCGTCTGCCTCCCCCTCCCCCAAGGCCCGACCCCTGCCGCTCGGAACGACGTCCCAATTACCTAGTTAGGCCCCAAAGTCTCCGGTCTGGACTCGGTGGCGAGACGGCAACTTCCAACTGGCTCCCCCCACCCCCCCCAAAGCGGCGGCGGCGGCGGCTTGTCGTCCCTTCAATTATCAGCTGAGCCGCAGCACCGCGCCGCCGTGCGCCTCCGCCCTCGCCGCCTCCCTTCCCCGCCCGCTCGACTCCAGTCGGGGACTACTTTGCCCTGAGGCTCCGGCCCGCGGGATCCTCCGCAGGACCAGCCCCGCTACCTATTTACAGCCCATCCTATGGCCCCTCCCTCTCCAGCGCTCGACACGAGTCGACGAGCAGCCTCCCGTCTCCTTCCGATCCCTTCAAGGGACCAGGAAGGGGACTGTGGCACTCCACTCCGTATCCCTCCGCTGGGGTCACCCCCGCCCCTCCGTGCTAGCAGGAACTAAATTCCACTTGGGGTCACCCGGGACCTGATGGTAGGAATTTCACAAAGCAGGGTTCCTTGTGGCCCCTGGTCAAGGAAACCACCACCCCCAAGTTAAAACCCACCACTGCTAACTCAAAAGCCTACTTGGCTTGAAAGTGGGGCTGAGGTTCCCCCCCCTCGTGACCCCGACCAAGCCCCGCCCCTTCCTGGTTGTCTTAGCGACCGCGGTGGCGTCCCAAAATGGCGTCGTGGCTGCCGGAGACTCTGTTTGAAATTGTAGGACAAGGCCCAGCGCCGAGCAAAGACTACTACCAGTTGTTGATCACCCAGACTCAGGCAAGTGCGAGCCACGGTTTCCTGTCTCTCCTGACCTCTTCCCCGTCCGTCCGCCCGGTCCCTCCCGACGCGGGCCGCTCCAGGCCAACAGCCACCGTGGCCTGCCGGAAGCGCCGCGTCTCAGCTTGCAGGGAGAGATCTCCCTTGGTCACCTCTGCTCGGCGGCCCGAGAGTCCGTTCTCTCCCCAAGGCCGGCTCGTCCCTGCGAGCCTTCCTTGCTTCCCCACAATGTCGTCCGCTTCCCTGCCAGCCTCCAGGCTCCCTACCCGCTGCGTTCCCTCCGCGCGCCGGAGAAAAACAGGCGTCCCTGCTTGCGTGCCGCCTCACCTCGGCGTGGGAAGGAGGGAAAGAAAAGGCTCAGCCAAGTGTCCCAAGGAGGAGCCCGCAGGGCTTGAAGGGGACGGTCTCTTCCAGGGTAGAACTTAATCCTGGGGGACTTTTTTTTTTTTTTTAAAGAACCTCGCGGTGGCCTTTACAATTACCACATCAAAATTCCTCTTTCTAGACGGAATTTGGCTGACGGAAAGATCTTCCCTTACCTTGTTGGAGCCCCTCCTGTCCCATTGAAAGTGTGCGGAGTAGTGGGGGTGTACAGAAATGTTTCAGCTGCTCTCCTCATCAGCCCCACCCATAATGACATCTGCTCCACAACAATAAGAAGCAGGGTTATGTTATCGCTGGAGTAAAGTAACCCTGGGGGCCTCTCTCTTTTTTTTTTTTTTTTCTTTCTCTCTCTCTCCCTCTTTCTCTCCCCCCCTCTCTCCCTCTCTCTCCTCTCTCTCCTCTCGTGTTCTGGCGGTCAGGGATGGGCTTTGAATGATGTATTGTGCCCATGAACTGCTCTGCTGGAGCTGGGCGTCCACTGAACACACTGCAGATCGCTGGCGGCGCTCATCCTGGTCATTAAGCTGTTCCTGCACCCCATAGCTTTAGCTGCCATATTCCTATAAAATTAAGTTTCAAACCTTGTGTTTGTTTGGGTCCAGGCATTGATTATCTCGTCTCTTTTTTCCAGGAGCCCTCAAACAAAAGAGTAATGGATAAATGTTTCTTTTACTTGTAAATCATTTAAAATGTGTGCATTTCCTTTTTGTGTAAGCCGCAGAAATACAATAAATGTAATCGCCTGTCAAGTTTTTTTTTAACTCCTTTTTAATAATTTGACAATTAGGATTGTGAATGTTTGCTTTGGTTTGGTTTCTTTGATTGGGTTTTTGTTTTGAGATAAGAGTCTTACTATGTAGCACTGAGTAGCCTGGAACTCCACCAAGTTGGCCCTAAACTTAGAAAACTCCACCAGCCTCTCCCTCCTGAGTGAAAGGTAAGCATTTTGTTGGATCATTTGTTTTGTTTTGGGTTGATTTTTTTTTTTTTCTTTTTCTTTTCTCTTTGACTCAGTAAGGAGTGGAACCCAGGCCTTCTACTTGCTAGACAAACCAGACTCCCACACACACCTCTGTTATCTTTAAACACTGAGAACCTAATAATTCTTCACTCTTTGTATGTAGTAGGCTATTGGAATTCTGTTTTTCTATTTCCATCCATTGCAAGTAAGGTCAAATGGTTTTTGTTTTGTTTTTGTTTTTGTTTTGTTTTGTTTTTTTGCTTGTTTGTTTGTTTTTGTTTTTTGGCAGGGGGAGGTTGCTCTGTGGTGTGTGTGTGGGGGGGGGGTTGGTTTTTGGTGTCAAGGTTTCTCTGTGTAGCCTTAGCTGTCCTGGACTCTCCTGGATCCTCCTGTCTCTGCCTCCCTGAGTGTTGGGGTTAAAGGCATGTACCACTACACCAGCTTGTAAATTCAAATGTTAATGGGTGTTTACTTTATAGTCTTTTCTGCATCTTTTTTTGTTTTGTTTTGTTTTTTGAGATAGGGTTTCACTATGTATTTTTGGCTGTCCTGGACTCGCTTTGTAGACCAGGCTGGCCTCAAACTCACTGTGATCCTCCTGCCTCTTCCTCCCAAGTGCTGGAATTAAAGGAATGAGCCACCATGCCCTGCTTTTGTTCTTTTGAGCCATTTTTCCTTGAGGGTCTGAGAGCACAAGCAGACTTCTCCCTCCCTCCCCCACCCCCTCTCTCTAGTGTTTTAAGCCTCAATGAACGGAGAATATCTGTCTACAAACCACTCTCTAATTTGCTGTGTGAAAACTTCCATCGATATTCTTAACTTTTTTTTTTCAAGACAGGGTTTCTCTGTGTAGCCCTGGCTGTCCTGTAGACCAGACTAGCCTCTGCCTCTCAAGTGCTGGGATTAAAGGCATGGGCCCCCACTGCCCAGCTAAGGAAAATGTTTTAAAAGAACTATTATTTTGGACCTTTTTGTCACTTACTCACATATAAAATTCTTCTCAAGACCTAATCCGTTTTCTTTATCAAGTACACTACAGTTCTAGGAGTAAAAGTTCATTACAAATCTGATTAAATTGAACTCTTTTTAAAATAAAATTTGTTACAAAAAAATAGTAAAAAAATAATTTTCAATCTTGAAATATACTATGTCTAATAACAGGATAGTTTGTCTAAGTCTAAGTAGAGGAAACCAAATACCTAGTAAGAGGTAGTGTGACATGAGTATTTAAAAACTAGAACCTGAGGCCAGGTGTGGGAGCCCATGCCTGTAGTCCTAGCACTTGGGAGACAGAGGCAGGCAAATCTCTGAGTTTGAGGCCGAAACTTCTTGTGTTGGCAAGATTCATCAAGAGGTAAAGGCACTTGAGACCAAACCTGAATTTGCTCCCTAGCACCCACGATGGATAGAATGGACTACCATAAGCTGTCCTCTGACCTACAAGTGCATGCTGTGTGCTCCCAACCACTACTACACACACACGCACACGCACACTGTAATAGACTAACCACCGCCATGCCTAGCCATGTACTGTTCTCAAAGACCTCAAATTCAAACTGGCTTCAAACTTGTGCGTTTTAGTGTCAGAATTGCAGGCGTTCACTAACCATACCTGGCTTATACTTCATTCTTACAGAGGCATTCTCAGTGAAGAACTTGATGCTGTAAAGCACATCTCCTGTTCAGGAGTGTGTGTTGCTGACTTTAATTCTAGGACTTGGGAGACAGAGGCAGGTGGATCTCTAAGGCCCACAAGAGTTCTAGGGCTACACAGAGAAATGCTGTCTTGAAAAACCAAAAAAAGCTGGGCGTGGTGGTGCATGCCTTTAATCCTAGCACTCGGGAGGCAGAGGCAGGCAGATCTCTGTGAGTTCAAGGCCAGCCTGGTCTACAAAGCAAGTCCAGGACAGCTAAGGCTACACAGAGAAACCCTGTGTCCAGGGGGGAAAATGGGGGGAGGGCGGCAGGCAGGAAGGCAGGTGGATCTCTGTGAGTGCCAGGCCATCCTGGTCTACAAAATGAGTCCAGGACAGCCAAAGCTACACAGAGAAGCCTTGTCTCAAAACACTATCCCTGTAATACCAGTCCTCGTGAACACTGCAAGTATAAGGATTTTGAAGGCTACATAGGAAACTTGAGGCCAACTTGGCCTATATAACAAGACCATCTCTAAACAAAAACAGGGCCAGCAAGAGGAATCAGTGGTTAAAGGCACTTGCTGCTAAACCTGATAACCTGAGTTCAACACCCAGGACCCTCAGGATTGAAGAGTGCCAACTCCCCAGTTATTTTCTGACTTTTATATATGTACCATAGTACACACACACATAAGTACACACAAATAAATGTAATTTTTTGTTTTGTTTTGAAACAGGATTTCTTTTTCTTTTTTTGTTGGTTTTGGTTGGTTGGTTGGTTTTGGTTTTGGTTTTTTGAGACAGGGTTTCTCTGTTAGCCTTGGCTGTCCTAAACTTGCTTTGTAGACCAAGCTGGCCTCCAACTTACAGCAATCCACCTGCCTCCGGGATTAAAGGCATACATACACCACCACATCCAGCTGCAGCAGGGTTTTTTTGTGTAGTCCTAGAACTAGTTCTGTAGACAAGGCTGGCCTCCAACTCACAGAGATGTGACTGCCTCTTTCTCCTAAATGCTGGGATTAAAGACATACACCACTACAGCCCAGCATAAATGCAATTTTAACTTTACAATAAATATAAAACAACTTTCATAACATAGCTAGTTCTATTTTCAAACCTTGCCTTTATTGTGATAATTCTAAAGCTTAGAAAAATAAACACATTTTTCTTTGAGGGGGTGGGATAGGGAGGTAGACAGAGTCTCGCTGTGTAGTCTAGGATAGCCAGAGCTACACAGAGAAAAAAGAAAAGAAAGCAATATAAAAGCCTGGCAGTGGTGACACATGCCTTTAATCATAGCACATAGGAGGCAGAGGCAGAAGGATCTGTGAGCTTGATGAAAGCCTGGTGTAAAGAGCATATCTTCTTTTTTTTTTTTTTTTATTCATTCATTTTACACTAAATTGTTATCTCATCCCTTGTATCCTCCCATTCCTCCCTCCCTCCCATTTTCCCCTTACTCCCCTCCCCTGTGACTGTGACTGAGGAGGCCTCCTCCCCCTTTATATGCTCATAGGGTATCAAGTCTCTTCTTGGTAGCCTGCTATTCTTCCTCTGAGTGCCACTAGGCCTCCCCATCAAGGGGACATGGTCAAATATGGGGCACCAGGGTTCATGTGAAAGTCAGTCCCCACTCTCCACACAACTGTGGAGAGTGTCCTGTCCATTGGTTAGATCAGGGTAGGGGTTCGATGTTTACTGCACATATATTCCTTAGCTGGTGCCATAGTTTGAGCAGGACCCCTGGGCCCAGATCCACCTGCCGTAACGTTCTTCTTGTAGGTTTCTAGGACCCTCTGGATCCTTCTATTTCCCCATTCTTCCATGCTTCTCTCGCCTAAAGTCCCAATAGGAGAGCATATCTTCTTTATTCTAAAATGGAAGTGTTACTTAAGGTGGCCAAAGCCAGTGACTTAGTTTAATGTAGAAATTTTTAGAAACAATATCATGTGCTAAGGAAATGAGAGTGGCAGATTGGACTTCTTGCAGCTAATGGCAGAAGTGATCTCCCAGGAGTGTCAACACATAATGGTTACTCCAACAGATGAAAGAAGGAAAAATCCAGGAAGCTATCTTGGTTCTCTCTTTTACTAACTCCTACCCAGAACCACAAAGCCTGAAGAGCTAGGGATATAGTTCGCTTGATAGCAGGCTGCACAGAGCCCTGAGTTTGATCCCTAACACCACAAAAACTGGGCTTAGTGCCACACACCAAAGGAGATGGAGGCTGGAGGATCAGAAACTCAGGGCCATCTTCGCAACATAGTTTTAGGCCAGCCTAGGCTACCCGAGACACTGTTTCAATGCCCAGGCCTAAAATCAATAAAAAAAAAAAAAGAAAGAAAGAAAAAAAGAAAGAAACTGAAATAGAAACTAAAAGGTTGTTCTTTCTGTTATGTTGAATCTGAAACAAGTAAAAAATAAGGTAGGAGCTGGGATTGTGGCTTAATGGCAGCTGCTTCACTAAGGTATGGGGGATGGTGATCCACTGACTAGCTCAGTTTGGCCCCAAATAAAGGAGTCTCTCTGGTAAATTGAAGTCATGGTCAATAAGCAATAGGTTGCACATTTTGGGGAAGTAGATGGATAAGTCGGCTTGATATGGGGGACTTTTCCAAGAGGACCCATAAATCTGAGACTCAGGCTGTACTGGCTCCACCCTCACACATAGTCCTCAGGAGCCAAGGATACGAGTGAGGAGAACAAAGGTGTGTCTGCGGTTTGCTTTTGCCCTATTCCTCTGAGAAGCCTGCTTATGTCCCATCTCCAGCTTGCATTTTGCCCATTGGCTACCAGCCACAGCCCAAATGTCCCCATCTATAAATTACTGCTCAAACTCACACTGTGCTCTCTTGTCCTCAGCACTGCTCTCTGTAACTTGCCCAGCTGCCTATTGTCTGCATTTTGGGTCACCCTCTTAGCGCCTGTCCCCTCTTCCCTCTAGCTGAGAACATTGAGCCCAGCACCGGTCCATCCCTCACAGACTGTGTTTTAATTTTACCATCTGGAGTCACTCACATCTTCACCTGCTCTTCCTGACAGCAACACCTGCAATAAACGCACCCTTTCCTACCCCACAGGTTGGGTCAGGTGTTTATAATAATAAATTGCATTATTTTTCTACTCCTCATGTCTGACACACTTTAGAAAAATGGTTCCCAGCCCTGTGACACTCCAGGATGTGCCTAATTAGAGTTGTGAAATGGCTTTTAATCAGAAATTTTAAATTCCTCTTAAGTGGCAAAGGGCACTTTGGGGAGGAAGAGGGATGAGATGGTCCAACGAAAGCGATTCAGCACTTGGAAGTTAAGTGTTCAGTGCTGTACTGTGTGATAGCACAGTCACCAAGAGGCTCCTCAGTCCTCACTCCAGACGCCCTTACCCTGTGCGTAGACCTCCCGAGCATCTCCTCCAGGTGAGTTGCTCACTCAGCACCTGGCAACACCTATCATTCTGGTCTCAGCCGGAGTTGCCACAGATCGGCTGCATAATTATGTGGGGCAGTAGAGCACTTAATTGGGAGTCGTTGAGTCATTGGGATCCTTTGAGTCCTCCTGCTACCGTGCAAGCTCTTGACCTGGGGCAAGGCTCTTAATTTAGCTGGGCCCCAGTTGCCTCAGCAGCAGACTAAGGTCTCTAGACTTAAAAAAAAAAATCACTAAAATGTTCTTTCCTATGATAGTGCTGCTCCATCCTGGAGAAAGCACTATTTTTTTTTTTCTTAGAATAATTGAATTGGCAAAGACTTTGTGTTGGTAGCTGTGTGGCCTCCTTAACCTAGCTCATGTTTCATCTTTTTCCTCTGTGATATGAGCAGTTCTGCCTCAGCTGCTTTACAGGACAAGAACCAAGTAACGTGGAAAAGGCGCTCAGGGCCAGTGTTTCTCATTGGCAGCTTTCATGGTCAGGTTTGGGGAATCCTGGATGAAATAAAATTGCATTTGCTTTTTCTGGGATTTCTCAAACTATAGGCTCTTCCTGTGAAAAGAGAAATGTTTTGGCTGGTAAGAGAGGATGTTAATGTAGAAGAGGTGAATGTGATACAAGCTGTGACATGCAAGCATTGCGAGGTCACAGGGAAACCTACTGCTTTGTATAACGAAACATGCTAATAACTGAACAAACCCCTGTTGCGTGTCATGGATCTCCTAGAGGAGACTGAAACTGAAGCTTTTCTCCCCCAGTCATGTAACCCTGGAATCTCCTTCCCTGGGGAGCCTCACAAATAGAGACTGAAGTGCTCTTTGGAATATAGCAGGAAATACCAAAGGAGCCAACCTCACCTTTTCCACTATAAGAACTGGAGTAAACACTCAGTTGCTGTAGAGATTTTCTTTTCTTCATTTGTTTGCTGTCAGCTTATGCCTCCACAAAAATACCAAGTGATGTTTTTATTGGTGTTGCAATGAGTATATGGATGGATTTTCATGAGCTGCTATCCTGTTAATACTGTGTCTAACCTTCCTGTCAAATGTCTAGATACATATTTTACTAGGTCATATTGTCAAAAGCATACTTTTATTTTCTTAGACTTCTAGGTGTTTCTTTCTCCCAGTTATCATTTTTATAACATAATTGCTTCTCCAAATTGTGTGTCTGTTTCTAATTAACAATGATGGTGACATTGATGATCCCATATGTTAAGCAGGCACTCTACCACTGAGCCAAACCCCAGTTCCCCGGAAGTTCTTGTATTTATATAGTAAGCTTCCTTCTGTCTAGTGATCTTGCTAAGTCGGCCACTTACTCATATTCTTTATCTGTGGATGGTTTTAGATTTCCTATGAGTAATCCATCTCATCTGTAAACATTGGCATTTCCTTTCTAATCATATTTAGTCTCCAATATTGAGGGATGGGTATACTTTGTGACAAATTTGAGATTGTGTGGGTTTTTGTTTTTTTTTTTTTTTTTTAGGATTTTTATTTTTGCCACCTGTGGTGGTGCACACCTTTAATCCAGCACTCAGAAAACAGAGGCAGGTGGATATCTGTGAGTTCAAGGCTATCCTGGTCTATAGGGTGAGCTCCAGGACAGCCAGAGATGCTATACAGAGGAACCCTGTCTGGAAAAAAAGGAAAAAGAAGACCCAAATAACAACAACAATAATAATTACACCATAAAGTTTTTTCTGCTGGGGGGAAAAACATTGAGCTTGACCAAGCATATAGAAAGGCATTATTATATGAGAGACTGAAACAGGTGTTTCCCTTGAGGCCAACCTGGGCAACACAGCAGGACTCCATCTCAGAGAGAAGGAAAGAAAAACTGGGGAGAAGAAAGGAATTGGGGTAGTGGGGGGGGGTGCCAGTATAGCTAAATTGATGGAATGTTCACCTAGTTCAATCCCTGATCCCTGAGTTCAATCCCCAGCACTTTCTAAAGGTAGACATAATTGTACTTGCATGCAATCCCAGCACTCTGGAGGTAGACAAGAGGATCAGAATTTTTAAAACATCCTCGGCTACATAACAAATTCAATACCAACCCGGGGACAGGAGACGCTGTCTCAGAAACCAAACCAAAAGGAAACAGGGTTGGGAAAGGGAATGGGGGGGGGGGGGGGGGCAGAAGAAAAAAAAACAAAAAAAAAAATGGAAGAAAAGGATAATAAATGAGAGTGAGACACTCCAGGTTGAGACAAGACAGTTTCCTTGCAGCCAGGCGTTGGTGGCGCACACCTTTAATCCCAGCACTCGGGAGGCAGAGGCAGGCAGATCTCTGTAAGTTCGAGGCCAGCCTAGTCTACAAAGCGAGTCCAGGACAGCCAAGGCTACACAGAGAAACTCTGTCTCGAAAAAACAAACAACAACAAAAAAGACAGTGTCCTTGCATGCTTGCTACATCCAAAGTCTAGGTCCACGTCATCACTCCAAAGCGCCTTCCCTCAGGAAGCTTGCAGTCCATTGGACAGACAGACATAGCCAGGTGCTCTGTGCAGCAAAGACAGAAGCCAGGACTGATGTGCGCACTGCTGAGCAGGCAGCAGTGTGATGGGTAAGACTTGACCAAGACAAGGTGGTAGCTCAGAAAACAAAATAGCAACCGTGAAACCCTAGGTGAAGAAAAGCTAAAGCTGAAAAGTGGAAGAGAGGCAGAGCTTGTTCAACTCTAGTGATAAATGCTACTGTGGCAGCATATGGAGCCCCAAACAGTTCAAGAGGTTTCAGAGAAATCAGCAATTGGAAGTAGATGCTAAGCCAGGTATGGTGATACACACCTTTAATCCCAGCACTCAGGGGAAGCAGAACCAGGCAGGTCTCTGAATTCAAGCCCAGCCTTGTCTACAGAGTGAATTCCAGGACAGTGAGGGCTATACAAAGAAATCATGTCTTGAAAAAACAAAACAAACTGAGCGGTAGAGCCGGGCGTGGTGGTGCACGCCTTTAATCCCAGCACTTGGGAGGCAGAGGCAGGCAGATCACTGTGAGTTCGAGGCCAGCCTGGTCTACAAAGTGAGTCCAGGACAGCCAGGGCTACACAGAGAAACCCTGTCTCAAAAAACCAAAAAAATAAAAATAAATAAATAAATAAACCATGACCAGGACAACTTATAAAAGAAAATGGTTAATTGGTCTTACAATTCCAGTGGGATGATAGAATAGTGAAATCTTGTTCAAAAAATTAACAGGCTAGGCATGGTGGCATATGCCTTTAATCCCAGCACTCGGGAGGCAGAGGCAGGCAGAATGCTGTGAGTTCAAGACCAGCCTGGTCTACAAAGCAAGTCCGGGACAGCCAAAGCTACACAGAGAGACCTTGTCTGGAAAAACCAAAAATAAAAATTAAAAAAATTGTAATAATAATGATTAATAATAATAAAATACACTTGCATTTGAGTGCACTTGTGTTGATGGTGCATGCCAGCTCTAAATAGAGAAACTCTGTCTGGAAAAAACAGAATCAAAAGAACAGCAACTAAGCTGATGGTTAATGAGTAAAGGGCTTGTACAAGTGTGAGGGCCCAATGCTTTATAGGCATTGAAAAAGAAATATATAAATATAAAGAGCCTAGAACAGAAGCTCTTTATATTTAACTACTATTCTATGTAATATGTATTATAATGGCTCAATTGGTGAAATGCTTACCCAGCATGCAGAAAGTCTCAGGTTCAACCCCCAGCACTACATAAAACCAGGCATGATGGTACATGCTTGTAATCTCAGCACTAGGGAGTGGAGGCAGACAGGGCCCATGAAGCCTGTCTCAAAAACACAAAACAAAGCCTGGCATGGTGGCACATGCCTTTAATCCCAGCACTTGGGAGGCAGATGTAGGTGGATCTGGATCACTGTGAGTTCAAGGCCAGCCTGGTCTACAAAGGGAGCCTAACACAGAGAAACCCTGTCTTGAAAAACTGAAAAGAAAAAAAAAAAAAAAACACACACACACACATACACATAAAACAAAAAGTACTAAGGGGCTATGCATTCAGTCCTACTTATAAAGTCTGCAGTTCTGAAGTTGCCTACTTTACTAAAATATATTTGTAACCCCAAATCAGAACAGAGCTTTCCTGATCATTTCAGAAAGGATCACATACAGAGTGTTTTCCCAGCTGCGGTCCAACAAGAAGCCTTACTTGCTTGCTTGCTTCAACTCTCAGATGCTAAATCAACATCGTCATGCTCTTTTTTTTTTTTTTTTTTTTTTTTTTGGTTTTTGAGACAGGGCCACTCTGTAGTCTTGACTGTCCTGGACTCCCGAGTGCTGGGATTAAAGGTGTGCACTGCCGCCACCCTTGCCTTTCTTCATGCTCTGTTCAGTACCACATCTTGGGCTTTGTGATTGTTGGTAATTTTGCTATTTAGCAAGACCCCCAAATTAATCCTGAGTTAAGTCCAGTTTCCGAAGCACAAGGAGACTGTGCTGTGCCCTCGGGATAACACATGTGCTACATAAACACTGCTTTGGGATGTGAGTTATAGTTACTGGCTGTGAGTTGGGTACTGTTAGAATTTTTCTGTTCTTTTGGAAGTGACTTGTTTGTTCGTGAGGCAGAGTTCTCCTGTGGCTCCATGCTGGCCTAGAACTCCATCAGGAAGGATGCCCTTGAACTCTCTCCTGCCTCTACTTCCCAAGGACTGAGATTACCCTGTGCCACCAGGACCTGCATAAACTGGCATTGAGGCAGCAGTATACATGTGATGTCATATCTAAATAGACTCAGACATGATACAAGCCGGTAGATGTGTGAGATGTGGCCAGAGGCTTGTTGGGACCTTGTCTGCACTTCCCTGGAACAGGGGTTGGAAATTTGCTAACTTGGTACCTACAGTCCCTCAGGAGGGAGTAGCTGCCAAAAGCAATGAGAACACGCTGGCCAAGCTCATATTTCTCAGGGGCTAGTAGTGCTCAGCTTTACTTCTGAGGTCACTGGCCCCATCTGGTCCCACCTCTCGCTGAGAGCTAGTCAGATATTCTACAAAGTCTCTGTTCTAATCACACGTTTCGCTGTTGTTGATCTGTCCTGAACGCATTCCACTCACTGCCCTTTGCTACTCCTGTCTACTTACATACTATTACGATTTGATAAAAATTGCAAGGATGGGCACATGACCCAAGGCCTCCGAGAAATTGCATTGTTAGTTCAGCCTGAACCATTCGAGTCAACCTTTCAACTCAATTGTTGTTTGCCTGAGGTGGTGGGGACTAAACACCACCTTCAACCTCACACCCCGCCCTGAAAGATCTCACCCTTGCTAGGCCAGTACTTCGCTCCCTTCCCAGCCCCCTCAATTTCATTGTCTGGGGTGCTCCTCAAGGCTTAGGCTCTGCAATCAGAGATAAGGAGGCCTGCAATAGAGGACAGCAAACTAAAAGGGTTGATTTTCAGATCTTATCTGTACCTCTGGGTCCTGCAGTGCCTGAGGCGAGCCACAGCACTGACCTCTCATGTTAAAATAGGGCAAGAATGTTCTCTTAAACCTGTGGGATTGAGTTTGTCTCTTTAGGCCAATGGCCCTAAATTAATGGGCCCAGGCTTTTGTGCCATCTCAAATGCATTGTACCTGTAATGTAAACGCTATTGGTCCCTGATTTTGTTCAAAATTTAGTGTGTTTGGATTTCCAACTGGCTATCCTAAAATGTTTGTTTGGTTGGTTGATTTTGTTTTGTTTTTTTTTTGTTTTTGTTTTTTTTCGAGACAGGGTTTCTCTATCTTGGTAGTCCTGAACTCGCTTTGTAGACCAGGCTGGCCTTGAACTCATAGCAATCTACCTGCCTCTGCCTCCCGAGTGCTGGGATTAACGGAGTGTGCCACCATGCCCAGCCTAAAATATTTTATAAGTTTCAGTGCAGGATCACTCTTCTGTGACTTCATGAGCTTTTTTGTTTGTTTTTCAAGACAGGGTTTCTCTGTGTAGCCTTGGCTGTCCTGGACTATGCTTTGTAGACCACGCTGGCCTCGAACCCACAGAGATCTGCCTGCCTCTACCTCCTGAGTGCTGGGATTACAGGCGTGCCACCCAGTGTGACTTCATGAACATTTTTGCTGAGATCAGATGTGTGGTCATTTCTGCTCTGGTTAGACAGAAATGGAGACTGAGAAGATGACCAGGAAGTAACACAGGAGCAACAATCTTGCAGTGGAGGCCAAGGAAGGGAGCCTTGGGAGATGCCGGATCCAGGTGCTCGTGACTAAGTCTTCCCGTATGCCTTGAGATTGTCAAAGATAGAAGGTCATGGGTCAGTAAGTAAAGTTACTTGTCACCGTGCCTGTCGACCTGAGTAAGATTCCCTAGGAGCCACATGGTGGAATGAGAGAATATGCTCCTGCAAGTTGTCCTTTCACCTCCACATCTGCATGACATGGTGGAAGGAGAGAACTAGTTTTTTTTTTTTTTCTTTTTTCCTGAGACAGGAGTTCTCTGTGTGTAGCCTTGGCTGTCCTGCACTCGCTTTGTAGACCAGACTGGCCTCGAACTCCTTTGTAGACCAGACTGGCCTCGAACTCACAGAGATCCCGAGTGCTGGGATTAAAGGCGTGCGCCACCACTGCCCAGCCTAAGAAGCAATTTTTTTTTTTCTTTTTCTCCAGACAGGGAAAAAGACTCCTTTGGAGATCAGGCAGACCTCAACCTCTTGGAGTGCTTAGACTACAGGCGTGTGCCACCGCACCAGGCTGAGAGAACCAAATCTTAAGAATTGTCTTCTAACTGGGTGTGGTAGCCACGCCTTTAATCCCAGCACTCGGGAGGCAGAGGCAGGCGGATCGCTGTGAGTTCGAGGCCAGCCTGGTCTATAAAGTGAGTCCAGGACAGCCAAAAAAAAACCAAAAACAAAAACAAATTGTCTTCTGGAATAATATATATATAATGAATTGTCTTCTGACCTCCATACATTGCCTTCCCACACATAAAACAAAATAAATAAAATAAGAAGATAAACAGCAGGATGTGCTGAATGTGCTGAGACTCTGGTTCAATCTTAAGTCCTGGGGGGAAATAAGGTACAAAGAAAAAACAAAAGAATGTAAAAATTTTTAACAAATAAGCCTTAAGCAGTGGTGGCACATGCCTTTAGTCCCAGCACTCAGGAGACAGAAGCAGGTGAATCTCTGAGTTCAAGGCCAGCCTGGTCTACAGAGTGAGTTCCAGGACAACCAAGGCTGCACAGAGAACCCCTGTCTGGGAAAAAGCCAAGAAAGAAAAGAAAAAGACAACTATTCATGAACTGAATTCATATTATACTCAGCTCCATGCTTAGAGCTACCCAGATGACTGATGCCAGAGGAACATGGGCCACCGTTGTCTTTATTCTGTACAGCTTTTTATTTAAGGACCAATGCTTATCCATCATCTCATTTGCTAGGAAGCAAATCCTCTGCCTGTATTCGTCTCACTGATGTGCCAAGAAATGGATGTTGCCTGCTGCTGATCATGTCAAGATGTATTTTCTGCAGTGTCTTGTCATGTATCCAAATGTTCAGTTGCTCCCGCCCCGTCATTCAGAGTCTCTTGGATGGTTGGGATGGAAATATTGCAGCTAATCCTTCTTTCTCCTTCTTTCCTAAGCTTTCTCCTGATACTCTTCCCTGAAAAGGGTCATGTTAAGGGGCTCCCTGGCAGGGAATCTGAGAACTGAATGGATAAGCTAAGTAAAGATTAGAGAGAGGGTGATCTCAGTAGGAGAGTGGCCCAAGTGAAGACATAGGTTCTGTGAATTCAAGAGACAACATTCCCATGGGGAAAGAGCCTTGTTAATTTTTTATGTATTAATTGATTTGTGTGTGAATGTATGTGCAGCTGTGTGTGCAGGCACATTTGTACATGCACAGAAGTCAGAAGGGAGTGTTGGACCCCTGGGAGCTGGAAGTTACAGTTGGTTACAGGACAACAGGCTTGTTAAGTGGTTCGTGGGCTAAGAACACTAGGCCTCATAACTGTGACAGCAAGTGCTTTTAACTGCTGAGTCATCTTCTCCAAGCCCTGACGTTGCATTATTTTAAGACTTTATTATTCTTAAATTATCTGTATATGTGTATCTGTGTATGCCACATGTGTACAGGTGTCCTTGGAAGCCAGAGGGGCCAGATCCCTTGTGACTGGATTTAACTGGCAATTGTAAATCAGTGTGGCCTAGGAACTGCCTTGGGCCTTCTCAAAGAGTAGTATGGGCTCTTAAACACTGAGCCATCAATCCAGCCCCAAGTTATTTAATGTAGAGTTTTTTTAAAAAGGAGTAAGGGGTTTGGAGAGATGGCTCAGAGGTAACAGCACTGCCTGCTATTCCAAATTCCAAAGGTCCTGAGTTCAATTCCCGGCAACCACATGGTAGCTCATAACCATCTGTAATGAGATCTAGTGCCCTCTTTTGACCTGTAGGCCTTGCCTACCACCCCAGGTATTGGCTTTAGGAGGAACAAATAAAGTTCTCTAGAAGAGGCTTTGGGCAACTATCTAAAGATGGACTGGCTCAGCACCACTGAGGAGTCAGTCTTCTGAGGTTTGGACCCTTGTCTCCAGGGTACTGTGGAGATGAAAGGGATGGTAAGCAACATGAAAGACGTGAAACTGATGGAATTTGGTCATGGACTTGATATTATAGGATAACAAGGAGTGAGAGCATCTAGAATGACTCAGTCAATGCCACCAACTGCATAAGGAATGCAGGAAGAGGGAGACGTTTATTTCTGTTTCTTAGAGTTGAACCTAAAATGCCTGTGGATTGCACAGGGGCGTGCACACCTAAAGCAGCTGAGTGGTTTACAGGTACTCCAGAGATTAAGAATGAAAAACTAGTCAAGCATGGTGGCGCACACCTGTAGGCCCAGCACTCGGAGGCAGAGACAGGAGGAACCCTATGAGCTCGAGGTCAGCCTTGTCTACAAAGAGAGTTCTAGGATAGCCAGGACTATTACACAGAGAAACCCTGTCTTGAAACCATCCCCACCCCCACCCCCACCCACCCCCTAAAAACAAAAAGCAAAAGTTATACTTTGACACAGCAGTGGGAAGTCCTGGATGGCATTCCCAGAGCATGGAAAGCAGCTAAGGCGAGAAGTCTCAGGCTGAAGCTCAGGGCAGGACTAGGAGGTAGCTCAGTAGTAAAGTGCATGCCTGGCATGTGTGAGGCAAGTACAAACAAGTGGAGCAGAGAGAGACTCCTGTATCCACATTTGGATGTGCTTGTTGGGCTGGAGTAGCAGAATTGATACTGATGCCATACTATACAAGTTATTTAAGGATTCCTGAGAGTTAACTCTGCCTCCTGGTAAATGATAAAATGTATCTGCAGCGGGAATTGTGTGATAAGACAGTCTTGGTTAAAACATGGGAAATAAAAGTTTCTTTTGTAAGGATTCCCCAGGAATGTGGCTGGATACATTCTGGTACATTCTGCCTGTGGCAGAAAGCATTAATTGTCCCCAGTAACCATTTTTCCTTTTTAACAGTGAATGGCTACCTGATTTGTAGCTGAACAAAGGGACTTTAAAAACAAAAAGAAACAGCAACATTTCTAACCCTCCAACCCCGGCAGTGTAGCTACATTGCCAGGTTTGGGCCATGGAGCCTCAGGGATGTCTGATTTTCACCCTATGGCCCTTGGGTTACCTGGGTGCTGGGATCCAAACTCTGGTCCTCATACTTGCACATCCAGCTGTTTTTAAACAAATGCATTTTATTATATTGTTAATTTATGTGCCTATATGGGGCATGGATTGTACCACAGTGTGCATGTGGAGGTCAGAGAACAGCTTATGGGAGTCTGTTCATTCCTACCTTATGGGTCCTGAGCATTGAATTTCAAGTATGAAGCTTGGTAGCAGACATTTTAACCTGCTGAGCCATCTCAGTGGGCCTCAGCAAGCACTCTTAACCCCTGAACCATCTCTTCAGTCCCTCCCTACCATAGCCTTTTTTGCTGAGTGTACATTTTGGGTGTTTTGGATTTGGATTTTGGATTTTGGATTGTTTTTCAAGATACGGTTTCTCTGTGAAATCTTGGTTGCTTGAAAGGTCTTTAATCCAAGCACCCAGGAGATAGAGACAGGCAAATCTGTAGGAGTTAGAGGCAGCCTGATCCACATAGTGAGTTCCAGGTTAGCTAAGGCTAGGTAGTGAGACAACCTGGAGGGGGGCAGGTAGATTCATTCATTTGGGTTTTTTTGTTTGTTTGTTTGTTTTGAGACAGGTTTTCTCTGTGTAGCCCCGACTGTCCTGGGCTCTCTTTGTAGACCAGGCTGGCCTCAAACTCACAGCGATCTGCCTGCCTTTGCCTCCCAAGTGCTGGGATTAAAGGCGTGTGCCACCACTGCCCAGCTTGATTTCATTCATTTGTATAATCAATTGCAATTAAATGAAAATTAAATTATAAGATTTTAAATAAAGCTACTTATAGACCTCTTTATCTTAGTACTTATCAAATTTAGACTTGTATAACAATATGGATTTGATTCCCAGCACTGTTAAATAGTTTGGTTTTGTTTTCATTTTTTGTTTTTGGGAACAGGGTCTCTCTGTTTAGCCTTGGCTGTACTGTTAAATATTTTAAGTGATATTGTACAACAATAAGTGATTCCCACTTTTTTATTTGAAGGATTCCTTTGAGTTTGATTAGAAGCCCAACTGAGAGCATTTTTAACCTTTTTGTGGAATTTAATCTTTCTCTTTCATTACCACTTAAGAGAATCCCAGGGTGTGTGTGGTAGCTCATGCCTTTAATCTCAGAACTAGGGAGGCACGGAGGCAGAGGCAGGAAGATCACTCTGAGTTCTTGGACAGCCAAGGCCAGAGAGAGAGAGAGAGAGAGAATGAGAGAGAATGAGAATGAGGGAAGGAATCCCTTCTTGGGCTGGAGAGATGGCTCAGTGGTTAAGAGCACCACCTGCTCTTCCAGAGTTCCTAGTTCAATTTCCAGCAACTATGTGGTAGCTCATAACCATCTATAATGTGATCTGATACCCTCTTCTGGCGTGCAGGTGTACATGCAGATAAAGCACTCATATACATTAAATAAATAAATCTTTTTAAAAAGAGAATCCCTTCTTCACTCTAGTCACACTGGTTTTCCCAGCCCCTTCCCGCACTAGCATTTCCCAAAAGCAGAAAGGCGGTGGGCAGGGGTCCTCTGGCCTCTAATGTAGCTGAGTTATGGTCTGGATCTTTAAATGTATTGAATACAATTAAAAGACTACATTCACTTAAAATACTCTCTTAGTCATTCACAGACAAAAAGTACTTTGTAACAATGTTATCAGTGTCTCTTGTTCTTTTGGTTTGTTTTTTTGGGGGAGGGGATTATTGTTGTTTTGTTTGTATTTTGTTTTTCAAAACATGAGCTCATTCCGTAGTCCTTAAACTCACAAGCTTCCCTTCCTGGCCCTATGTCACCTTACCTTGCTTTTCTCCACTCTTAAGATTGGTTAGAGCCAGGTGTGGTGGCACACACCCAGCACTTGGGAGGCAGAGGCAGGTGGATCTCTGTGAGTTGCTGGTCTACAAAGCAAGTCTAGGATAGCTTTGTCCTAGGGAAACCCTGTCTTGAAAAACCAAAACAAAAAAAAACAAAAACAAAAACAAAAACATCCCCAAAGCAGAAATGTTAATATTAAATCATCGTTCTAAATGTATGTGAACATAAACCTAAGTTTGTGCGTTTGTTTTGTTTTGTTTTTGTTTTTTGAGACATGGTTTCTCTGTGCAACAGTTCTGGCTGTCCTGGAACTAGCTCTATTGTCCATGCTGGCCTCCAACTCATGAAATCCGCCTGCCTCTGCCTCCCAAGTGCTGGGATTAAAGGTGTGTGCAACCATCACCCAGCTCCTAAGTCTGTACATTTAAAATACCAATTTTATGCATCAATAAAATGTTAAATTATTGGAACTATAACATCTGTCCTCATTGGTAAGGCCTAGTACTTACAAACCTGTCATTTTGAACACTGTAGTCTAACGGAAAAGTCTCTGACCTTTCTTAATTTGATTTCTTCCGTTTATGGCTGTGTGCCATCAGATAAGACAGTGACTTAATTTATTCTAGAACTCAGAGCAGAATCACTTGTTGTCTGGGCGCCCTTCACCACATTAGACTCTGCAGATAATGAAAGGAAACTCGTAAGAATGGGAGGCTTTGGAGTCTTGCAATGGGGCCCCAAAGATAAACAGTTCTCTGGGCTGCATGCCCATTGCAGGGCTCTCGGTACATACCAAGGAGCTTAATGCGGCTTAGGCTGCTAAAATGCTGAAGTGTGATGTGGGAAAGTTACTCCAGGCTGTCTTACATACATGTGAGGAGACTTTAGGAGGCAAAGACGCCCTGGAAAACTACCCTTGAAAAACCGGGAAAACACAGAGAAGAAGCAGCCACGTCGATGTCAGATGATGCAGAGAAGTGAGAAGTTCTGTGGGTAGATGGCTTGCCTAACCTGTGGAGTCTTGGGGGTCATTCTCAGAACCAAAGGAAACCAGGTGTGGTGACACAAGCCTGTATTCATAGCACTCAGCAAAGAAAACACAAGGATCAGAATTCTAGGTTCAGTATTCCACTACAATAACGAGTGGAAACAAAGGAGGGAAGATCCTGGTTTGCAAACTAAGTGTGAATGGAAAATGGGGGTTGTGTGTAAAGAAAGTAGAAAGTTTTAGGGACCTTTCTTGTTGGTCTGGAGAGATGGCTCACTGGTTAAGAGCTCATATTCTTTTTTTTTTTTTCTTTCCTTCTTTCTTTTATTCATTTATTTTTGTTTTGTTTTCCAGACAGGGTTTCTCTGTGTAGCCTTGCCTATCAGGACTTGCTTTGTAGACCAGGCTGGCCTCGAACTCACAGTGGTCCACCTGCCTCAGCCTCCTTAGTGCAGGGATTAAAGGTGTGCGCTACCATGCCTGGCAAGACCGAATCTTGAAAAAGCAAATGGTGATGTGCAAACTATACCATAAACACAGGTAAGTATGTTTGTCTCTCCACAGTGTCAGAATATAATTGAATAACAATAAATTTACAAGGTTTAAAGAAGCCAAAGATAGGAATTTGTCATAAAATATGCCTTCCTGAGTAGCCTAGCCAAGGCTAATGCAAGTTCTTTATTCCAATTATTTTTTGTTTTTGTTTTTGGAGACAGGGTTTCTCTGTATTAGCCTTGGCTGTCCTGGACTCGATTTTTAGACCAGGCTGGCCTTGCACTCACAGAGATCTGCCTGCCTCTGCCTCCCAAGTGCTGGGATTAAAGGTGTGCTCCACCACTGCCCCGCTGTCTTTATTCCAATCTTAATTATTAACATGATCTTTTTATATCTCACATACACATGGCACAGTCAGTATATCTTTCTGTATATACTCATATGTATGGTTACAGAATGAAGTGGGCTGAGACAGTGTCAAGCGTCAGGAGAGCTCAGATAGTGGAGCTGCTGGAGTCAGTTTTGTGAGCCAAGCTGCAGTTAAAAGGCTTTAGAACAGGAAACTGAGGAACGGAAGGGGTCCAGGTACAGACAGGAAGACAAGGAGACTGGTAGGAAGTCTGGTAGATTTCTTCACAGCAGGGCATGGAGCTCAGTCAATGAGCCCTCCAACTGAGGCCCATGGCATCCAATACTACAGCTTGAGTTACAGATGGTTGTGAGCCCAAGCCGCCATATGGTTGTTAGGAAATGAATCTGGGTCCTCTGGAAGAGCAAGTTTTCTAAACCTGCGTCTCTCCATCTCCTTATGCACACTTTGTTAGAAAAGTGTGAGGTTATTGTCATTTATTTTATTTTATGTGTAAGGGTGTTTTGCCTACGTGGAACTGCATGTGTGCCTGATTCCCAGGGAGGTCAGAAGATGACATAGGATTTCCTGAAACTAGAGCTATACATGGTTGTGAGCTACCGTGTGGGTGCTGGGAATTAGGCCCAAGTCCTCGGCTGGAAGAATCAGTACTCTCAGTTGCCAAGCTATTTCCTGAGGAGGTTAACGGAAACAAGGACAGCCAGAGAGCAAGAGGGATGTGATAGGTAGTTTTGTGTTAGGCCTGTCACTGGAGGCACGGACGCGGCTCCTCACCACATCTGCAGCCGCCTGGGCTCTTAGAAGCCTCCAGTCAAGCAAACCTAGGATTTGTGACATCCATAAAGAAATTCATTTCAGGGCCAGCCAAAAATGAAGCAAGATTGGATTTATGGGGGAGGGAGGAGACTGACTGGGCAGGACAAGTGTGAGTCTCTCTAAGAGAGGCCTGTAAGTGGTTTTACAATGGGGACGTGTATTCCTGTGGCTTTCTCAATTACACCTCTAAAGGTTACCCAGGACTCCCCCCTCTCTCCAGCATTGTCTAAAGAATGTAATTTATAACAAAGTTAAAAGCTAAGGAAATTTTCTCAGTAAACAGGTTGTAAAGAGGATTTATGAAGGGTGCTATTTAGGTTTAGGGAAAAGAGGAGAGTGCTTGAAACCTAAGGTTAGATATCATTTTAGCCTGAAGTAAATGCAGCCTAATTATCATCTTTGACATCCTTGATTGAGGTGTCTCTAGAAAGCACCGTCTGATCCGCTGTGAGAGAGCGTGCTTCTTGCCTTTGACCATGCCTTTGGGCGACAGAGATGGTCTCAGTGGCTTTGGGGCCTCCAGCCTTTCTCTGTGGTAAAGGCAGATCAACCTTCATCCTCATCCTTTCTCAGATTTTTCTCCCTGTATCTCCACAATTCCCCGATTTTTTTTTTTTTTAATCCTGCCTCAGATATAATTAGAATCATTTGCTGAGTGTGGTGATAACCCAGGCACACAGGGCTCTGAGACAAAAAAAAAAAAAAAAAAAAAAAAATCTGAGTTCAAGACCAACCTGCTCTTCATATCTATGCCAAGGCTAGCTTGGGCTACACTACATAGCAAAAGCCTGTATTAAAGGTCTGTGCCACCACGCCTGGCTAAGGATTTCTTAAATGTTTGTGTCTTTGCCCGCTTGTCTGTTTACCACATATATGCAGTGCCTGCAGAAGCCAGAAGACGGTCTTGGCTCCCTCAGAACTGGAGTTACAGGGTGTTGTGAGCCTCGGAATGTAGGTGGTAGGAACCAAAGCCTGATCTTCTGTAACAGCAGCCAGTGCTTTTAAAACTCTAAGCAGTCTCTCCAGCCTGATAAAAAAGTTATATATCTTGCCCCAGCATGGTGGCACACACCTGTAATCCCAGCACTCTGGAGGCAGAGTTCAAGGCCAGCGTGGTCTGAAAAGTGAGGCAAGGACAGCAAGGACTACAAGAAAAACTCCATCTCAAAAAACAAACAAGCAAATGTGTGTGTGTGTGTGTGTGTGTGTGTGTGTGTGTGTGTGTTGTGCATATACACACACATACATATTTATATGGTTCCTGTTTACGTTTAGGTTAAGAGAGAAAGCTGCACAGTAGAACTGGGATGCTCTATGGCCTGATTAGATAGCAGCACAGGACGAGAATTCCTTCTCTTCTGTGGGGGTGGGTGAGGGGTTAAGATTTCCTCTCTCAGACGTAAGTGAGAACACAGGTAACCACAGCAGCTGTGGCCAACCTCTGACTATACAGTAACCAGCCTTTACTTGAAACCCACATTACCTGAGCCAGGAAAGGCAGAACAATGAACAGGCCTAAGTTCCTGAGGACAGCCTTAAACTACAGATCTTTCTGTGTCTGAGTCTTCCCTGGGAAAGCCCCATGTCAACCTGGCAGAGCTTTCTGTTGGGGCCTACAACATCCTCACAGTTCTGGGGTCGTATGAAAGTGAAATAGGAAAAAATACTGTGTCTGTGGAGGTCAGAGGTCAAGTTTTAGAAGTCAGTTCTCTCCTTCCACCATAGGTTCTGGAATCAGATAGTGCTGGAAGCTTCTCTGGCTTTTACTTCCTGAGCCACTATGCCACAGGCCTAAACAAGATTTGTGTTTCTTTTTTCCATTGATACTCATGTATCCCAAGCTGGCTTTGAACTCACTAGCTGAGGATGACCTTTCACCTCTGATCTTCCTGTCTTCACCTCCCCAGTGCTGTTGTTTCTTAGCACTAGTTCTGATTCCTGGTACCGTCTAGAGACTTACAGACTCTTTGTTGTTTCTGCTGCTGCTGCTGCTACTGCTGTAGGAAACAGAGTCTTTCTATATTCTCAGTGTGGTCCTGGCTGTCCTGGAACTTCTGGGCTTTTTATATGAAGCCATATAAGAAATGGCTTGAGTTTGAGATCGCCTACAGTTTGTGAAACATATTATTTGTTTTGTTTGGTTTGGTTTTTTTGTTTGTTTTAAAGATTTATTTATTATTTATACAGTATTATGCCCACATGTGTGCCTGCACATCAGAAGTGGACATCAGATCTCATTATAAATGGTTGTAAGCCACCATGTGATTGCTGGGAATTGAACTCAGGACCTCTAGAGTAACAGACAGTGCTCTTAACCTCTGAGCCATCTCTCCAGCCCTCTTTGTTTATTTTTGTTTTTATTTTTTGAGATAGAGTTTCTCTGTGTAACAGCTCTGCCTGTCCTGTCTTTTTTTGTAGACCAGGCTGGCCTTTAACTCACAGAGATCCACCTGCCTCTGCCTCCCGACTGCTGGAATTAAAGGAGTGTGCCCTGGCTTCTTTGTTTTGTTTTCAGTTTTCCTCTTTAAATCCTTAGGTACCTGGGGTTGAGGAAATGGCTCACTGGGGAAAGCACTTGCCACACAAGCATGACGACCTGAGTTCAAGTCCTTAGTGACTATGTAAAGGGATATGGTAGCATATATCTATAATCCCAGTGCTCCTAAGGCAGAGAAAATTTTGTTTTCAGGCCAGCATCTAAAAGCAATAACAATAGCAAAATCAGTTCTTTCATGATGGGGGTAAGTGCATATTAAATATACATATATGTTATATTGTCTGGAATTTCCCAGCCCCTACAAACCCTGTAAGAGAAGACTTGCGGGGAAATTATTGATTTTTGGTTTAAATATTAGGGTAGCACAGCCAAGTAGACATGTTCATAAACTAAGAGATCTGGGCTGAGATATAAATTATGAGCCATAGGCATGCAGGAGCCCAGGAAAAAGGCTGAGGGATGGCTGACATGCCGGAAGATGAGGGAAACTGAGAGGGCCTTAGCCCTCAAGAGGACCAGAGTGAAGGGCAAAGTCCTAAGCAAGGTTGTCTGGGAATATGGCAAGAAAGCCAGGTTGGGTGCCGTGGCTTAAGAGCTGTGAGAGATTCATGTGCAGAGCCCTCTGAGATGTGCAAACTAGCCTGAGCTTGAAAAGCTCTGCTGACGCCCTGCCTAACAGTCTAGGACTGGGAGATAGCCAGATGTTCCCGGCAGGAGCAGTGCCTGGCAAACACAAGTGCTGGTAGGCAGGCACAATACTGCTTGAGGTGGGACACGGGCAGGGTGAGCCAGAAGGTATGGGGAAATCTGGGTGTTAGTCAGAGTGTTGATTTTTCCTCAGTGCAGGGGATGAGGCCCAGGGCTGCTCACATGCTGGCCAAGCACTTGCTCACTGGGCTACACTGTACTCTAGCCTCCTGAGGAATTCTCTTAGCAGCAGCTAGGAGCAGAAAATAAGAATGGGACAACAAACAAAGCTTTGTAGCCAGATATGATTGTACATACCCGCAATCCCAGCACTTGGGAAGGCTGAGCAGGAGGATCACCACCCTGGACTATAGAGTAGGTTAAAGAGGAGTTTAGGAGGCCAGGCTTGGTGGCGCACGCCTTTAATCCCAGCACTCGGGAGGCAGAGGCAGACAGATTGCTATGAGTTCAAGGTCAGCCTGGTCTACAAAGTGAGTCTAGGACAGCCAAGGCTACACGGAGAAACTCTGTCTCGGGAAAAAATAAAAATAAAAATGAATTTAGGAGTGGCGTTGGTTTTTTCCAACAGGCTGAATGAAGGACAGAGTCTTCCAGATCTCTGGAGACTAGGATTGTGTTAGCACTGAAACAAGGAAATATAAGGACCAGGGGTATAGCTTAGTTGGTAGCTCTAGGTTCAGTTCCTGGCATTGTAATGGTGTCACACACTACACATTTGTAATCCCAGCACTGGGGAAGCAAAATGCTGGAGGTTCAGGAGTTCAAGGCCCTTTGACACATAGTAAGTTTAAGACCAACCTAGGATACAAGAGACAATGCCTAACCTTTTTCTCCCCATCCTCCAAAAATAAAGAAAGCTATATAGTCTTTCTTCTTCCACTGACGGAATGCAAGCTTCATTGAGACAGGGAATTTCATTTATCATTTGTTCATTTATTTTATTTCTTGGTTTTTTGAGACAGGATTTCTCTGTGAAATCTTGGCTGTCCTAGACTCACTTTGTAGACCATGCTGACCTGGAACTCACAGAGATCCACCTGCCTCTGCCTCCTGAGTGCTGGGATTACAGGCGTGCACCACTGAGTCTGGCTTCTTTATTTTCTTATTTGAGAAAAGACACTCATTATAGAGCCCTAGTTAGCCAGGCGTGGTGGCGCACACCTTTAATCCCCACACTCAGGAGGCAGAGGCAAGCAGATCTCTGAGTTTGAGGCAAGCCTGGTCTACAGCTCGAGTCCAGGACAGCCAGGGCTGTTGCACAGAGAAACCCTGTCTTGAAAAACAACAAGAAAATAATAACAATAATAATTTTGTTTTTTAATTAATTTATTTATTTTAATGTGTGTGAATAATCTGTCTTCACACGCACCCAGAAGAAGGCATCAGATCCCATTTCAGATGGGTTTCTCTGTGTAGCCCCATTTCAGATGGTTGTGAGCCACCATGTGGTTGCTGAGAATTGAACTCAGGACCTCTGGAAGAACAGCCAGTACTCTAAACCACTAAACCATCTCTCCAAACCCACAATAATTTTGTTTTTCATTCTTGTGTCTTTGAGGCAGGGTCTTGCCTTGTAGCCAAGTTGGCCCTGGAACTTATGATGACACTACCTTAGCTTCTGGCATGCTGGGAATGCGCACCCTAGACACTGAGCTAACTTCAGTCCTCTCTTTCTATGTTACTGCAGATTCTGCCCAGGCTTTACACATGCTAGACGAGTACTCTTCTACTGAGCTAGTCTCATGTCCATTTTTATTTATTTAAGTTACTTAGGCTGGCCTTGAATTTAAGATCTGACTGCCTGAGCCTCCTTAGTAGCTATAATCATCTACCTGTGCCACCAAAGCTGGTCAATGAAATACTGGTTTTTATTAAACTACTGAAGAGATCATTGGTCACATAACCAGGAAGTAAATGTCCATGAAGAATGTTTGGAGCCAGGTGCAGTGAGTGGGTTGAGTATTGTGGGGAGTATGAGGAAGTCAAGACAACGTCTTTCAGGTTACACTGAAAACCATAGTGGGCAGTAGGCAACTGGAGGAAATTTTAAGTCTACTGGCCTCAGGAGAAATGAATTCTTACTGTAGTTTCATCACTGCCAACTGCCATCTTGGGAAGCTGACAAAAGCAGAGGGACTAAGAGCTTGCACTAAAATGTATTCTGAAAACCCAAGGGAGGACAGAATGAGTTGGTGTTATAGAACACGGTCCTCCAGGCAAAGTCATCAGCAGCAGATCAGCAGATCCCCAGCGCAGCCTTGCAGGAGACCTCAGAAACGCAGCCGATGGGGCTGAGCACTGGAAGCTCACCTGGGACTCCAGCTGTGCCTCCCAGCTATTTGTGTGCAATCCTGCACTAATTGCACAAGGCCTGGGGGAAGGGACTCTCTGGAGAGGGGCTGTTGTATATGGATGGCTAAGGGGTAACAGGAAACTCCATTATAGGGAAAAGGAAAGTGATCATTCTTCAAGGTATAGCCTTTCCATCTCTGTAATCACCCATACTTCTGTGGGCAAGTTCTCAGCCACGTTCTGTAAACAAGCTCAGCAAACTCATTAGTTCCCCCAGGCTGAACGTGGTTAGAGTCATGCTCGCTGCTGCTGCTGCTGCTGCTGGAAAGTTTGAGAGTCCAGCAAAGCCAAAGGTTACTTTACTTGAAGAGGCCAGTTTTAGCAGAGTTTAAAAGAAGACCCCGCAACCGGGCGGTGGTGGCGCATGCCTTTAATCCCAGCACTCGGGGAGGCAGAGGCAGGCGGATCGCTATGAGTTCGAGGCCAGCCTGGTCTACAAAGCAAGTCCAGAACAGCCAAGGCTACATAGAGAAACCTTGTCTCGAAAAAATAAAACAAAACAGAAAGAAAGAAAGAAAGAAAGAAAGAAAGAAAGAAAGAAAGAAAGAAAGAAAGAAAGAAAGAAAAAGAAACCCCCAATTCCGGCAATCTGTGCACCCCAGCTGCTGCCCAGAGGAGCAGAATGGAGGAGAGAGGGGGGAAGCCATGTTGAGTCAAGCCTTCTTCCCAGGACAGGAAAAAGCAAGGAGGAGAAGGGAGCTTTAAAGGAAGAGTACAGAAGCCTGGGAAGTACCAGGAGAAAAGCACCCATAGGCTCCGGCCAGCCTCAAAAAGAAGAATTAACTCTTTTCTGAAAGTGGACGCAGAAGCTGAACAGATTCAGTCTCCCTTCGTGGAGGCTGGTAAGGACCGCACTAAGCAGGGCGAGCATTCTGGGAAGGAGGAGCTGGAGTCTGCCTATCTCAGAGTGAGCCCCTTTGCTAGGAGTGGCCGCTTGGCCTCTCCCTACTCTGCTAACTCCTAAGGCATGTGTCCACCTAGAGGTGCATTCCATCCTCGCCACATCATTCCCCTGCTGGAGGTCATTTCGGAGATAGGATGCAAACCCACAGGTCCAGTTCCAAAGCCACACACAGAGCCGTATACGCCCTCCGTGTAACCTGCAGGCCAAACCAGAGCTCCCTCCCGGCACCCTTGCACTGAGAACCAAGGATGTTTCTGAAACCTTTGCCTTTGAGGTCCCTGCCCTAAGCAGCCTTTCTAGCTACTATTCCAATCAACTGGGGCCTGAGAAGGAGGGGCTCGCCATTGTTTACGCACTCCCAAAGGAAATCTCAGCGCACAGGGAGGAGGAATCTGAGCCGGTGAGTTGACTACAGGGAACAGGACCAATGACTTATACATGACTTATCATTGTTTACACAATCCCAGTTGAGCTCAGTCGGAGAGGCCAGGGAATTTTGGGCCAGCTGAGCCTCAGACTGGAATCTCATAGATAGTGACAAAAAGTTATCACCAAATCCTACACAGTAGGTGAAACAGTTGTTGGTTGGTTGGTTGGTTGGTTTTTTTGTTTTGTTTATTTTATTTTAAAATTTTATTTATTGCATATACAGTATTCTGCCTACATGTACTCCTGCACAATAGAAGAGGGTACCAGATCACATTACAGATGGTTGTGAGCCATCATGTGGCTACTGAGAATTGAACTCATGACCTCTGGAAGAGCAGACAGTGCTCTCAACCATTGAGCCGTTTCTCCAGCTCTTTTTTTTTTTTTTTAAAGATTTATTTATGTATTATGTATACAGTGTTTTGCACACCAGAAGAGGGCACCAGATCTCATTATAGATGGTTGTAAGCCACCATGTGGTTGCTGGGAATAGAACTCATGACCTTTGGAAAAGCAGCCAGTGCTCTTAACCTCTGAGCCATCTCTCCAGCCCTTTGTTTTAGATAAGGTCACTTTGTAGCCCTACTAGCTTGGGACTCATAGAGATCCACCTGCTTCTTGCTGTGATTAAAGGCATGTGCCACCACTCCCAGCTATAAATTATTTTAATGCTGTACTTAATATAAATGTATATAGGTATTCTTTCATTTTTAAATTATATATTCCATTATTTTCTGTTTTGTTTTTGTTATTTTTGTTTTATTTTATTTTATTTATTTATTTATTTATTTATTTATTTATTTATTTATTTTGAGACAGGGTTTCTCTGTGTACCCTTGGCTGCCCTGGACCCACTTTGTAGACCAGGCTGGCCTCGAACTCACAGAAATCCTCCTGCCTCTGCCTCCCTAATGCTAGAATTAAAGGTGTGCATCACCACCATCTAATGTTTTTTTTACTTTCTAGTTTAATGGGATTGCTGACCAAAAGACACCTGGCTGTTCTGGTAATGCTGTGGTGGGTGAGAACTGAACCCTAGGCCTTGTATTTGCTAGGAATAGGACCTTCCAAGAGAGCCACATTTCCAACTCCTTTCTGTATGTTTCTTTTTGAGATGGTCTCACTAATCACACAGTCTCTGAATAAGAAACAAAGAAGGACATGAGGCCTGCTAGATATGGTGGAGGAGAGGTTTAGTGTAGATATGAGGGAGAAAACAACCAGAGGTATCTAGAAGTGTTCAGACTGAACCAGGCTGGGGGGGTTAGTAGGGAGGATGGGGGGGTGGGGGGGGCCGTATGGGAGAGGGAGGAAGGAGCCAAGACAGCACCAAGAGGCCGAGAGGAATCACGGGCCAAGAGAGATCCAGGAGTGGAGCCAGCCAGAAGCCAAGAGGGCAAGAGGCCAAGAACCCGAGTATGACTGAGGTTATAAAGGGATCAGAGAACCAGGGGCAGGGGTGGGGCCGCGGGAATGGAGCTCAGGGGCTGGAAAGATTCAGGGTAGGGCGTGATGAGAAGTGCTGAGGAGCCAGACACTGAGGTGAGCTGCCAGCCTCTGCTTTGCTTTGTTAAACAGGCACCTCAAGCATAGGTCAGTGCAAGAGATAGGGAGAATGACTCCTCCTAGCAAGTAGAGACTATCTTAAGTCACCAAGGGAATGCTTGCTTTTGTCTAAATGCCAGACTGTTATGGGAAAAGGAATTTCTTGGGATCTAACGCAGTTCTCCTGCCTCAGTCTCCAAAGTAGCTGGTATTATGTGCATGTGCTATCAGGCCCAGCTAACATTTAGGTTGGCTTCGGCACTTGTCCTTTTTCAGGTTCCTGTTTCTTTACTCGCAGAGAGGGAATTTCTTCACCCACCCTTTGATGTGCAAAGGCCTAGGAACTTGAAATACTTAAACCCAAACTATGGGTAAAGCATGGTCTTCAGAATATCTAGTACAGACATAGGTTGGCTAGAAGATGCTGGGAGCCTCCCTTATCTCCAACCATCAAACTTGGGGATTCCTAGGAGAACCAAGAGTCTCAAGAGAGAAAGGGAGCTGAGCTTCTGCTGGGTCCTGGGCCTTTGTAATTTCTTTTCAGCTAGTTTGAGAGTAGAGCTGAGTAAATCAGTAACCCTTCTAGGTAGAGCTGCAGTCTGAGAGTGGACTCTGCCCTTGTTACTGGACTCAGGGTAAGAGCCGGCACCGGACATTAACTAAGTTAGCCAGTAGGAGTGAAAAACACTGGGAAGAGAGCAAAAAGACGCAGTGACATCCTCCCCCGACTGATCTTCAGGGTCTTGTTTTGTTTTGTTTGAGACAGAGTTTCTCTGTGCAGCCTTAGCTGTCATGAACTCTCTGGAGTACTGGAACTACAGGCATGCACCACCCCGCCCGGCTAAATTTCCAGTTTCCTTTTTTTTTTTTTTTTTTGGTTTTTCGAAACAGGGTCTCTCTGTGTTAGCCTTGGCTGTCCTGGACTCACTTTGTAGACCAGGCTGGCCTCGAACTCACAGCGATCCGCCGGCCTCTGCCTCCCGAGTCCAGTTTCTTTCTTTCTTTTTTTTTTTTTTTTGAAACAGGGTTTCTCTGTGTAGTCTTGGTTGTCCTGGACTCACTTTGTAGACCAGGCTGGCCTCGAACTCATAGCGATCCGCCTACCTCTGCCTCCTGAGTGCTGGGATTAAAGGCATGAGCCACCACGCCCGGCCCTAATTTCCAGTTTCTTAAGATCCATTGTTTCAGTTATCTGGTAGCCATAAGAAGGGGGCCCAAGTTTTTCTTTGAAATGTCTTTCTTCAGGGGCTTGGGGGTGGGGTGTCTGGCTAGAGAGGCTTCGCATCAGTTAAGAACACTTGCTGTCCTTTCAGAGACTGGAGTTCAGTTCCCAACACTCCCTTCACGCCCCTCTCAACAATCTGCAACACCAGCAAGGGCAATCCAACATCATCTTCTGCCTCCACAGTGTGCAGTGAGTGTGTGAGTGTGCATTCCCACATACAGGCATAATTACATACACATTTAAAAATCTTACAAAACAAAAATCAGACAAACAAACTTCCTGCCAAGAAAGTTACAGCACCATCTCTGGGGAGGAGAGGGACACATGCCACCAGGTGTGTGTGGAAGTCAAAGGACAAGTAGAGCAATCTCCAGCCCAACCATCTTTCTCCCCACCCCCACCCCCCAGAAAGAATAGGGAACATAGTTGGGCAAGCATGGTGGAGCATGCCTTTAATCCCAGCACTCAGGAGGCAGAAGCAGGAGGATTGCTGTGAGTTTGAGACCACCCTAGTCTACAAAGCGAGTTCAGGACAGCCAAGCCTACACAGAGAAACTTGTCTTGAAAATAAAGTATAATAAATAATTATAAGACTGCACCACTTCGGCCGCTTTATTATAGTATGAAAGTCTGTAAAAGGTCTTGGCCATCACTCTAGGGTCCTGCTGAGTTAGTTATGTTCCTGCCTCTGCTGCCCTAAATGCTGGGATACAGGTGTGCACCACCATACCCAAGTTTTATTATTGTTATTATTATTATATTTATTTTGTTTTGTTTTGTTTTGTTTTCTTTGTAGACCTGGTTGTTCTGGAACTTGCTCTGTAAACCAGGCTGGCCTGGAACTCATAGAAATCCACCTGCCCAGGCTGGAGAGATGGCTGAGTAGTTAAGAGCACTGGCTGCTCTTCCAGAGGACCGGGGTTCAATTCCCCGCACCCACATGGGAGCTCACAACTGTCTGTAGCTGCAATTCCAGGGGATCTGGCACCAATGCACATAAAAAATAATACTTAAAAAAAAAATTTCAGCTAGGCCAGGCCGTGGTGGCGCACTCCTTTAACCCCAGCACTTGGAGGCAGAGGCAGGTGGATTCCTGTGAGTTCGAGGCCAGCCTGGTCTACAAAGTGAGTCCAGGACAGCCAAGGCTACCTAGAGATACCCTGTCTCGAAAAAAAAAAATCAGCTGGGCATGGTGGTGCATGCCTTTAATCCCAGTACTCAGGAGGCAGAGGAATCTCTGTGAGTTTGAGTCCAGCCTGGTCTACAGAGAGTCCAGGACAGCCAGGGCTTTGTGTAACAGAGAAACCCTGTCTCAAAAAAACAAAACAGAACAAAAATCCACCTGTCTCTGCCTCCCTGAGTGCTGGGATTAAAGGCATGCAATACTACCGCCCAGCTAAGTCTTCAAAAGTTTTTATGACTTTTGTTTCATCTTGTTTTTAGACAGGGTTTCCTGTAGCCCACACTGGCCTCGGGTTTGCTGTTATAGCCACAGATAGTTGGGAATCCCTGGGATTACAGATATGCACCCTGTGCTTTCAGATAGCTCTCGAGAGTGTGGAGAAGTGGGGTGTACATGGAGAGGGTGCTGCGGAGCATCTTATGGAGCACCAGGTAGCACACAGACACCCCCCCCCCATTCTCTCCTGTATCATGTGAAGCACAAGCTCTTGTCGAGAGACGGAGGTTGGGTGGTCAGCAGTCTTTCTCCAACTGAGATGAGGCTGCTTCTGCACGCACCGGGAACCAGGGAATGGGGTAATTACCTGTCAGCAGGTAATTGCCACTGTTGGGGGG
>OU015743.1:23642764-23676298 GCA_907169655.1 Acomys percivali | reverse complement strand
GCCCCTTTTGGTTAACATTTAACTAAGCAGGTTTGAGCAACTTGAGAACTCCTTGGTGCAATGTTAGGCTCTGAGGTGTACAGGGTTTTTGTGTGTTTTGTTTTGTGGGTGTAGGTTAGAGACAGTAGGGCAACTCAGTAGTTTAACTCAGTACTCCAGACTGGAGTGCTTCCTACCTCCTGCCCCCTGCCCCTCCTGCCCCCTGCCTTCTGCCCCTGCCCCCTCCTCCTCCTGCCCCCTGCCTTGTGCCCCCTGCCCCCTCCTCCTCCTGCCCCCTGCCTTCTGCCTTCTGCCCCCTGCCCCCTCTTCCTCCTGTCCCCTGCCTTCTGCCCCTGCCCCCTGCCCCTTGCCCCCTGCCCCCTCCCCCTCCTGCCCCCTGCCTCCAGCCCTTTGCCTCTTGCCCCCTACCTCCCAAGTACAAGGGCAAACCACCACTCCAACAGAGTTTGAAAACTCAGGGCTTCCTCTTGGGGAAGTTTCCTTGTCCTTGGCTATCCCAATACTTCCATACATTTATTTTACCTTATGAAATGGCAATAACTTGGCCCATTTTAAAAAACAGACAAATGCCAGGTAGTGGTGTTGCACGCCTTTAATCACAGCACTCTGGAGGCAGAGGCAGGTGGATCTCAGTGAATTTGAAGCCAGCCTGGTCTATAAAGCGAGTCCAGGACAGCCAAGGCTACATAGAGAGACCCTGTCTCGAAAAACCAACCAACCAACCAACCAACCAACCAAACAAACCAGACAAATATCTATTGGTATTGTGTTTCTATTAATTTTGGAAGGAGTTCTTTTCTTTTTAATGAACTATGGATTTCAAAGCTGTGGAACATGTCTCAGTTTGTTCAGGTCCAGACTTTAGGTCCATTGATAAGATTGGATCAAGTTGAGCAAAGCAGTGCATTCTTGTAATCTCAGAATTTAGGAAGCCAAGGCAGGAGGATTGCTCTCAGTTTGAGGCTAGCTTGTACTACATTCTGGGTTCTGTACTAGCCTGGGCTACATATGGACCCTTTGTCTCAAAAGAATAAAATTTAGCCAGGCATAATGACACACACATTTACTCCCAGCGCTCCAACAGGGGCCAAGGCAGTTAGAGCTTTGTGAGTTTGAAGCCAACTGGTCTACATAGTGAGTTCCAGGCCAGTCAGGGCTAGAAAGATTGACGAAGTCTCAAAAACAAACAAAAACCACCTGGCAATTATTGTGTACACCTGCCAGACCAGCACTAAGGAGGTTGGGGCAAGAAAATCAGGAGTTGTACAACAAGGAATCAAGGTCATCTATAGACATAGACAGTCAGAGGCCAGCCTGGGCCATGTGAGACTTGTGTCAAACAAACAAACAAACAAACTTTAGCCAGGCATGGTGGTGCATGCCTTTAATCCCAGCACTCCGGAGGCAAAGACAGGCAGATCTCTTTGAGTTGGAGCCCACCTTGGTCTACAAAGTGAGTTCAGGACAGCCAGGGCTACACAAAGAAACCCTGTCTTGAAAAAAAAAATCAAAAGATAAAACAAAACAAAACAAAAATTTAAAAAGTAATAGGTGGAAAGCCAGGTGTAGTGGTGCACACCTTTAATCCCAGCACTCAGCACTGGGGTGGCAGAGGCAGGTGGATCTCTGTGAGATGAAGGCCAGCCTGGTCCACATAGTAAGTTCCAGGTCAGCTAAGGCTATACAGTGCAGCCTTGTCTTAGGAGAGAAAAAGGAAGATAAAATAACATTAGTGGAGTTGTGCAGTCCTGCAACCCCAGCTTTTGGGAGAAAGAGGTGAGGACCAGATGTTTCAAGATCATCCTCAGCTGCAATTTCAAAGCCATGCCAGAAAGTGGTGGCACACTCCTTGAATCCCAGCACTAGGGAGGCAGAGGCAGGTGGAGCGCTGTGAGTTCGAGGCCAGCCTGGTCTACAAAGCAAGTCCAGGACAGCCAGGGTTACACAGAGAAACCCTGTCTTGAAAAACCAAAAACAAACAAATAAAAACAAAAAACCAAACAATTTTGAGGCCAGTCAGAGCTACATGAGACCCTGTTTCAAATAAGAGAAAAAGAGAATTACATCCTTTACATCATCATCATCATCATCATCATCATTATCATTATTATTATTATTATGCCTTAAAGCATTGTATAGTTGAGATTTATTTCTTCTCACAAGGAAAGGCTGGCTTCACACTCTACAAAGCTGATGATGACTTTGAATTTCTGATCTTCCTGCCTCTGCTTTTTTCTCTTTTTACATATATATTTATATACCATCAACTACCTACATCAAGAAGAACCACGAAACAATCAGGAATTATAAAAATGTTACATTCATAGTGTTTTGGCTATTTGTATTTGGCAGTCTTGAAGAAAACATCTTTCCTATCTTGGTGCATCTAAAATTCTGAATGTAAATCAATATCTATCATATCTCATCTTAAGGGCAGGATTTATGGGTATGGTTCAGTTCCCAACACCCACTTGGCAACTCACAGAGGTCTATAGCTGCAGTTCAAAGGGCTTGACTTCCTCCTCCTGGCCCCTGTAGGCCTGGAGCATGAGAGTGGTTCAGAGGCACCACGCAGGCAGAGCACTCACACGCATAGTAACAAAACAAAAAGAAGAAAAAAAGTAACTTCAGGTGTGTGGCCGGCGCCTTTAATCCCAGCACTTGGGAGGCAGAGGCAGGCGGATCAATGTGAGTTCGAGGCCAGCCTGGTCTACAAAGTGAGTCCAGGACAGCCAAGGCTTCACAGAGAAACCCTGTCTTGAACGCTCCCCCACCCCCCAAAAAAAAAGAAAGTAACAAAACCAAACAAAATCTTTTTTCTTTTTTTTTTTTTTTTTCTTTTTTGGTTTTTCGAGACAGGGTTTCTCTGTGTAGCCTTAGCTGTCCTGGACCCGCTTTGTAGACCAGGCTGGCCTCGAACTCACAGCGATCCACCTGCCTCTGCCTCCCGAGTGCTGGGATTATAGGTGTGCGCCACCACGCCCGGCCCAAACAAAATCTTTAAAAGAGGTGGCACATAGCCTGTAGTATTTTACATGTCTTAGCACTACAGAGAGTGCATCATCTACTTAACAGAACTTCCCTTCAGCACCAGTAAAGTGACAACCGTAGAGTTTTTGTAAGGCATATGCCTATAGAGTTGAAAGGCGTTAAAAGTAAACAAAGGAGCCAGCCATGGTGGCACAGGCCTTTAATCCTAACACTAAGGAGGCAGAAACAGGCTGATCTCTGTGAGCTCAAGGCCAGCCTGATCTACAAAGTGAGTCTGGGACAGCCGAGGCTACGCAGAGAAACCCTGTCTCGAAAACCCTGGTCGAAAAACCAAAAAAAGAAAAAACGGAAAAGAAAAACCACTACCAACAACAACAACAAAAAGTTGAAAAGTGACCAAAGAACTTTGCCAGAAAGTAGTTCATAGTGGAATCTGTTCTAAAAGAGCTGGAGAGGTCAAATTGCAAAACAGAACAGGGGAGGCAGTCAGAGTGCAGTAGAGGTGGGGAGATAGCAGGATTTGCCTGTGATGGCGTCACTATGTAGACCGTTGCCTGCATGTATGTCTGTGCACCACCTGCATGCAGTGTCCAAGGAGACCAGAAGAGGGTAATGGGTCCCTTAAGAAGTGGAATTACAGATGCTTGTTAGCAGCTGCATGTATGTTAGGAATCAAACCTGGGTCCTGTGGGAGAGTAACCAGTGCTGCCCCATCTCTCCAACCCCAAAGACCTGATAGATGTTAAAACTCCTTCCAATGCTGTGGTTTTTATTAACACTAATCTCTAAGGGAAAATGTTCTCTGATGCCCAGACATTTATTTCATAGTGTAAAGTTACTGCTAATATTGGGAACATAGTCCAGTGCGCATACCACAGGTATCTCTCAAAAGCCTAAATTTAAAGTAGGCACGGTAGCCCTTGCCTACCAGCACTTAGTACACAGAGACAGGAGAATCATGCTCTCATGGCTACATGGTGAATTCAAGGCTGGCCAGGGCTACATGAGACCCTGTCTCAACAAAACAGAACATCCTAAACTTAACTGCCAGGATTATAGTAATTTTTAACATTGACCAACTCCTGTTTAATTACAGATTATCTTTAGATGGTGGAAGATTTCTCTGAGGAGTGAGTACCGGTCAGCAAAACCTGGAGAGACGAAGGAAACCCATGAAGACTTCCTGGAAAACTCTCATCTTCAAGGTGAGATGGCCACACTCCAGCACACGTGGCAGAGCCGAGTCACGCACTTCATCCTTGTGCAATTATGCTTTTAGAAATAATAGGACAAGCTGGGCGTGGAAGCACACGCCTGTAATCCTAGCACTCAGGGAGGCAGAGGCGGGTGGATCTCTATGAGTCTACAAGGTGAGTCCAGGATAGCCAAAGCTACACAGAGAAACCCTGTCTGGAGAAAACAAACAAACAAAAACGAGTGTATCCTGCTCTTGCAGAGTTCAGTCCCTCGCACCCATGGGAGGAAGGGCCATGGAATCCAGTGACCAGTGACTTCTCCTGACCTCTGTGGGCAGTAGCATACACTACACCTGCATACACATAATTAAAAATAAAATAAACATATTTGGTTTTGGTTCTCTCTCTCTCTTTCTCTCTCTCTCTCTCTCTCTTGGTTTTTTGAGACAGGGTTTCTCTGTGTAGCCTTGGCTATCCTGGACTCACTTTGTAGACCAGGCTGGCCTCAAATCTGCCTGTCTCTGCCTCCCAAGTGCTGGGATTAAATATGTGCCCACCACTGCCTGGCTGTTTTGTTTTTCCAAGACAGGATTTCTCTGTGTAGCCTTGTCTATCCTGGAATTGCTTTGTAGACCAGGCTGGCCTCAAACTCATAGAGGCCCACCTGCCTCTGCCTCCCTGAGGATTACAGGTATGCACCACCATGCCAGGCTAATAAATCTTTTAAAATTGAAAAGCTTTTTTTGAGATAGGGTCTCGTGCATCCAAGTGTTGCGTCATTTTCTGGGGAGGTGTGAACAAATGTTATTAACAATAACAGACCAAAGATGTTATTCCTCACAAGTAGAGTGGGTGTACTGGGGTTAGTCATGGCATACGGGTGTCTCAAATGTAGCTGTGTCACTGAAAAGCCCAGCCGTGAGTGTCTGATGACTCACAAAGGCTGTGTGCCCATACAACTTGCAGGCAGGCCCAATAAATAGTCACTGCTGCTCATCTCCACCCTTCCCTCTCAGAGGACCCTGCAGAAAGACGTCTGTGTGTGTGTGTGTGTGTGTGTGAGAGAGAGAGAGAGAGAGAGAGAGAGAGAGAGAGAGAGAGAGAGAGAGAGAGAGAGAGAGAGAGAGAGCACACTCGTGGCTATACCTAGCAGGCCTTGGGTGTCATTGAGCCAGCTGGAGCCTCACTGCTGCCACTAGCCAGCTTTGTGACCACAGTGACAGCTCAGCCCCTTTGTGAGTCATTTTTCTTGTACTGGGCTGGGGAGAATCACGGTTGCTTTATTTGGTCATCTTGAGACTTCTATGACTTGCTAGGCATTTTATATATAATCAGCTCTTAATTATTGTTTGCTGTATTGTTAAGCAGACGGTGTTTGACTGGACTTATTTTTCTGTCTCCTCTTGGTCTTCTCCCTACAAGATTTCCTCATGCAGAGTTCCTGGCAGAAGATCTGAGCAAGTCACTCTTGCTGCCTGGGTCTCTCAGCAGTACTTAGCAAGGAGGTCGTGTTTTCTGTCCTTTGACCTTGTTCCTGTCCCTTCTTGGCTCCTGACTCTTCAGATCAGAATGATGGGATTAGGAATTCAAACCTGTCTATGTCTTTCCAGTGCCTGCTTGTAATTATGCCTTGGGTGATCTGGGCCAGTCTCTTCCTTCTTTCCTTCCTTCCTTTTTTTTTTTTTTTTTTTTTAGATTTCTCAAGACAGAGTTTCTGTGTGCAGCCATGGGTGTCTTAGACCCACTTTGTAGACCAGGCTGTCCTTGAACTCACAGAGGTCCGCCTGCCTCTGTCTCCTGAGTGCTGGGATTATAGGCATGCGCCACTGCGCCCGCCCTATCAGGAGCTTTCTGGAAGGCAGCTCTTCCAGCTCTTTCAAGCCCTTAGATGATGACAGAGACACAGTCCCAACCTCAACCTCAAGAGACCCTGTTTCAAAAATAAACAAACACAAAAGGGACATTTTTCTGGGATGTCTCCACTGGCTTGCCCATTATTCAGTCTGTGCTGACACCGCCTCATTAGCTCCCTTGAACCACTAAACAGAAAATCACAGCCTTCCTCTGGAATACCGACGCCTCCCACACATTCATCGTCAAAGGAGATGCTGTGCACCTAGCTGCTTGTTTCTTGTGTACTTTATTATGGTAGGAGCTTTGCTTTGTTGATGTGTCTTTGGCACCACTTGGAACAATGGCTAGCCTCGGCTCAGTAAGCAAACTGTCTTACGGATTATTTAAGAGAGTTTTTCCTTCCTTTCTTTTTTCTGTATGTAGAGTCGGCTGTCCTGAACCTTGCTATGTAGATCATGTTGGTCTTGAACTCTTAGAGGTTTACCTGCCTCTGGCTCCTAAATGCTTGGATTAAAGGTATTTGTGAATATTCCTGGATTAATTTTTTTTTTGAGACATCATTGTTTTGTTTGGGTTTTGGTTTTTCTTTTTTTTCTTTTCTTTTTTCTTTTTTTTCTTTTTTCTTTTTGGTTTTTTGGGACAGAGTTTCTCTGTGTAGCCTTGGCTGTCTTGGACTTACTTTGTAACCCAGGCTGGCCTCGAACTCACAGAGATCCACCTGCCTCTGCCTCCTAAGTGCTGGGATTAAAAGCGTGCACCACCACGCCCAGCTTGGTTTTTGGTTTTTCAAGACAGAGTTTCTCTGTGTAGTCCTGGCTGTCCTGGACTCCCTTTAGAGCCCAGGCCAGCCTCAAACTCAGAGATCCACCTGTCTCTGCCTCCCAAGTACTGGGATTAAAGATATATGCCACCACCACCCAGCCATTGTTTTATTTTTAAAATTATTTTATTTTTAATTATATGTGTATGTCCATGTGTGGTTTTGTGAATGGGTGAGTAAAAGTTCCACCAAAGTTCAGAATAGCTCTCAGATCCCCTGGTACTACAGTTATAGATGGTTGGGTGTGAGCTATCTGTGAAACCTTTTGGAATATTCAAGTTTGAGCTGGGCAGTGGTGGCACATGCCTTTAATCCCAGCACTTGGGAGGCAGAGGCAGGTGGATCACTGTGATTTCAAGGCTAATCCCGGACAGCCAAGGCTACACAGAGAAACCCTGTCTTGAAAAACCAAAACCAAACAAACAAAGAATACAGATAGTGGCCGGGGGCAGTGGGACATATCTGTAATCCCAGCAGGCGAGAGGCAGAGGCAGGAGGCTTTCTGTGAGTTCCAAGCTAGCTTGGTCTACAAATTGAGTCCAGGACAGCCAAGGCTACACAGAAAAACCCTGTCTGGAAAAACCAAAAGAAACAAACAAACAAACAAAAAGTAGGAATGAGAAGAATCAGAGTGCCTGGGCAAACATGCATAGTATCCAGAAAAGAGACAGAAAGGAGAAAGGGGAGGGGAAGCAAGTTTCTGAACAGGAGGAGGCTTAGCAATATTTTCATAAGCAAGCAATTGCTTTGAAGGAGAGGCCTCTGGGTATGTATTGTCTCAGTAAGGGACAGTGTTCCTCCCATGTCCTTGGCATGTTCTCAGCTTTGAGGGCTGGTGTCTTCTGGACTGGTGATTGACCGGCTCAGTTGGATTAACTCTTAAGAGAGGGGACAATAGTGTGTAATGGTCTAGTCACTGGGCAAATTAGAACTCAGACTATGTATGTTCTTTTGGCCAGGAGGAAATGGCTTTTCCTTAGTGGGCCCCAACAAATTCCTGAGATATCTTATAATAAATATTGGAGGGCGGTTCAAGTGGCCTCTGGCCTCCAACCCTGCTGCTGTGTGTTTGTTTAGATACCTAACTTTGGGCACGTGGAGGAGTGTAATTCCTGTGGCTGCCAGAGTCCAGGTTTTGACCCTAAAAACTCCAGTTACATGGAAGGAGAAATTTCAGGCTATCACCAGTGCTCCCTGTCTGAACAGATGTTTCCATGTTTTTGACCTTAAAAAAAAAAAAAAGTATTTATCTGTGTTTATGTGTATGTGTATGTGCACACATCCCAAGATGCACATGTGGAGGTCAGAGGTCACCGTGGAGGCGTTGCTTGTCACCTTTTCTGCTGTGGGGTCCTGAGGAGAGAACTCAGGGTGTCACCCCTCGTGTTAAGTACCTTTACCCACTGAGCCATCCAGCATGTTCATCTTGGCTCTTTATTCAAAGGGCTGAGATAAGAGCTACCACAGATTTGCAAAATTAGTAAGGAAACTTGACTTAAAGGCAAAGTAAGTGGCTGGGAGATGTGCAGCAGTTACAGGCACTTCCTGCTCTTCCAGAGGACTTTGGTACCCAGCACCCATGTTGGGTAGTTTCCAACCAGCTCCATAAGATCCTACATCCTCTTCTGGCCTCTGTAGATACTCCCATGCCTGGCATGCTCACACATCCACACCAAGGCAATAATAGTTATCAGAAGTGTGGGACTGAAGAAATGGTTCGGCACTCACAAAGTGGCCCATAGCCATCCTTAATTCCAGTTTCAGGGGATCAGGTCTTCTTCTGGGTTCTGTGGGTAGGTATGTAGCCCATATGTATATGTGCATGTAAATAAAACCTTAAAAAGAAATCAGAAGCCCACTGTCAAAATTGATACTGAAGGTACTCAAGGGCCCAGTTGATGATGATGATGGTGACGATGATGATGACAATTTTGGTTTTTCGAGACAGGGTTTCTCTGTGTAGTTCTGGCTGTACTGAAACTTGCCTTGTAGACCAGGCTGGCTTCAAACTCAGAGAGATCTGCCTGCCTCTGCCTCCTGAGTGCTGGTATTACAGCTGTACATCACCTCAATTATTTTGGCGTCTCCTCATATGAGATCAAAAGAACCAGCAGTTTGATTAGTATTGGTTTTTACAGACTAGGTCATGTGATCACTTCTCTACTGAGAATGTCCTTTCCCTGATGCCTCTCGTTTGAATTATGTGCATTTTATAACTTTAATTTTGCATAGGCATAAGGTGATAAATAATGAATTTCCCCTGAAAGTTTACTGGAAGACACAGTTTTGCATCATGGGTCAGGCATCCAACACCAGCTCAGTCCAGATTGGCCCTTCTATCCTGGGATCCTGGGATCAGCATGTATAGGGCATACTGTGGATCACAGACTGTTGACTTGGATGGTTGTCAAAAGCGGCAACTATTCCATTTTTCAGAGGGGAGTACATGCAGCCAGATGTAGGCAGGGCCAGGATGCCAGGTACATTGTTTGGAGAGGGCTGGGTGTGTAGTTGGGGAGACAGAGTGAGTTATTAGACTAGGAGAGGTAGCATGGGGGTGCATGCCTCTAATCTCAGCACTTGGAAGTCCAAGGCAGCAGATCTCCATGTCTTTTTTTTGGGGGGGAGGGTTTGTTTTGTTTTGTTTTGGTTTGGTTTGGTTTGGTTTGGTTTTTTCTAGACAAGGTTTCTCTGTGTAGCCTTGGCTGTCCTCGACTCACTTTGTAGACGAAGCTGGCCTCAAACTCACAGCAGTCCACCTGCCTCTGCCTCCCGAGTACTGGGATTAAAGGTGTGTGCCACCATGCCCGGCTGATCTCTGTGACTTTGAGGCTAGCCTGGTTTACATAGTGAGTTCTAGGACAGCCAGGGCTACACAAAGAGACTCTGTCACAAAAAACCGAAGTGAAATGAAACAAAAACACATTTCCATTCCTTGATTATTCAGGGAGCTGAGGACTGAAAAGACTTCCCCCCACCTCCTGAGGGTTTCTCTGTGTAGCCTTGGCTGTCTTGGACTCACTTTGTAGACCAGGCTGGCCTCGAACTCACAGCAATCTGCTTGCCTCTGTCTTTCAGAGTGCTGGGATTACAGGCATGTTCCCTGGCTGGGATCTTATTTTTTTATTTAAAAAAATTTTTATTACACTTTGTGTGTGTGTGTGTGTGTGTGTGTGTGTGTGTGTGTGTGTGTGTATGGTGTGTGTGTATGTGTGTAACACACATTATCATCACAGCACAAATCTGGAGGTCAAAGGACAGTTTGCTCCCTCTTTTCATCAGGTGGCTCCCAGGGACTGAACCAGCAATCGCTCTTTCTGCTTCACCATCTTGCTGGCGTCTGGTCCAAGCCCCCATCCTCCAGATACTATTTACAATCGGAGTGATTTGTCTGCCCCTCGCTCTCGTGAGCTACCTCACTACTCTTGCTACTTTCTGCTGTTTCTTGATTTCTCATATTTATACCTTATCTAAATTTTTTATTTTATGTGCATTGTTGTAAGGGTGTCAGATCTCCTGGAACTGGAATTAGAGACAGGTGTGAGCTGTAATGTGGGTCTGGGAGTTGAACCCAGGTCCTCTGGAAGTGCTCTTAACTATAGAGCTATCTTTCCGGCCCCTTTTCTAATTTCTCCACTCTCCCGCTCTGCTCCATCTCTTCCCGTCTCCCCTGCTTCTCTAGCCATGGCTAGGTCTTTCAGTTCTGGACTCCTTCAGATGGCTCTGGATCTTTTCCTCTCTACCACAATATACACCTTCCCATAATGCCACAGTTTCTTTACTGCCACCCCACCCCACCCCACTACAACCAGCCCACCTGATTTTCGCTTCTACATCAAATCTGTTTATGTCCACTAGTCTATTTTGAGAGCTACTATCTCCCTTGCAAGTAACTAAAAGGACCGAAACTACAAGGCAGAGCTGGGCATGGTGGCCCACGCCTTTCATCCCGGCACTGAGGAGGCAGGCATAAGCAAGTGGATCTTAGTGAATTTGAGGCCAGTCTGATCTACATAGGTAGTTGCGGGACAGCCAAGGGGACATAAAGAGATCCTGTCTCAAACCCAAGGCCCATTTAATAAATAAAAATAAAACATACAAAGCAAAGCTATAATGGTTTTCATGAAATAGTCATCTGTTAATGCTTTTATCTTCATCCTCTAATTGGCTTAATTATGTAAAGATGAGGTGAAAGAAGGTGGAGAGGAATGAATTTTAATAAAAAAAAAAAGTAAAATAATAGGAGTCAACTGAGCTCAGGGTACTGTGTTTCAGATCACTTGGGGTGGGAGGGGAGTGTACAAAGACCTTGCTGCCGATCACGGAGGCAGACCGGGAGTTGAATCCTGAAAGTGCCTATTCATAAAGCCCTCAGGCTGGAGAGCCCCAGTGGAATCTGCCTCCTCAGTCCTTTCCTCATTAGCATTTTTATAGGGAAGAACCAAGAAATCAATTCAGGGTCCAGGCTTATCCTTCTGGCCAGGTGGCTTTTGTCTGTGAGGTCCCCTCCCCCTTATCTTTCTGTCACTCTCCGCATAGCTGGCGAGTTTGTGGAGACTGAAACTAGAGTTTTGCACTTCTTATTTAAAAAAATTTTTAAAGATGGACTTCTTATTTTTTAATTTATTTTTGAAACAAAGTCTCTCTATGTAGCCTTGGCTGATCTGGAGTTTGCTTTTGTAGACCAAGCTGGCCTCAAACTAATAAAGATCCACCTGCCTCTGCCTCCCACTATAAAGGTATGTGCCACCACAAGCAGGTAAATATTTATTTTTATTATTTACATGTCTGCATGTGTGTGAGTGACAGAGGAGATCAGAAGAGGCCACTGGATTCCTAGGGGTTGAAGTTACAGCCTCTTATGAGCTGGCTGATAATGGTACCAGGAACTGAACTCAGGTCCTCTGGAAGAGCAGCAAATTCTCTTCACTGCTGCACCATCTTTCCAGCCTTCATTTCTTCTCTAACATTGTTTTTTTACACACACACACACACACACACACACACACACACACAAAATAAATAAATAAATAAATTTTTAAAAATTGGTGGCACACACCTTTAATCCCAGGACTTGGGAGGCAGAGGCAAACAGATCTCTGTGAGTTCAAGGCCAGCCTGGTCTATAAAGTGAATCCAGGACAGCCAGGACTACAAGAGAAACCTTATCTCGGAAAACCAAAAAAATAAAATAAAATAAAATAAATTTATGATGTGTTTGTGTGGTGTGTGTAGTGTGTGTCTGTGTTTGGTGTGTGTGTGTGTGTGTGTGTGTGTGTGTGTGTGTGTGTGTGGTGTATAGTGTGTGTCTGTGTTTGGGGTGTGTATGTGTGTGTGTGTGTGTGTAGCAGGGGATGGTGTGTAGACCTAAGGCCACTGAATCTTGCATACCTTCACAATCCTTTCTTTCTGTTGTCAAGGAGAATTCCAAGAACGAAGCTGTTTGTAAAAAAAACTGATGGACTGATTAGAACTGCAATGGTGTGGAAAGGTTGGAATGTTGCAGGTCTGGGCCAGTTACCTTATTTTGGACTACCTTTTGTCCCATGAGCTATTCCTATAGCCTGTGACTAATAGACAAAACTCACCTGGAATCTATCAACTAGCAGGCCTAGCTTCTCCCAGCCCAGAAGCTAAGAATGTCGTCAGATGGCATCTAAGGCCTATACAGAATTTCCCCCAATCTGGCTAGAATCCTCTCTGATGTACTTCCCAATGTTTTTTGTTTGTTTCGTTTTTTGAGACAGGGTTTCTGTGTGTGACAGAGCCCTGGCTGTCCTGGACTCGCTTTATTGTTTGTTTGTTTGTTTTTGTTTTTGTTTTTCGAGACAGGGTTGAATTTGGGATAACCTAACACTGTCACTAGATATGGCTCCCAAGCAAACTATCTCTTATCCCCTTTAAGATGAGGGCTGTGGGGCTGGAGAGATGGCTCAGAGGTTAAGAGCAGTGACTGTTCTTCCAAAGGTCCTGAGTTCAATGTCCAGCAACCACATGGTGGCTCAAAACCATCTATATATGAGATCTGATGCCTCCTTCTGGCCTACAGGCAGAATACTGAATAAGTTAAAAAAAAAAAAGAGAGAGAGAGAGAGCTGTGCTGTTTGTGTTGATAATGGGTAGCATGGGAACGATTAACTCAGGGCTAAAAAAAAAATCACTAGCAACCTATCTGTGCGGCTTCCTTCTTAGAGCGAAATGTGCCCTTAGACATGAGTAACATAGACCATCTTCTTGTCCTTGTCACAGGCAGCTGCCCAGGGGAGGAGCTGTGGAGGGCGGTAAAATCAGTGTTTCAGACAGGCCAGAGTGTGGTGATGCTGAGATCCAGAGTGTGGTGATGCTGAGATCCAGAGGGTGAGACACTGCTTGTTAGATGAGAAGCCCTCAAAGCTTCTAACGCAGGCGAGGGCAGTATTTGTTTTGTTTTGTTTTGTTTTGTTTTGTTTTGTTTTTTCTTATTTATTTATTTAATTTAATTTTTGTGTTTTTTTTCGAGACAGGGTTTCTCTGTGTAACAGAGCCCTGGCTGTCTTGAACTCTCTTTGTAGACCAAGCTGGCCTCCAACCCACAGAGATCTGCCTGCCTCTGCCTCCCAAGGGCTGAGATTAAAGGGGTGCGCCACCACTTCCGGCTAAGGACAGTATTTGTATGACAGTGAAAAACTTTTAAAAACTCTTGTCTCCTTGCCGAAGCGAGTCTAGGACAGCTAGAACTACCCTATCTCAAAAACCCAAACCAAACCAAACCAAACCAAAAAAGATTTGCTTTCATTAAAATACACAAATATTCCCCCAGTGCCTCATAATGGGACTCCGGATCAGCCTGGGGCATGGGAAAATTTCCTCCCCTGTCAGAGTTACTGTCAAGCGTGGGCTACTAATAATCCCCAGTGAGGAAGTACTTGAAGGCAAAGGTTCTAGCATTCTTTCTTTCTTTTCTTTTCTTTTTTTTTTTTTTCTGTTTCTTTTTTCCTAGAATGGATTTCTTTTTTTTTTTTGAGACAGTGTTTCTCTGTGTAGCCTTGGCTGTCCTGGACTCACTTTGTAGACCAGGCTGGCCTCTAAATCAGAGCAATCTGCCTGCCTCTGCCTCCCCAGTGCTGGGATTAAAAGCGTGCGCCACCACTGCCCAGCAATAGAATGGATTTCTATGTACATGCAGCACTGGACTCACTTTTTGTAGCCCAGGCTGGCCTCGAACTCACAAAGATCTGCCTGCTTCTGCCTCCCGAGTGCCAGGATCACAGCTGTGCCCCACCACACCCAGCCCAGCATTGAGGGTTTTGTTGTTTGTTTTGTTTTATTTTTCCAGACAGGATTTCTCTGTGTAGCCTTGTTTGGTCTGGACTCTCTTTGTAGACCAGGCTGGCCTCGAACTCACAGATATCTGCCTGCCTCTGCCTCCAGAGTTCTGGGATTAAAGGTATGTGACACCATGCCTGGCTCAGCCTTGAGTTCTTAATAATTCTGCTTTTACCTTGCCTGAGTTATTTTTCTATTGCTGTGAAGACACCACAACCAAGGCAATTTATAGAAGAAAACATTTAATTGGGTACTTGATTACAGTTTCGAGAGTGAGTCCATGACCGTGATGGCAGCAGGCAGGTAGGCACGGTGCTATAGCATTAGCTGAGAACTTATATTTGACTCAGAAGTTGAAAGCAGGGAAATAGCCTAGGCCTGGTGGAGGCCTGGGCTTTTCAAACCTCAAAGTTCCATTAACTGGGGATGAAACATTCAGATTTATGAGCCTATAGGGGTCATTCTCATTCAAACCACCACAGACCTCCCTACCCCAAGGACTAGAATTACAGTCCTGTGCTATCATGGTTAGGTCTTTATTTTTCCTTTTGAGATGGCCTAGCTGTGTGTCTGAGATAGACTGAGATGGCCTAGCTGTGTGTCTGAGATAGACTGAGATGGCCTAGCTATGTGTCTGAGATAGATTGAGATGGCCTAGCTGTGTGGCTGAGATTGAGATGACCTAGCTGTGTGTCTGAGATAGACTTGGAATTTCCTATTTAGCACCCAGGCTGGCCTAGAACTCATGGCCTCTGACTTTTTTAGTTCTAGAATTGCAGGTGTGAGCCACTCAGACCCAGCCCTTCGTTCTCTTTAATGTTGAATTCTCTGCCTAGAGATGTTCCTGTCACTATTTTTTTTTTTTCCAAAATACAACCTACGTGGAAATGAGGGGCCAAACTTCAACAAAACACACGCTTTGCTTCTCCATGTGACAACAGGCTTGGGGAAAAGATGGCTCTGAGAATAATCATGGGTTGGCGTAGGCAGAAGGATTTGTTGATCTGCCAGTCTCATGATAAAGCTTGGTTGCCTGCCCAAGCTCCTTGTTTCTCAGGACGTTGACAGTGGCAATAGCCAAAGCTGGATCCGATAATAGTAAAGGCAGAAGTGCCTTGTATAGAGTTCTCAAGGAAGAGGGTTTGGGGGAGCCAGCCAGTCAGCTAACTGGCTCTAGCTTCTACATAGTTGCAAGCCCTTTTTATTTCTCATCCTGAATATTTCCAATCTCTTGCTTAAACATTGTATGTATGTATATATGTATGTATGTATGTATGTATGTATGCATGCATGCATGCATGCATGCGCGCTGGCTGGCTGGCTTTATGTGTCAACCTGGCACAAGCTAGAGTCATCACAGAGAAAGGAGCCTCAGTTGAGGAAATGCCTCCATGAGATCCAGCTGTAAGGCATTTTCTCAATTAGTCATCAAGGAGAGAGGGCCCAGGCCATGGTGGGTGGTGCCATCTCTGGGTTGGTGGTCCTGGGTTCTATAAGAAAGCAGGCCGAGCAAGCCAGTAAGCAGCACCCCTCCATGGCCTCTGCATCAGCTCCTGCCTCCAGGTTCCAGCTCTGCCTGAGTTCCTGTCCTGACTCCCTTCAGTGATGGATTATGATCTGGAAATGTAAGCCAAATAAACCCTTTCCTCCCCAACTTGCTTATTTCGTCATGGTGTTTCAGCGAAGCAATACAACCCTGACTAAGACAGTATGGACAGTATGTATGTATGTGTATGTATGTTATATGTATGTGTACATGTGTGTGCCTGTGCCACAGCAGCATGCATGTGGAAGTCAGAGGATACCTCTCAGAAGTTAGTTCTCTCTATCTCTACACCATATGGGCCCTGGGGATTACACTGAAGCTGTTTGGTTTGGCAACCTTTACCTGTCAACCAATCTACAGGCCCTTCGTTTTTCTTTTTCTTTTTTGACATGGTTTCAATATGTATTTCTGCCTTGCCTGAACTCATTGTGTAGACCAGGCTGGCTTTGATTTTTTGTTTTGTTTTGTTTTGTTTGTTTTATTTTGGTTTTTCGAGACAGGGTTTCTCTGTGTAGCCTCGGCTGTCCTGGACTCACGCTGTAGACCAGGCTAGCCTCGAACTCACAGCGATCCACCTGCCTCGCTGAATTAAAGGAGTGCGCCACCACGCCTGGCCTTCAGCCTGGCTTTGAACTCATAAAAGTCTACCCACCTCTGCCTCCTGAGTACTGGGATTGTAAACACCCAGCCAGGCTCTTTTCCTTTGTACCACAAAGTCCAGGTTTCGGGATGGAGCTATTGGAGACCTTCACATTTTATACATGTCCTCCCTGGTCCAACCAGGGAGCTGGTCGTGCTCTTTCTCTTACTGGGTGGGTGACGGACCCACCCTCGTCTGTTTCTGGTTGATTCTTTGTTAGTTGTTAGCCTGATTGAGCATCGCCTGTCATGTCAACCTCAAGATGGTGCTGGTCTAGCCATGGGGGCAGGGGTAGGAGGGGGCGGGGACTGCTAGCCAATAATTAGACCACATTCTCTTTGTTTCATGCATTCATGACAGACAATCCTTCTTGCTGGGACAGAGAGCCAACCCTGTCAACAGGATAACAAACAAATGCCTCCAAAAGCCCTTCCCTTAGTGCCACAGCAGCTTGAAAGAGTAGGAATGCCGGGCCTGTGATATGTCGCAGAGCTTGTTTCTTTTTCTTTCCTTCTTTTTTCTTTTTTCTTTTTTTGAGACAGGGCTTTTTTTATGGTATCTTGGCTGTCCTGGACTCACTTTGTAGACTCACTGTGATCCACCTGCCTCTGCCTCCAGAGTGCTGGGATTACAGGCGTGTGTGCCACCCGCTCAAAACTTGTTTCTTACTGCTGATGGATTTTGTGTTACTGAACATGGTACCTGTTGATTTGTGGTTTGGCTTCCAGTTCAAGTCGCCTTAATATTTGGAGCAAAAATATTAGACTATGTCTTCAACCTGTGTGAAGGTAAATTCGACTTCCTGGAGCGGCTTTCTGATACACTGCTGCTGAAGATCATCTACTTCCTGGAACTGGAAGATGTTGCCAGGCTTTCTCAGACATCAAGCAGGTTTGCAAAGGTAACGGGCCTTGCTGCTGTGTTGGCTGCACCAAAAGCCCTCCCACTGAGCTAACTGCTGGGATCCATATTTTCATTTTCCTTATTTATTTAGATTTTTGTTATACTATCTACCTATCTACCTATCTACCATATGTGGGTGTTTTGCCTGCATGTGTGTATGTGCACTATGTGTATGCAGTGCCTCTGAGGGCCAGAAGAAGGCATCTATCTGATCCTCTGAAATTAAAATTACAGGCAGTTGTGATTCATCGTGCCGTGTGGGTGCTGCTGGGAACCGAACCCAGGTTCTGTGAAAGAGCAACCAGTGCTCTTAACTGCTGAGCCACCTCTCCAGGAAAGCTTCTTTCTTTCTTTCTTTCTATCTATCTATCTATCTATCTATCTATCTATCTATCTAAATAAGGATTTATGTTGTACATGTTAGCTTTGAACAACAACAACTACTACATTTCTTCTTTTTTGTTTGTCTTTTTTCTTTTCTTTCTTTTCTTTCTTTCTTTCTTTCTTTCTTTCTCTCTTTTCTTCTTTCTTTTTTTGAGACAGGGTTTCTCTGTGTAGCCTTGGCTGTCCTGGACTCACTTTGTAGACCAGGCTGGCCTCGAACTCACAAGGATCCTCCTGCCTCTGCCTTCTGAGTGCTGGGATGAAAGTCATGTGCCACCACACCCAGCTTTCTTTTTGTTTTTTCAGGACAAGGTTTCTCTGTTTGTTGAGTCCTGCCTCTGTGACAGCCACTGTCCTAGGCACACAAGCAACAAAGATGGTGTTGTTCCCACCCTCAGGGAATATACTCTCAGATATAAGAGAGCTAAGTAGATTCAGGTGACTACAGTATAATGTGGTAGGTTTGTCAAGAAGCATGTATGCAAGGCACAAGGAGGGCTGCTGGGTGGGTTCCTGTGCCTGGCTTCTTACAAGTGGGTTACTCTAGGTGGGTTTTTAATGTCCAGTAGGGGGCAGTCTAAGTCAAAGGACCTTTCAAGCTGAGGAGTAGAGGCCAAGGCAGTTTGGTGGCACTTCAAGGATGAGCTGAGAATATTTTTGTGGTTAAGAGTATGTACTGAGGGCTGGAGAGATGGCTCAGAGGTCAAGGGCACTGACTGCTCCTCCAGAGGTCCTGAGTTCAATTCCCAGCAACCACATGGTGGCTCACAATTATCCAGAATGTGATCTGATGCCCTCTTCTGGCCTGCAGGTGTGCATGATTCATAATAATAAATAAATCTTAAAAAAAAAAAAAAAGAGTAATATACTGAGGTGGTGGCGCACGCCTTTACTCTCAGCACTCGGGAGGCAGAGGCAGGTGGATCACTGTGAGTTTGAGGCCATCCTGGTCTACAAAGTGAGTCCAGGACAGCCAAGGCTACACAGAGAAACCCTGTCTTGAAACACCCCCCCCCCAAAAAAAAAACAAAAACAAAAAATAAAAACAAACACAGACAAACAAAAGAGTATGTACTGCTGCTGGGTGGTGTCACACACCTTTAATCCCGGCCCTTGGGAAGGCAGAGGCAGGTGGATCGCTGTGAGTTCGAGGCCAGCCTGGCCTACAAAGCAGAGTCCAGGACAGCCAAGGCTACACAGAGAAACCTTGCCTCAAAAAAACCCAAAATAAATAAATAAATAAATAAATAAATAAATAAATAGTATGTACTGCCAGCTAGCTGGTGGTGCATGCCTGTAATCCCAGCTCTCAGGAGGAAGAGGGAGTTGAGTTTGAGACTATCCTGGTCTACATAGTGAGTTCTAGGCCAGCCAGGGCTACATAGTGAGACCCTGTAGTAGACCTGAGTTCTGTTCTCAGCACCCATGTCCAGAGGCTCACAATTGCCTGTAACTCTAGGGGAACTAACACCCTTTCCTGGCCCCTTCAGACACCTGAACACACAGACATACAGACATACACACACACACACACACCATACCATACCACACCACACCACACACAAATCACAATAAAAATAAGAGTATGTCAGCCAGACAGTGGTGGAGCACAACTTTAATCGCAGCACTTGGGAGGCAGAAGCAAGCAGATCTCTGTGAGTTCGAGGCCAGCCTGGTCTACATAGTGAGTTCCAGGACAGCGAGGCTACACAGAGAAACCCTGTCTCGAAAAACAACAACAATAACAAACCAACCAATCAAGTAAATAAAGAGTATGTCAGGGAGTAACTGGCCCATATCTATTTCCATTTCTTCCAACATTTCCAGGTGCTTTGGGTGGACCCTGTGTTCCTATCTTCCCACCCAAAGCTGAGCAGAGTAACAACTCTGGCCGGCAGCAGTCTCAGCCCTTAGTAGCATGAGCTCAGGAAACAAAAGGAAATAGCACCAGCTTCCACCCGTCAGGACAGGCCCCTTCCTGCAGTCTTAAAGTCTCTGTAACTCACAGCAAGCACATTAGAATGGGCCATTGTACCCCCAATTCGGCTCGCATCCATCTGAGTTGGAGTGTGTTGCTGGCAGCTGACTAACGTTGGCTGGCTCAGCATTTGCTGTGAAGTCAAGGAGGAAGGTCCACATAAAAGAACAGGTTTCCCCAGGTGATTCAAATCGCACTGTTACCCCAAAGAGGCAACATTTTCTCTCCATAATCCTATATTATAAATGTCTTCATGGCTAGAATTTATTTTCAGTAACACAATTTATTAGTATGCAGAATTAATTTTTATTCAGTTCTATTTATTATTTATGCTTGCCTATTTATTTAGAATGTGCATTTGTGTTTTGCCTGCATGTAAATCTGTATGAGGGTGTTGGATCCCCTGGAACTGGAGTTACAGACAGTTGTAAGCTGCCCTGTGCATACTGGGAATTGAACCCAGATCCTCTGGAAGAACAGTCAGTGCTCTTAACCACTGAGCCATCTTTCTAGCCCCTCTATTTAATTTTGAGACCAGATCCCATTACAAATTAAGTTACTCACAATGTAACAGGCATGATCCTCCTGCCTTAGAACCTGAGTGCTGGGCTCATAGGCATGTGCTATCATCACATATGGCTTGCAGGTTTTTGGACTTGACTTTTATTCTCTAAAAGTGAAGAACCAGAAGTAAGTACTGAGTAATTGTTTGCACAACTTTTAAAATATTTTATTATTACTTGGCAGGGGGTTGTTTTTGAGACAGGGTTTCTCTGTGTAGCTCTGGCTGTCCTGGAACCAGCTCTGTAGACAAGGCTGGCCTCGAACTCACAGAGATCTGCTTGCCTCTGTCTCGGAGTGCTGCAATTAAAGGTGTGTGCCACCAACTACCTGGCTTATTTTTCTATGCGGATTAATTAATTTGTTAATTTATTTTGAGGTAAGGTCTTATTATGTAGCCTTGGCTAGTTTAGAACTCATAAAGATCTTCCTGCCTCTGCTTCCCAAGTGCTAGGATTAAAGGTGTGTGGCCACCATGCCCAGCCCTAGTATTCACATTCTAAAGAAGAAGCTGCAGTGACCAGAATCCACCGGTAGGGCCTATTGAAAGGGTCAGACAGGGCCCGGATTTGTTTTCTTGGGTCCCCGCAAGGGCTTGGCAGGACCTGGTAGCATCTAGGGACGCTTGTCCTTACAGTGGCATCCACCTCTCTTCACGTTCTCACATCCACTCTGTCTCTCCCATTCTCACTGTCCTGCCATTGTTGCAGCACAGCTTGAGCCTGCACTGGATAACATCTCCACTTGTAAAGTCAGGCTGTCCTTAGTGGTTGGGGTGTGTGTGGCCATGGGTACAGGAGTCATGTGACATATATGGAGAAAGACCTTCCATCTTTATGTGGGTTCTGGGAATTGAATTTGGGTAGCCAAGCTTGCATGGCCAGTGCCTGTTTGTTTGTTTGTTTGTTTGTTTGTTTTTCCAGATAGGTTTTTCTCTGTGTAGCCCTGGCTGTCCTAGCTCACTTTGTAGACCAGGCTGGCCTGGAACTCAAAGAGATCCACCTGCCTCTGCCTCCCTGAGTGCTGGGATTACAGGCATGCGCTTCCTCAGCTCTTTTAAAAATTTGTGAATTTCTAACCCTCAAAAGCTCTGGGATTGGCAGGGCATGGTGGTGCACACCTTTAATCCTAGCAGTTGGGAGGCAGAGGCAGGCAGATTGCTGTGAGTTCCAGGCCAGCCTGTTCTACAAAGTGAGTCCAGGACAGCCAAAGCTACCTCTGTCTTAAAAAAAAAAAAAAAAAAAAAAAAAAAAAAAAAAAAAAAAGGTCCTGGGATTGCAGGCATATGCCACCATATCCATTTTATATAGTGCTGGGGATTGAATGTAGAGCCTAATGGATAGGATAAGCACTCCACCCCCTGAGCCACAGCCTCCCTTTTTTTTTTTTTTTTTTTTTTTTGAGACAGAGTCATACTATACAGCTTTGGCTGGTCTAGTACATAGTATGTACACAGGCTAAGCTCAAGCTCACAGAAATCGGTCTGCATCTTTCTCCACAGTGCTAGGATTAAAAATGTACCACCATGCCCACCCCAGATTTTTTGTTTTGTTTTGGTTTGGTTGGTTTGGTTGGTTTGGTTTGGTTTGGGTGTTTTTGTTTTTGTTTTTGTTTTTGTTTTTGTTTTTGAGACAGTGTTTCTCTGTGTAGCCTTGGCTGTCCTGGACTTGCTTTGTAGACCTCAAACTCACAGAGATCCATATGCCTCTGCCTCCGAGTGCTGGGATTAAAGGCGTGCACCACCACACCTGCCACCACACCCGGCTGCTACCCCAGACTTTTAAAATTACCACTTAATTATTATTTGTGTTGTTATGCCCACATTTTGAAAGACTTTCCGAACAGACCACCCAAGAGCCAAGTCCAAATGCAGTCACAAGGAAGTCTTTATTGCAGGTTTGAACCTGAGCCACACCTCCTATGCACTGGCACAGCAGATGCAGGGAAATGGTCCTGAGTCTCAATTGAGAGGAGTTTTTATACGTTTCAGACAAAGAAATGGGTTTTACAGTATATGACTGGATGACATTTGGGCAGAAAAGCTGCAAGCAGGGAGTTACAAGCCTTGGTGGTTCATGGTTGGGTTATAGGTGTAGGGGCAAGTTGACCTATAGAAAAGATTGGTTGAAACAGTCATGAGGGCATTAGGAACTTTGGCCTGGCTTCTCCTAATTGGTTGTTGCTATGTGCCAGACCACCTGCTGGTCAACTTGACCAGCAGAGAGTATATTTGGTCTTTCCCAAGGTGAGCTGATTGTGTTGCTAGGGGGACATTTTTCTGTTTAGACTACTTTATGGTTCAGCCCTTGGCTAGGTTTAACATGAAATGGAATTTCTTTTTCAAAATGGAGTTTGTCTGGTCCTTACAGTATATGTGAATTCACACACACTTTTGTTCCATAACATTAGTGTCAAGCTCAGTGGACAACCTATGAAAATTGATTCTTTTCTTCTACTTGGTGGGTTCTGGAGAATCAAACTCAAGACAGCAGGCTTGGTAGTAAATGTCTTCACCTTCTAAGACATTGTTCCAGCCCCTTACACGTTTTAAGTATCGTGCCTCCCACACACACACACAATTTAAAAGATTTGTGCATGTGCATCCATGTTCACTGGGGGTTGAACCCAGGGCTTCAAACATACTAAAACATGCGTGCTGGTGCCAGGTATGGTGGCTCACACCTGTCATTTCAGCCTTTGCAAGGCTAAAGCAAGAAGACCCTATGAGCTGGAGGTCAGCCTAGTCTACAGAGTGAGCTTTGGGCCAGTTAGAGCTACGTAGTAAGACCACCATGTGTCACATGTACTAGCCTGGCCTACTTCCTGCCTCCCTTGACTTTTTTCTTTTAAGATTTATTTATTTGAGCTGGGTATGGTGGTGTACACCTGTGATCCCAGCATTTAGGGCAGCAGAGGCAGGTGGATCTCTGTTGAGTTCAAGGCCAGCCTAGTCTACAAAGTGAGTCTGGGCCAACCGAGGCTACACAGAGGAAGATTGTCTGGAATACTCCCCACCCCCACAAAAAAGATTTATTTATTTATACAGTATTCTGCCCACATGTGTGCCTGCATGCCAGAAGAGGGCACCAGATCTCATTATAGATAGTTATAAGTTACCACGTGGTTGCTGGGAATTGAACTCAGGACCTTTGGAAAAACAGACAGCGCTCTTAACCTCTGAGCCATCTCCCCAGCCCCTCCCTGCAACTTTTATCCCTATCAAACTGAAGATTCCTATTACTTACGTTTGTATGTCTACCTAGGCAGAGTGCCTAGCCTAGGTCAGCTCTAAGGACATGAAGGTTTCTCAGTGACTAAGAGGGCTTACCGCTCTTCTAGTTTGGTTCCCAGTATTCATGTCAGGTGGATCACAACTACTTCTAACTCCAGCTTCTAACACAATAATCTCTTCTGCCCTCTGAGGAACCTTCAAAAAAGTAGCACATACACATAAGCAGTGGCCGCACATACGTTAATCATAGCAACAACTAAAGATCTGGTGGGCTCGCCTGGCGGTGGTGGTACATACCTTTAATCCCAGCACTCGGGAGGCAGAGGCAGGTGGATCCCTGTGAGTTCGAGGCCAGCCTGGTCTACAATGGGAGTCCAGGACAGCCAAGGCTACATAGAGAAACCCTGTCTTGAAAAACAAAACAAAACCAAAACCAAACAAACAAACAAAAGATCTGGTGGGCTCAATGGCTTTATTTTTCTGTATAAACAAACAAAGAAGTCTCCTCAGAAGCTTGACTAACAGGAGAGCAACCCTGCAGGTGTCTTGTATGCTGGAAAGACAGACTTCTACACCTGTCAGATGGAGGGCCAGCCCTGAACTTAAGGGAGTTCACCAAGATGCGCGACCACATGGCTACTTGCCTGGATGCTTGCTGACTGGTCCTAGGTTGAAGCAAGCTTTTATTCTGTCCTCTCCACCTCCACAACCGCACCAGTAATGACCAAAAGAAACCTCCAATGCAGTTAGAGGAGAGAGGTCCAGACATGCAGGCTGGGACGTGACAGTGACTATGTTCCTTGTGGCTTAGAAATAACTAAGGTCAGGCTGGAGAGATGGCTCAGTGGTTTTAAGAGCACTGGCTGCTTTTCCAAAGGACCTGGGTTCAATTCCCAGCACCCTCATGGCACCTCACAACTGTCTGTAATTCCAGTTCTATAAGATCTGACACACACACACCCAGAACATTAAATAAATAAATATACTAAGGCAGGGGCCGCAGAAATAAGTAAGGTCACTAAGCTTGCTTGCACATGAGATCTGCCTTAGAAGCAAAACAAAATGGCAGGTTGTGGTGCCTCACATGGGGAGGAAGAGGCACTGCTACATAGTGAGACCCTGTCACAAACAAACAAAAGCCAACAAAACAAAACACTCTCCACTGTCACATTTTAGCTGAGGATGCTGTTTTGTTTTGTTTTTTGTTTGTTTGTTTGTTTGTTTTAACCGAGACGAGGTTTCTCTGTGTAGCCTTGGTTGTCCTGGACTCAAACTCACAGGGATCCACCTGCCTCTGTCTCCCAAGCACTGGGATTCAAGGCATGTGCTACCAATCCCAGCTGGAGGCAGGAGCCATTTCTGAAGGCCAAACCTTCATGGCAGCCAAAAATCACAAGGGGATTCCCAGACTGCAGGCTTTTGTTTGATAGCGACAGTGTGAGCTAGTGGATGGTGTGTGTGTCTTAACCCATCACTGGCTCTTCCAACCTCCCCCTGCAGCTGTGCAAGTCCGACTCGCTGTGGGAGCAGATAGTTCAGTCTGCCTGTGACACCATCACTCCTGACATGCGGGCCCTGGCGAAGGATGTGGGCTGGAGACAGGTGTTCTTCACCAACAAGATCCAGCTGCAGAGGCAGATCCGCAGGAAGAGGCAGAGGCAGGCAAAGCAGAAGGAGAAGAACACTTAGGGGACAGCTCTTCCCACCACGCAGGCCACAGTGGTGCTCCTCTCCACAGTGGTGCTCCTCTCCACAGTGGTGCTCCTCTCCTCAGTAGTGCTCCTCTCCGTAGCTGTGCTCCTCTCCAGGTCCAACTCTTACTCTCTTTTCCGAACCACAGGTTTTGTTGTTACGTGATTCCAGGAATCACTTGCAAATCAGATTTTACACACTCATGCAAATTCACCCAGGGCCTTGCTTGAGCAATCTTCCTCCGTCCTCCTCAGGCCTACCCCGTGGCCTGAGTGCTAAGGGCTGTAAGACAGGAGCATCTCAGGCCACCATCTTCCCAATTCCCTGCTGCCCCCAGAGGAAAGCGGCACCTATTGTGTATGAACTGGCAATAAAGAGTAACTAGTAGGCTTGTGGGTTTTTATTGTATCAGGAAGTGATCCCAAGTTGGACTTTGAGGATGACTTTGAGCCTACCCTCTTGCCCCTACTTCTTCATGGCTGGCGTTACAGGAAATCACCACCATGTCCAGTTCATAATGTGCTGACCTGTGTACCAAGTGAGCACTGTTTCCACCTTGTCAAACACACTCTCCCCCAACATATTTTGGGTTTGATTTTTGTTTAGTTTAGTTTTGGTTATTTTGGTTTTTTGTTTATGTTTTTGTTTTTAAGATTTATTTATTTATTATTATGTATACAGTGCTCTGTCTGCATGTACACCTGCAAGCCAGAAGAGGGCATCAGATCACATTATAGATGGTTGTGAGCCACCATGTGGTTGCTGGGAATTGAACTCATCACCTTTGGAAGAGCAGTCAATGTTCTTAACCTCTGAGCTATCTCTCCAGCCCCCTATTTTGGTTTTTTGAGACAGGGTCTCTCTCTGTGTTAGCCTTGGCTGTCCTGGGCTCGCTTTGTAGACCAGGTTGACCTCAAACTCACAGCAGTCCACCTGCCTCTGCCTCCCGGAGTCCTGGGATTAAAAGCATGCGCCACCATGCCGAGCTTCATTTTGTGTTTTTAAAATATAATTTATTATATGTGCATTGGTATTTTGTCTGCATAAATGTCTGTGTGAGGGTGTCAGGTCCTTGTGTTATAGACAGTTGTGAGGTGCCCACATGGGTGCTCAGAATTGAACCCAGGTCCTCTGGAAGAGCAGCCAGTGCTCTTAACCACTTGAGCCATTTTGGGTTTTGTTAAATGTCCATTCTATTTAAGGCATCCAAATGGCCACTGGTCTTTTGAATTTTTTCCCCTGGTGTTATCTGCATCCCTCTGTGGAGTGGGTGGCTGGTGGATATCCACCTAACACTTGGAGGTGCAGATGCCACAGGAAGGCACCCCAGGAAAGCACCTCGGGAAAGCACAACTGCTTCCTCTCTTTGTCTAGCAGAGTTTGTATTCAGTCAGCCCCACAAACATCCCCTGACCCGGCATTGGAGGATGGCTGGGAGAGCCCAGTCAATCCATCCCTAGAGGACAGTACCACTGTTTAATAAATTATCAGTTCTTAGAGAGCAAGTCATCCCCCCCAAGACAGGGTTTCTCTGTGTAAACAGCCCTGGACCTGCTTTGTAGAACAGGCTGGCCTCAGATTCACCGAGATTGCCTGCCTTTGCCTCCTGAGTGCTGGGATTAAAAACGTGAGCCACAGTTCGAGCTGAAGCACTGCTTTCTGAAGGGAATGCAGACAGCCAGCACTGTGCAGCAGGGAATTGAAGAGCAGAGAGTGTGGGTAACCAGTGCAAACACCTCACATGTATCTAGTTAGCATGGCCCAGGATGCAAGTTGGAGATTGGTCAGAGATAAAGGAGACCTTGTTTTTAAAAAGAGGCAGAGGAGCTGGGCGTGTCATACCTATAATCCCAGCGCTTGGATCTCTGTGAGTTCGAGGCCAGCCTGGTCTACAAAGGGAGTCTAGGATAGCCAAGACTACACAGAGAAACCCTGTCTCAAAATATCAACAACAACAACAACAAAAAAGCAAGGGGCCACGTGGTGGTGGCATACCCCTTTAATCCCAGCACTGAGGAGGCAGAGGCAGGCAGATCTCTGTTTGAGGCCAGCCTGGTCTACAGAGTGAGTTCCAGGACAGCCAGGGCTACACAGAGAAACCCTATCAAGAAAAAAATGGGGAAAGGGGTAGGGGTTCGAGGCCAGCCTGGTCTATAGAGGGAGTTCCAGGACAGCCAGGGCCACCCAGAGAAACCCTGTATCAAAAACAAAACAAAACAAACAAACAAGATAGAGACAGAGAGACAGAGACAGAGAGAGGCAGGGAAGAAGGAAGGCTGGAGCTATGCCTCTGTGGTGTTGTTGCTCGGCATACCTAAGATCCAAGAGAGAACTGAAAATCCATCACTTCTAGTCCCTGACTTTCATTTGACAAGCAGTCAGAAAAAAAATCTATAAAGATTTATTTTCATAGTATGTGTATGGGTGTTTTGCCTGCATGTACCACTCACATGCCTGGTGCCCATAGAAGCTGTCTGATCCCCTAGAGCCAGAGTTACAGACTGTTGAGAGCCACCATCTGGGTGCTGGGAAAGGTACCTGGGTCCTCTGGAAGAGCAGCCAGTGTTCTTACCTCTTATGACATCTCTCCAACACTCAGTATCACCTTAAAAGTCTTTCCATGTTGTATCTTGTTGATTATAGTTTCTATTTGAACAAGTTACAAGGAAATTTCCTGCAGCTTTGTGTCACTGTCATCCTGGTGGCTGTAATAGCCTACCTAGGCTTGCAAGGGGTTTTTTGTTTGTTTTTTGTTTTTTGAGACAGGGTTTCCTCTGTGTAGCCCTGACTGTCCTGGACTCACTTTGTAGACCAGGATACCCTTGGAATCACAGAGATCTGCCTGCCTCTGCCTCCAAGGGCTGGGATTAAAGGTGCGTGCCATCATCAGCTGGTCTGCAAGCGATTTTTGTATCAGCCTGTGCAAGGATCACACATATTGACTGGAAAAGAAGAGTTGGCTGAAAGAATAAAAGTAGCACCCGGAGGGCTCTGTAGATAGCACCTGACCAGGATGGAGCATGGAAGTTAATAGGCAGGCCAGACATGGTGGGGCATGCTCATGATGCCAGAACTTGGGAGGCAGAGGCAGGTAGAGAGGGAGTTCAAGGTCACCCTAGGGCTACACAATGAGACTGCCTCAGTCAGTCAATCAAACAAATAAATGGAGGGAACATGACTTAGTAAAGACAAATTATCTAAAACCGATGGAAATGTATTGTTCCTAAACACACAGAGAGTACTTCTCCAGTAGTTCTGTTTACACCGAGACTGGCGCTATACAGCTGGTGCCTGCCTGTAATCCCAGCACTCTTTTTTTTTTTTTTTTTTTTTTGGTTTTTCAAGATAGAGTTTCTCTGTGTAGCCTTCGCTGTCCTGGACTTGCTTTGTAGACCAGGCTGGCCTCAAATTTACAGTGATCCACCTGCCTCTGCCTCCCAGGTGCTGGGATTAAAGGTGTGGGCCACCACACCTGGCAAATCCCAGCACTCTTATAAATTAAAAAAAAAAAAATAAGAAAGATATTGGTTTTATAGAAGTACTCATTGGCCACCTTTAAAGAGGACAACATTTATTTGGTTGCAGGTAAAAGGAAAAAAAAAACCACACAGGTAATGTATTTTTTGCAAATGGCAAGCTATAAAGCACATTTGACTACACAATTAACCCTTGAGAGCATCTTCAGATCAAGGCAGGTGTGAACAGAGCCATTTCTTGCAAGCAGATCTTGCTTCAGTCCTGAAGGGACCTCTGGTTCAGTAGAAGCCGCTATGCCCTCAGGCAGAGCAAGTCCACAAGGAGAAACTCGGGCACTCCGACCGGATGCAATTCCAGCTGGGTAGGTGGGTGGAAAGCTTGTATTTCTGATGCTTAGCTAACACGGCAACATCCCCTACCACGGGCCATTCAGCACAGTTAACACGGCCTCCTATTAACTCAGGTTGCAGACAGTGAAAGCAGTCAAGTAATGTAGTTTTTAAAATACATAACATGTTGTTTCACAGTACCTAATTGTTTGTATGTGTGCATTTAAGATGAAAATAAATATCACTGCTTCGGTTTCAAAGACTGTCATTATTATTTATTTACTTTTGAGGCAGATTCTCACTATGGAGCTCTGACTCATCTGGAAGTCACTATATGGAGTAGTCTGACCTTGAACTCACAGTGACCTGCTTGCCTCTGCCTCCCAAGTGCTGGGATTAAAAGTATGCACCACCATGTCCGGCTGATATTACCTTTGTTAAAACATCAAACTGTGCTCCAGGTATGATGATAACAAACAGGTCTTTGGTCAAGGGTGGAGGCAGAGGCAGGGAGGCAGAGGAGGGCAGGTCTCTAGGATTTCAAGGGCAGCCTGGTCTACATAGTGAGACCCTGTCTCCAAACAAAACAAACCAAACCCAAACCTAAACATGTCTTTGTGCTAGACCAAGTGGAGCATGGCATGGACATTATTATTCTCTATCTACTTTCCAGGCAATGCTCAAGTCATTGGAGGTAACAGCAAGTATGTGCATTGGTGGGGCCTTTGGGGTTCCTTTCTATTAGCCAGCTTGCTTATTATGTATGGGTGTTATCTAGGTAGTTTCATGGAGCAAGCTGTCCGCTAGTCCTTAGGGCAGGAGACAGTGGAGACCAGATGGAAACTGTTCATTTAATTACCTGTTAACATCTGGGAAGTTCCCCTTGCTTTCTGCCTGCAAGTTAGACCTTGGGAGCATTCTGCAATTCCAGTTGCTAGCATTCTGCCTTTAATTACCAAAGATAATTGAGAATGGGGTGGATTCGTTTTAGGCAAATTTGACCCAAGACACTTGCAATTTTGTTCCGATGAGCAAATTGTATCAGTTTCCTGCTTTATGGCATGGAGATGGATCCTAGGGTCTTGAAGATGTTAGGCTAAGCTACACCTCCATACCAGCAAGTAGACAATTAAATCATTTAAAGGTATTCATAAGCAAGTAAGGCAGTCAGACATTTCAAAATGATCCTGGGAGCAGCATTCTATTCTGTAGTCTGAAAATGTTTTAGCTTTAGAAAAATAGAGATCTTGGCTAAGGAAGAGTTGGTTTTTTTTTAATGATGTCCCAGATCAGACATCTTAATGTATGAAACCTACAAAGAACTATTTTTAAAATTGTGCCAAGTCCAGACAAGTGAGTCATCTGTATGACAAGGCGCCAGAGCTGGGTTGGTTTGCACCAGTGCCCTGGTGTTAGGTACATGGTCAGCTACAAGGCAATCCATCTATCACCTTCACAGCTTAACTCTTAAAAAAAAAAGAGGTGTGTGTGTGTGTGTGTGTGTGTGTGTGTGTGTGTGTGTGTGTGTGTGTAGGGTGTGTTGTACACCTGTAAGTCCAGAAGAGGGTGGCAGGTCCCAGGCAACAATTAGCTCTCTATTATATTTACTGGGCAAGAAAAACTCCCAAAAGATGATCCTTCTCCCTTGACACCCCAACAGGGTTTCCCTGTGTAACCCTGGCTGTCCTTGAACTTGTCCTGTAGCCCAGACTGGCCTTGAATTTAGAAATCTGCCTGTCTCCCAAGTGCTGGAATTGAAGGCGTACACCACCACACCAGGCTCTAAAAAAAAAGGTGGCTCAACCTAAGACACTGGTATGAGTCAAAGTGCCAGAGTCAAGTGCACTAAGAAACACAACTGCCGCTGAGGACATCATTCATGGACCATGGGGAGGCTTGGTGTTGAGTTCACAACACTTTTCAATGACACAGTAACTGAGTCAGAAAGGATGGCCAGTTTCATTTCTTAAAGGAAGAATTAGAAACTGTACTTCTTAGTTACATAATTCTTTCATAAAAATATAAACTGTGTTTTAAAAAATTGTACTAATTTGTATTCATTAAAAAATTTTTTTGTATTTTATGTATATAGGTGTTTTGTCTGAGTGTATGTATGTGTGCCACATGAGTGCAATGGCCACAAGAAACCAGAAGAGGGCGTCTGATCTCCTGGAACTGGAGTTGTAGGTGATTGTGAACCAATATGGGGGTGCTGGGAGCTGAACTCTAGTCCTCTGCAAGAGCAGCAAGCACCTTTTAACCTCTTTGCAATCTTTCCAGCCCACGGATTACATTGCCTTTGCATGATACCAGTAGACCAATAACTCCTTGTAAATATTAATTTATGAAACTCAGTCATATTCTCATACTCAAAGCCCATTTATCTGGACCTTTTGTGGAAATATAGACACTTGGGTTTTACCTTATAAAGAAGTGGTTGAGAGTTAGGCATGGTGGCACACGCCTTTAATCCCAGTGCTCGGGAGGCAGAAGCAGGTGGATCACTGTGAATTTGAGGCCAGCCTGAACTACAAAGTGAGTGCATGACAGCCAAGGCTACACCACAGAGAAACCCTGTCTCAAGAAAAAAAAAGTGGTAGAGTTGCAAAGCTTTTATTTCCAGTCTTTGCATGTAAAACCCTAGTCCCAGTGGCTGAGGAGGGGGGTGGGGAGAGGGTGGAGGAAGGAGGAAGGGAGGGAGAGGGAAGGAAAAGAGAAGGTGTGGGGTCTTTTTTTTTCAGGGTCTCATCTAGCCCAGGCTGGCCCAGAACTCACTAGGTGACAGAGGCTTGAGCCTCTGATCCTCCTACTTCCACCTAGAGCTGGGATTACAGGCATCTGCCACCATGCCTGGCTTGAAAGTTTATTCCTAAGGGCATCTGTACCAACTATTTAACAAGCTACAAACACCGTCATCTCTAAGACCATGTGCCACCGCTGCAGAGAGGTCACACTTGCAGATGAAGTGACGACAGTGGCATCTACAAGTGACGCCGCCAGTTACCACACCGAGCGTTCCTCTAGCAGCCAGGTGAGCACGGCATGAGGAGGGAATCCACACCAAACGTTACACGACTCTAAACATGTGCACCGTCTACATACTTTCTTCTGGATTGTCCCACCATCTGAATACACGGTTGAATGAGCAAAGAGAGTATTCCTAGCATGTAAAGCAACCCACATACATAAAAGGAAAAATCGTATTTTTGTGTGATATCGAAGATCCACCCTACGGGGGAAAAAAAGCACAGATATATTCAGTATAACACAGTTTAAGACAGACCCCGAAGATACAAAGCAAGCGTTCTCTGAGTTTGAGGCTAGCCTGGTCATAGCAAGTTTCAGGCCAGCTGGAGTTACCCAGGGAGAGCCTGTCTCATAAAAAACAACAACAACAAAAAGGAAACAAAAAAATAAACTTTTTTTTTCAACAGGGTTTCTCTGTGTAGGCCTGGCTGTCCTGGACTAGCTTTGTGGACCAGGCTGGCCTTGAACTTACAGTGTTCTGCCTACCTAGTGCTGGGGTTAAAGGCATGCGTCACCACTCCCCGCCATCTTTTTTTTTTTTTTTAAGACAGGGTTTCTCTGTGTATCCCTGGCTGTCCTACAACTAGCTCTGTAGACCAGATCTGCCTGCCTCTGCCTCCTGAGTGCTGGAATTAAAGGTATGCGCCACCACCCAGCTAAAGGTCATATTCTCTAGGTTTAGGAAAACCCAATCCACTCTTTCTCCATCTGTAATCAAACACGTAGTCTAAAAAATAATGATTCAGCTTCAGAATCTGGAAGCCGCGCTGACATCTCAGCAACCCCACCAACTTGTGCTCAGTGACACTGCTGCCCACAATGGACTCCTATGGGTGACCGCAACACGAGTAAGTGAAGATGCTGTAGACTGGTATGTGTTACCTACACAGAGCAGATGAGGGTCCATAGTCTGAAAGTTAAAAGATCAGGGCAGGACCTAGGGGCACAGGTCTGACATCCCAGCTATGAGAAGAATGTAAGCTAAAGGCCTGCCAGGGCTGCAGAGTGTCCCCACAGAGTCAGCCTGGGCAATTTAATCAGACCCTGCTCGAAATTAAATAAAATTAGCCAAGCTTGACGCACACCTCTAATTCCCCCTCCCCCAATCCCAGCACTTGGAAGGCAGAAGCAAGGCAGATCTCTGTGGGTTTGAGCCCAGGCTGGTCTGTATATTGCATTTCTGGCAAGACAGCCACATAGTGAGACCCCTGACCCTACAAGGGAAAACAAAAAACTGTCAATCAATATAGCTTAGTGGCGATCACTTACTTGCTTAGCATGAGGAAAGGCCCTGGGTTCAATACCCAACACCACCCGTGACGACAGCGAAACCAAACAATGGCGTACTCGTGTTCTGCTCATCACCAGCGGAAGCTGGCTTAGTCACTAGTTCAGTCTTCAGGCTTCATGTGACCAAGTGCTTAGGACTAGGAACTAGAGCTCTTAGTCTCAGCACTGTGCCTGAAGCACGTTGAACTAGCATTGCCACTGTGTAACCCCAACCTCAGACAAAGCATAAAACCCCATCTGACTGGAAAACCGGGAATGTCTTTGTGTGTGTGTGTGTGTGTGTGTGTGTGTGTGTGTGTGTGTGTGTGT
>OU015743.1:23625798-23628637 GCA_907169655.1 Acomys percivali | reverse complement strand
ACACACACACACACACACACACACACACACACACACACACACACACATCCAGTAGCAACACTGACTAGTTTCCTACCGATCTCCAACTGACTGGGTCCATGTGATGGCTGGCCCTCTGACTTAGTCACAACCTCTCAGGCTGGTAGCAACTTCTACCCTTGCCTCTGGTCTTCTTCCTGGCTTTCTATCTGTTTTATGCAGACAAGGTTACATTTCACTTATTACATTTATCTATACACTGTGTTGATCAGAGAACACCAGATACAAGCAACACTTAAAAGGACTTGCTGTCTTCAATACACTGAGGCCCTGCTTTCTCCCCCAGTCCTCCTCTGAGATTATTAGATTGCATTTTTAAAAAATTTCACGAATCCCAGGCTGGTCTCAAATTGCCCATGTAACTAAGGATGACCTTGCACTTCTGATCCTCCTGCCTCCACCTCCCAAATGCACCATGCTTGGCTTGTTAGGTGCTGAGGGATGGACCTCAGAGCTCCATGCATGATAGAACTGCATCCCTGCCCCGGGATGTGAATTTTTGACACTGTGTAGAGATCAAAGATGGTTATCATCACTTTATATAGTTATTGAGTATTACATTTAGGTGGGGCTTTTCAACCTAAAGATGAACTTAGGGCTGGAGAGATGGTTCAGTGGATAAAAAAAAAAAAAAAAGCTTGCTGTGCAAGCTTGAATACCTGAATTCAATTCCTAGAACTTACAGAGGAAGGAGAAAGCCAAATCCCGGAAGTTGTCCTCTTACCTTTACAAAGCACCTGGAGTACACTTGTGCCCACGTTCATACACATACACATATGTATGCTTACAATACATCCACACACAATAATAAATAAAATTATTGAGCTCTCAAGACTTTCCCTGCTCAGCCCAAACTAAAATAAAATTCCCCTGTGAGGTCTGTTTCTTCTGTGCCAGAGAAGGAACTGGTGCCTCCCACACACCAGGCATGTTGTTACTTTTCTTTGGCTGTGACCAACCTGATAAAAAGAACTTTAGGGAAGGTTTGTTTGGGCTCGGGTTAGAGGGTGAGTTTCTCAAGGCCACATGCTCACATTATAGTGCCTGGTCACACTGTGTCTGTCATCAGGAAGCAGACACAATGCTGGTGCTCAGCCAGCTTCCTCCAGACCCAGAAGTGGTGTGGCCCCATATTTAGGGTAGGCCTTACCTCCTCAGTCAGATCAACCCAGAAACCCTCACAGAAGTTTGTCTCCTAGTGACCCTAAATCTATCAAGCTGACAATAAAGACAGAATGGTTCTGGGCAAGCGCTCTGCCAATAGGCTACAGCCCAGCCTTGCCTGCCTTGTGTGTGTGCTTAAAGATTTACTGTTTTGTTTTGTCTTTTGAGACAGGGTTTTTCTGTGTAACCGTGGCTGTCCTGAACTCACTTTGTAGATCATGCTGGCCTTGAACTCATAGCAATCTGCCTGCCTCTGCCTCCCGAGTCCTGGGATTATAGGGGTGCACCACCACGCCCGGCTTTATTTTTTATATTTTTATTCATCATGTAGCTCCAGCTGGCCTGGAGCCTGCTAAGCAGACCAGGTTGTCCTGGAACTCACAAAGGTCCAACCGCCTCTGCCTCCCAACTGCTGGAATTAAAGGTGTGCACTAAGATTGCTTTCAAGAAGTATTTTATCTGTTTAAAAATGTATGCATTTCTTTTATGCATATGCGTGTTTTGCCTGCATGTATGAATGTGTACTGTGTGCATGCCTGGTGCCTGCAGAGGTCAGTAGAGGGTGTCAGATGCCCTGGAACTGGAGTTTCAGACTATGAGATACTTGTGGGTGCTGGGAATTGAGTCCAGGCCCTCTGTAAGAGCAGCCAGTGCTCTTAACCACTGACATCACTCCAGCTTCATTAATTTGTATTTAATTATGTGCATGCTTGTATGCATGTGAATACAGGTGCCTATGAAGGCCTGAAGTGTCAGATATTCCTGGAGCGGGAGCATTTGTAAGCCACCGTGGATGGTTGCTGGGAATTGAACCCAGGTCCCCTGCAAGAGCAGGAAATGGGCTCAACTACAGAGCCATCTCTCTAGCCCCTTGTCTGGAGTTTTTGAAAGTACATAATTTGAAATATGAATGTAAAGATGTATTTAATAAGTTCTGATATTAATGACAACAGTTCAGTTAGCTTATTTCAATAGACTTACTATATACTATATAGCATGTGTTACATATTAAATATGTATATTATATAAGTAACATAAAATCAGACCACTGGTATGAACATCTGAGAGAATTCTTGGGAGTAAGTGAAACTGAGATACCATAGTTTGAAGTTCTTTATATACATTAAAGAATAAAATCAAAGCTCAAAAAAAAAAAAAGTCAAAGCTGAGCGGTGGTGGCACATGCCTTTAATCCCAGCACTTGGGAGGCAGAGGCAGGAGGATCTCTACAAAGTGAGGCCAGGACAGTTAAGCTACAGAGAAAAACCCTGTGTCAAAAAACCAAAATAAATGAATACATAAATAAAATATAAATAAATAAAATAAAATCAAGTATGGGCCCTATGGAAGAGTAGCCAGCCCCACATTTTAATTTTTATATATTCACACTCACTTGACCATGCCATAACTGGGTGATCAAGTGACCCACATTGGAACATGTGTGACTTATGGCTTTGTTACTGAGAGCCCTTTGAGATATGAAAGACCAGAAAGGATTCAGAGGCAAGCATTTTTTATATGCATGCTTATGAAATATCCTAAGACATTTGAGGGGGAAAAAAAAAGGAAAGATCTAAATCAGTGTGAATCTTCCTGGCTGGAGGATTTTATGAGTCAGACAGAAGGCATTAGCCGC
>OU015743.1:23595798-23623298 GCA_907169655.1 Acomys percivali | reverse complement strand
AGCTGACCCAGGCCGTCAGGCCGCGGCTCTGGTGGAACTCTTCAAGCCACTCCACATTGAGGACTCCTAGGGCCATCTGTGAGCCCATGATGAGGATGTGCACAAAAAAGGATGAAAGGACCATCATCCAGGCCCACCCGCCATCAATGTCCGGGTGAGGCTTCAGGGTCTTCTTAGCCTTGGGGTCATCTTCAAGGTCATACCCGATATCTTCGTGACTTGCATACATTTTCTACAGTTTTCTGAAACACATGCAGTAAATAATTTCATCACACCTGGAAACAAAAACTACCTTCGAGCCGGACGTAAGGGCGCATGCCTTTAATCCCAGCACTTGGGAGGCAGAGGCAGGCAGATCTCTGTGAGTTCGAGGCCAGCCTGGTCTACAAAAACAAAACAAAACAAAACAAAACAAAACAAAACAAAACAAAACAAAACCCACACCTTCGAATAACTTCAAACAATTTTCAGACAGCTCTACCTTTCACTGTGACCAAAGTGGCTTCAGGGTCCATTGATGCTCAAATTAGTGCAGATTGGTGGATCTGGGGTCTTTACAGATCACTTTAAAAAAAAAATCTGTCTTTATAACCACCCCGTAGGTATTAGGAAGTTAAAGAAGGGAGGGGACAGGGTAGGAGGAGATGTGGAGAAAAGGAGGGGAAGCGACAGATGGAGAAAGAGCGAGAACACGCGTCCTGAATAGGATGTGTGAAGACAGACTAGTCTCCATAAAAAAAGATCTGTCCTCTGAGCCTGGGGAAGGAGGGAAGTGATGGGGACGGCAGACTGAGCCCTGTAGTTTGATGTCTCTGGTCAACTAGGCCGCTAGCTCACTGCCTGAGAATGAATGGAGAGTGCAGAGATTGCAAAGGGGCCTAAATGTTCAGGACACCAGAAGCCGCTGCTACCTATGAGTGGAAATGTCTGTTGGGTAGTTCCTTAGGTCAAGGGGGCAGCATGGCAGGCTAGAGGCCAGGATGTATTGGGGTGCCTGGCACCCCAGAATCTGTATAGGTGGAGCATGGAATGGACAGGTTGAACACGGACCCAGAGAACCTATAACAACACCAAATGGCCACAAATGGATTTCTTTTATTGTCACCGAGTGTCCTGTTTGGCTGTTGTGGGTGAGTGGGTATGTGGGATGTGTTCAGTGCACATATATGAGTATGTGGGTATTTGAGCATGCGGAGTTCATGGCAGGCAGGTGAGCATTTATTATCTGCCTTATTGCTTATGGCTAGTGAGCCAATGCTAGGGTTACAGGCCCGTGTTGCCAGGCCTGGCTTTTTATATGGGCTAGGGATTGAACTCAGATCCTAGGCTTGTAGGACAAAGATTTTACTGAGTAAACAATTTCTTCAGCTCCTATCTTTATTGTACGGCAGTTAGTTCAGAGAACTCCGAGCTTGACCTCACATACAAGTTGCCCTAACTCTCATGTTACTTGAAGAGTAAGCTCTTTTTTTGGGGGGTGGGGGTGGAGGTGGGGGGCATGTTCGAGACAGAGTTTCTCTGTGTAGCCTTGGCTGTCCTGGAACTCACTCTGTAGGCCAAGCTGAACATGCAGAGACCCTCCTGCCTCTGCTGCACAATTGCTGGGATTGAAAGTGTGTGTCACCACCACCCAGGAAGTGTGAGCTGTGGGAGCCCACCTCAGAATGACCTGCGGCTATAGCTCGAGAGCCCCCTGAGGTGAACAGGACCGGTGTGTTTGTTGTTGAGGCAAAGAACCAGAGTGACTGCACATCATCTGTCACCCTTCATGCCTGTGGGGAGATTTTATTTCTATTTAAACATTTAAAATAGTGCAAAGGAATGCTAGGCCTTTAATCCCAGCACTCCGGAGGCAGAGGCAGGTGGATCTCTGTGAGTTCAAGGCCAGCCAGGTCTACAAAGAGAGTTCCAGGACAGCCAGGGGTATTACACAGATAAACCCTGTCTGGAAAAACAACAAAACAAAGCATAGCATTGGCTGTTCTTCCAGAGGCCCTAGGTTCGGTACCCAGGACCTATATCATGAGGCTTACAACTGCCTGTAACTTCAGCTCCAGGAAGCCCAGTGCCTTCCTCTGGCCTCTGCAGGTACTGCATGTACACTTGTACACTGTGCATGCAGACATTTGGACCCACACACATACACACTCGATGAATTTTTTTTAGCTTAAAAAAAATTGAAAACATAACCAGTAAGAAAAAAGGTGCACAGCAATCAAGGAAGACAGGAGACACTGATTTTTTAGCTCCATGACCAAACACACGCACACCTACACACACAGACATAAAATTAAATGATAATTTTCCAATCCACAGAGAAGTGCTTGGAATATTAAGTACTTTTCTTTTTTTAAAGATTTACTTATTGCCACGGTGGTGGTGCATGCCTTTAATCTCAGCACTTAGGAGGCTGAGTCAGGCAGAGCTCTGTGAGTTCGAGGCCAGCCTAGTCTACAAAGTGAGTCCCGGACAGCCAAGGCTACAGGAGAAACTCTGTCTTGAAAAACCAAAATAAATAAATAAAATTCATTTTATGTATATTAGTGTTCTATCTGCATGTATACCTGCATGCCAGAAAAGGGCATCAGATCACACTATAGATGGTTGTGAGCCACCATATGGTTGCTGGGAATTGAACTCCAGACCTCTGGAAGAGCAGACAGTGCTCTTAACCACTGAGCCAACTCTCCAGCCCTGAAGTACCTTTCTTAATGTTAAGAACTTTATATTCTGTGAGTTTGAGGCCAGCCTGGTCTACAGAGCAAGTTCCAGGACAGCCAGAGCTGTTACACGGAGAAACCCTGTCTCAAAAAACAAAAAACAAAACAAAACAAAACAAAAACCCCAAAACCTTATATTCTTACTGAATTATTTATTTTATGGGTTAAAAGATACAGTTGCCACTGAACTGCTCTGGGCATTTCTAGTTTACTTGCTCATAAATAAATGTCAGTGATTAGCAGGTAACAGACAATTTTATGCAAGAGGCCCAAGGGTGGCAGCAAAAGACAGCACAGCAGGAAGAGGGCCCAGAACGCAGGTTGGGTAAACAGCTTACTGAGACCCTCAGGGGTCCTGTCTGATCTCCCTGAATGCATGCCTGTAATTACAGAAAATGGTAGCTGAGACAGGAGGATTTCTGGGAATTTGAGACTGGGGTACACAGTGAGTATTGGTTCAGGCAGGGCTATGCAGCAGAACACTGTCTTAAAACAAACAAAAACAGGGGAAACAAAACAACATTATGGTGCATGGCCATAATGCTACCATTTGAGAGGTGGAAGCAGAAGGATCAGGAGTTCAAGGCTAGCCTGAGCTGTGTAGCAAGTTTAAGGACAGACTAGACCTCAAGAGAAAACACACACACACACACACAGAGAAAACAACAAAACGCCAAAAAAGAAAAGCAAGTATTTCCATTTTATGCCTCTCTCTCTTTGTTTTTGTTTTTGAGACAGGATGTCTCAGTGTAGCCCTGTCTTTCCTGGACTTGCTCTGTAGACCAGGCTGGCCTTGAACTCAAGGAGATCCACCTGCCTCTGCCTCTGTCTCTGCCTCCTGAGTGGGACATCATGCCCAACTACATATATTTTTATAAAAGCAGTCATTCCTTGACTGCACTATTCATTGTCCAACTAGGTCACCAAAGCAAATGTCTACAGGAAAGCACATGTTTACTCTGATATGATTTGGCTGTTTCTTCCAAAGCTCATATTGAAACCTACTTGCCACTGTAGCCATAGTAACAGATGGACCCTCTAGAAGGGATATGTCAAAAGGGCCCCAACTTCAGGAAAGGTCTGAGGCCACTGTCCCCAGAGTGGGTTAGTTGTCTTGGGAATGGGCTCCCGATAAAAATGGGATGGGTGTGGCTTAATGTTTATCCTGATGCCCCTTTCTGGTCGCCTCAACACTGCATGTGCACAGTGCACACACATACATGTGGGCAAAAACCTATAAATATAACACACACACACACACACACACACACACACACACACGTATATAAAGGAGGCTGGAGTGATGGCTCAGCAGTTTCAAGCACTTGTTCCTTTTACAGAGGACTAGTGTTTACTTCCCAACACCCACACAGGGTGGCTCACAACTGTCCATAGTTCCACAAGACCTGATGACATCTTCTGGCCTCAGAGGAACATGGTGCACACTGACAAGCAGGCACATACACATTTAAAAAACATGAAAGATTTTTTAAAAATTAAGAGTAAATTAAAAAATGTCACAAATGAGGAAAAGGGTGGCACTGAAGTGACAAATGTTGAAATGTAGGCTAAAAAACACAGTAACGGAGAATGAAATGTCAGTTTTTTCTGGAGTATATTATAGATTAAAGTATAATTAACATTTTTTACAGGAGGAACCCCCCTGTTAGGATGAGGCGTTTAATTTTAAAGATTTATTTATTTATTTTGTATACAGTGTTCTGTCTGCACACCAGAAGAGGATACCAGGTCTCATTATAGATGGCTGTGAGCCACCATATGGTTGCTGGGAATTGAACTCAGGATCTTTGCAAGAGCAGCCAGTGCTCTTAACCTCTGAGCCATCTCTCCAGCCCCAATTTTTTTTTTTTTTTTTTTTTTTTTACAGTTTGGGAGGAATTTTTACAAGCAAGTTATTTTACTTTTAATTGGGCTGTGACTGTGTCTCATTCGATGAACCAGTTATAATGAGAAGCAAAGGTGGGTGCTTTACAAGTTAAAACTAAAACTGCAATTTCGTCGCAAAGTGGTCAAAGCTACTCACTGGCAGGTGAGTTCTTCAGCCCTAGTCTAAAACAGTTAAACATAAGGAATTTCAGGCCGGTAGAGGGCGCGGTAGAGACCAAGAGGCTGCTGTGCTCAAGAGGAGGGTCCCAAGTGTAAGGCAAAGAACTCTAGCTGGCTTCATAAGGAGGGGTGGGGGTGGGGGTACGGTTAAGAGTCATGCCTCCAATGGGTCAGGGCTGGGCTGGATGGCTTCTGCCAGGATGGCCCTGGACAGTTGGTATTAATGTCCTAAATGACCCCATTTTACAGATACGACAACTGAGACATCTGTTTGTATGTGTTTTTGACAAGGTCTCACGTAGCCTATGCTGGTCTCAGGCTTGGAGGATGACCTTGTATTACAGTGCTGGATTTAGGCATTGCTGGGGGAATTGAACCTAGGGCCTTACGAAAGCTATACAGGCACCCTACCAACTAGGGTACATCCCCAGCCCTGAAAGCCAGCGTGTTGTTTAATAGGTGGCCCCGTGAAATCCAAATATGAACAAACATATGGTCAGTCTCAACCTCTTCTCCGCACTCCCTCCACCCTTCTCCCATCCCCTCTTTCCCTCTCTCCTTTGACAAGGCTAAAGAGAATCTTTCTAATCCCTAATAAAGCACCCCCAGGCATCCTCGCTAATGAGCCTGAACCAACTTTTCCGCAGGAAGAAAGGCTTAATTGGTAAGCAGAGTTGAGCTCATAAAACCTCGTTAGACCGTGGCAGCCTTTTAATGGCTGTGCTGGGTCCTCCCTGTCCCCTTTCCTCTCTGGAGATGCTCAGCATCCGCTGCCCTGGTCCAGCCGCTCGTGATGCTGCACCCTCCGAGCCTCCATCTCCACCAGGGGACCCCGACACAGAGACACCCCCACCCTCGAAGGTCGCTAGTTGTAGTCCCATCACTGTCCACTTCAAGTCATGAGCACCGGAGCTCGAGGTCGAGAGCCCGGGCGACGCGCGCTCTGGTGCCCTGGGGGCGCGCGCCATCCTGGACCGCGCGCATCCTCGTCCACAGCTTGGGGGAGGGGGCGGACAAGGGAGCATCGTCGCCCTGCCCAAGCCCCTCTATTCTCCTACCTTGTCAGGGGCTCTCGTCCCCGGAGGAGCCGCGTCTACCAGTATCGACCGGTACCCACCAGTATCCGCCGGCTCGGAGATGCTCCAAACGGGTTGTAGCTAGCTCCCGGGCGCAGGTCAGCACAGCCTCAGGGTGCTCACCGCACACAGCCCAAGGGGCTACGATCTCACTCGGTTCCCGGTGTGGACCTGTGAACTTGCAGGTCCTTTCTGAGAACCCAGGGACGCTGGGCGTGGGGACTGGTGGCAATGTCGACCAGCATCCTGCAGAGACAGCGTTTGGGACTCCGTTCTTCGCCCGGCTCTCTGCGCTCTGTACGGGGCTCCCAGACCTGCCCTCCACTCGCGGTCTGGCCTGGTGAACCTTCTGGAGCCTGAGGCTCGAAGCTTCTGTCCCGGAGCCTTAAAACAAGGATGCGTTTGGAAGGATCCGAGCCTACCCGGAGGTTCCTTCCAATTCGGGCAATTTCAGATCTCCACGTTGGTTCATTCCTATACCGGCTAATTCTGGTTTGGCAGGGAGGGAAAAAAAAATCTGCGGGCTCCTCACAGGCACACTCTTGTGGCCGGTTGAAGTTTATCGCCTTGGCTGAGATTCTTCAACGCTGTGCACACTTGCAACCTTAGGAAATGGCCAGAAATCTCAGAGGTGTGGGGGAATCTTTCTGCCCCCTCCCCCCCCGCCCCCGTTACGCGGGAAGTAACGAATCAGACCCTCATACAAGTCTTGGCCAAAAAAGAGGGCAATTTGTAGAGTGAGGAGGAAGAATTTCAATACTCACGGCCACTGTAGACTGAAAAATCCCTCATCTTTGTCCCAGTCTGGGTACCACCTCTTCCTATCTCCCTGAAGTGCCCTTTACTTATAGGCAGGCAACAAACACAATGCTTTGCGCCCTCGGAGAGTTTTTAGTATTGTGTTCAATACACGAAGCAAATGCTCTTTTACCTAACCTGATCGGTTCTGTACTTTCCTGTCATTGTTACTATAAACTATCACAAACATAGTGGTTGAAAACGACACAGATTCACTGTTTTACAGTTCTGACAGCCAGAACCTGAAATGGGCCTTACTGGATAAAATTCAGAGCATTGGCACACTGAATCGGCGTTCCTCCTGGCACCTCTAGTTGAGCCACCAGCTTATGCAGGCTGCCCACATGCCTTGGCTGGCAGCCACTTCCTGGTCTTCAGAACTGTCTATATTGCATCATTCTGTCTGTCTTGGGTACTCGGGTCACCCTCTTTCTCCATTGTTTACCCCTCTCTCCTCCTTTTTATTTTAAATTCTCCTAAACGAGTATTAACTTATTTTGTGTATGTGCGCACCTGCATGCCACAGTTTGCGTGTTACTAAGGGGACAACCTTTGGGAGGCAGTTTTCGTGGGGTCGGGTGAGTGGTCAGGCTTGGCAGCTAACACCCTTTCCTGCAGAGCGTTCTCTCCAGCCCCTTCTCTTCCATTTGTGTGGACCCTGGAGTTCTCTTGGTTCTGCCTGGATAATTCACACATCTATTTTAAGGCCAGCTGACTAGCAATGCACTTCCATCTGCTACCTTGATTCTCCTCCTGCCATTTAAGGTCACATAGTCACAGGTTCTTGATTATGATAGAGATTTCTTTGTGGGGGCGGCTGGGGGGGGGGTGAATCAATTATGCTGCCCACCATGGATTTCTGTTCCTCCCCACTTTCTTTCCATAAAACATTCATGTGTATTTTATATTGTCTTTGCCTTTATTGGTTCTTGTTTTGTTTTGTTTTGCTTTGTTTTTTTGAGGGACAGCAGCTGGCGTGCCTCAGGTTGGCCTGGAAGTAGCTATGGAGCTGAGGATGGCTTTGAACTTCAGATCTTCCTGCCTCCGCTTCCCATGTGCTGGGATTATTGGCAGATGCCACCTCACCACGGCCAGTTATGCAATGCATAAATGAAAGCCAGGACTTGATGCATTGCTAGAAAAGGGCTCTCCGGTTGAGTCGCATCCCCGACCTTCCTATATTCATTTTAATAAGCCAATAGGATGGGGAAGAATGGCTAAATGAGGACATTTGCAGGAATACTTCTCTGATGATGTCAGCCGAACAAATGGATGATGAGTACCCGCTTGGATTGTACTTCTCAGATGCTCTGCGTTCCAAACAGCCAGTCAAGGATGGGAAGCTATATGTGGTGGCTCACACCTATAATCCTAGCTCTTGGGGAGTTCAAGGCCAGTCCTGGCTACAAGAGAGCTTTTTTTTTTTTTTTTTTTTAAAGAAAGAAATAGAGTTCCAAGGAAGTATATCAAGTACAAATGATCCATCTGTTTTTAAAAGAGGTGTTAATGGATTGAATTGAGTGTGTGATGTCCCCCACAGGCTCTTGACTCTGAACACTTGGTCCTCAGCCATAGGTGTTGTTCCGGCAGGTTGTGGAACCTTTGGGACACATGCTGTGGCTAGCAGAAGTGAGTGGCTGTGGGTGGACTTTGAGGATTCTCTCTGCTTCTGGGGCTGGGCCGCCTCTCTATTTTTTGATCCATAAGAAGCAAATGGAGACTGACACGTGCTGCTACCATCACGGAGCCTCTCCACTGCGGTAAAGGCTTTACCTGTGAAACCTTGAGCCTAAGCAAGCGAGTCTTCCTTCTTTAAGCTGCTTTAGTCGATGTTTTGTCACAGTGAAAAGAAAACTAACTCAAGAGGCCTGTACGGCCAAATCCCCTCCTAATCCGGTCAGTGCTGGAGCACACCTGTAATCCCAGCATTTGGGAGGCAGAGGCAGGTGGATCTGTGAGTTCAAGGCCAGCCTGGTCTACGCATTGAGTCCAGGGTAAGCAAAGCTACACAGAGAAACCCTGTCTCGAAAGCAAGCAAGCAAACAAACAAACAAAATCTCCTCCTGACCTCCTAGCCCTAGAATCTTGAAGATTTATTTATTTATTTATCTACTTATTTATTTATTTTTGGTTTTTCAAGACAGGGTTTCTCTGTGTAGCCTTGCTTGTCCTGGACTCTCTTTGTAGACCAGGCTGGCCTTGAACTCACAGAGCTCTACCTGCCTCTGCCTCTTGAGTGCTGGGATTAAAGCCTGGTCTACAAAGTGAGTCCAGGACAGCTATACATAGAGTAATCCTGTGTCAAAAAAAACAAAAACAAAACAAACAAACAAACAAACAAAAAGGAAAATTGAATGAATGCATACATCTCTTTGGGTACCAGCAGCTTCTAAAACCCAGGATGTTTATAAAAGTCTGGTTTGTCAGGTTGGGCCCCTGCAAAAGAAGGCCACATGGTTTCAATGTATTGTGCAGGAGGAGTGCCAGTATTGGGAAACTCATAGCACTATGTGGTCAGCCATGACGTAACCAAGGTGTCCTATCCCGGGTGAGGCGGTAGAGCATGTATGGCAGAAGCCAGGAATACATGGTGCTTAGTTGTCTAGGTCACAACTGGACCCATGAGCAGGAAAACAAGCTCTCCCCTTGTGAATTTATGTGGCTTGCCCATCAGCCCCAAAGTGGAGATAGTGAAAGCAGGGAGTTGAAAGTTCATGATAGGGACAAAGTCCCAAAGAAGTTGCCCCACTATTTTTGCTGAGCTTGTCGCCTCTGCTTTGGGACGACAGAAGCTGATGGATCTGCAAAAAACAGCCTGGAGTGGGAGCTGGTCAGATGACTGACAGAGCCTGGGGACATGTGGTTAGACACGCTGCTGCCGTGGAGCCAGGCCAAAGCCAGAGTTGATTTGAACTTCAGAGTCGAGTCTGGCCATGGAAGTGAGGTGTGGGATTGTGGGAGCCGTAGAGATGAAGTCCAGGTGGATGGACAGCATTGTGAACAGACTCTCCCAGTACTTGGGATTGAGCTGAGCTGAGCTAAGGCCCTTAGGACAGTTGGGAGTTCTTTACCTTTGACTCTGTGGTCAGACAAAGGCTGGCGGGGCCATGGCAGGGTTAAGTGTCTTCCTCTTTATGGGGTCTGGATGAGGGAGTTACACCCATTCTTCAGGCTGGTGTTTCTGGTAAGCTTAGGCCTGCTTTGCCCGATATGATTTTACTACGCCCATGTGCTCCTAATGAGCTCAATTTACTTTGATGAGTTTACAAGGCAGCCTTCTTTCAACTTAGGAATAGGTTACCTATTAGTCTTCAGCTGGTGAGTGGTAACAGACAGATAATACTGCCGCCAAGGTGCAGAGTCAGCTTGTCTCTATATTTATACTTAAAATGGAGCCCAAAGCTGCTTGTAACAGGGAGCCACTCAAGGTAAGGTGCAACCTAGAAAGCCCTTGTTTTATACAATATGGAGTGAATTAGGGCAAGTGTTCTGGTTAGGTTTTTTGTTTGTTTGTTTATTTGTTTGTTTGTTTTAAATCAGCATGATACAAGCTAGAGTCATCTGAGAAGAAGGAACCCTGAGGAAACACCTCCATCAGTCCTGCCTGTGGGCAACAGTGAGGCATTTTCTTGATTAATGGCTGATATCAGAGGGCTCAGTTCCCTGTGAGTGTCAAGGCACTCTGACCTAAGTCTGCCTCTCAGCAGGAGAATTCTCATTAAGTCCTGAATGACCTGCCTCTTTGTCTGTACCTTCTCATGCATCAGGCACAGTCTAGCTTGTGCTCCGGCTGTTGCCTCTGTAAGGGGACCAGGGTTTATCCACCATTGCAGAACAATACAGCATCTATGGTACTGGCTCTAGTTTGCTAGGATTCGCACCGTGGCCCTGCCATTCATTAGCGGGGTGATCTTGGGCATTTTATCTAACATTTCTAGTTTCAGGTTTTTTTGTTTTTTTTTTTAAATAAATTAGAATGAAAACAGCAATTGTCTCATTGCTCTGTTGAGAGGAATAAGTAAAATATGTAAAGAGGGCAGAGCAGTGCCTGGCTCAGAGTAGCTACACATTGCAAAGCTCTCAGCATCTACACGGGCGTTACCATCAGCATCAGCATCTATAGTGGCATCACCATCAGCATCACCTTCAGTATCTTCAATCTCCATCCTTTGCTCTCATTCATTCAACTCTCAGTGTGCCACTTAGAGCCAGACACTGCTCTAAACGGTGGGATTTGCAGTAATGAAACAGGTGAGGCCTGTGCCCTTGTGATGTCTGTGCTGTGATGTCTGTGCTGAGGGAGAAGCCAGCAAACATGATGACTGACAGCAATAAACAGAGAAGACGAAGAATGACAGATGGATCATGTGATAGAGAGGAACTCAGAGCCTCTCAGGGGTACATTTAAGCTTTTGCTTTTTGTTGTTGTTGTTGTTGTTGTTGTTCTTAAAGATATTTTTCAAAAACTGAAAAAGTGTGTGTGTGTGTGTGTGTGTGTGTGTGTGTGTGTGTGTACTTGTACCACACACTCATGCCATAGTGCAGGTGTGGAGGTCAGAAGACAACTTGCAGGAATCATTTCTCTCTTTCCACCATTCGGGCCTCAGGGATTGAACTCAGGTCTTCAGGCTTGGCTGCAAATGTTTTCACTGGGTCATTTTGTGAGACCTTTAGGGGGGCCGGGACTAACCACTTTCCCTGTCTGTGTAGCACATCTTGAAGCATCTTCTCTAGGAACCCCCCCCACACCCCCCCACCCCACTCCCCCACCCCACCCCACCCCCATCGCAGGCTTTTGGTGAGCCATGATGATTTTTGTTGATTGTCTACTTGACAGGAGATTCAAACCACCTAGGAGACAAACCTCTGGGCAGGCAGGCCTATGAGGAAGTTTCTAGATTAGCTTAATTAGCAAGAGTCACCCTACATGTGGGCTGCACCATTTCATGGCCAAGGGTCCCAGACCGAATAGAAGCGAGAAAATGAGGTGAACACTAGCATTCTTTGTCTGCCTCCTCACTGCTGACGTCACAATGTGACCAGCTGCCTCCTGCTCCTGATGTGTCCCTGCCACGATGGACTACATGCCCTAAACTCTGGGCCAGACTAACCCTTGCCTTCCTTAAGTTACTCCTGTAAGGTAGTTTGTCACAGCAGCAATGAGTGACGCAAGACTTACCTTTTGGGACATTCCCCATAGTTCGTACTAATAGATGCTGTGGGGAGGGTCCCTTATTCACCCAAAGAAGCTAAACCATATCAGCTTCTCAATTCCTTGGTGAAGAACAGGAAGCTGATGACATATGTGGGGGTCAAGGGTTTTCATATCGGATGGACAAATCAGCTAGAGGTGCTTCAGGGTCCATCAGGGGCATCTCCACCAGGAAGCTGCATGACTGAACAAAGTGTCCGGTGTGAAGGGAGTCAAAGCCAGGAGAGAGTGAGCGAGGAGGGAGGGAGCAGCCAGGCGGACTTCGTCACGTTCTGTCTCGCATGAGTCTGGTCATGCTATGAGCCTATGGAGATGTAGGGTTGATAGATCCGTGAATTCCAGTAAACTTTTAAAAAAAGGTGGCGTGCCACCCGTTTGTGGGAAATAAGCTATAATTGGGATAGGGTGTGCATTCACTTACACATTGTCTGTGGTCATTTTTGTGTTAAATGACAGAGCTGAATAATTTCGACAGAGATCGACCACATGTCTCAAACGCTGGCTTTTTTTTTTTTCCCCTTTTCAATTGGCAGTAAAGAGGAACATGAAGATGATCCCTTTTCTTTCTAAGTAGCCTGCTTCAAACAGAAAGCTGACTAATACAGTACTACTGGTGGGGAGTCCCTTCCCTTCGCCTAGGGGGAAGGGACTGTCAATGAGGGACGGTTAGCTCAAGGTGGCCTGAGGCTTTGTCCTTGGGGGATTATCTTGATTGTATTAACTGAGGAAGGAAGACCTGCCTACGCTGGGCGGCACCATTCCCTAGACAGGGGGTCTTGAGCTGTGTAAAAGCAGAGAAGCCCAGCTAATTGGAGGCAAGCATGCAATAACTCACTGCTCCCTGATCTTGCTGCTTCAGATTCCTGCTGCCTCGACTCCCCCACAGTGATGAACTATAACAGAAACACAACCTTTTATTCCTTAAAACCCTTTATTTCTTAAAACTGCTTATGTCAGAATGTTTTGTCACCACAACAGGAAACAAAACTACGACAAGCGTTGTCTGGAAAATAAAGGCTAGGAAAGGCGTCTTAAGTTTAAGAGCTCTAAAGATCAATACATATATTGATGTTTTAATTTATATTTATTTAATTATTTGTTTTTTTTTTTTTTTTAAACAAGGTTTCTGTGTGTATCAGCCATGGCTGTTCTGGATTCCCTTTGTAGACCAGGCTGGCCTCGAACTCACAGTGACCTACCTGCCTCTGCCTCCCTGCATGCTGGGATAAAAGACACGTGTCGCCACGCCCTACCATATGTTGATTTTTTTTTAACACATTGAATATATACATGATCTCTATCTCCAATAGCCTACTGGATGTTTCTACTATTATGTTGGCTCAGCACCTCCATGTCAGCATAATTTATCCCTTTTCAAAGTTTGCTAACACTTACTCTAACTTAATTCTATTTACTTTTGCTACAGATGACCATCAGTTTTTGTTACTCCCCAACATATCGCTCCCTTCCTATAACCACCAGCTCTTTAGTTCTAGAAGGTTTAATTTAAATTTTCATTAATTAAATTATTTTAATTATTTGTTTTTGTTTTTGGAGTCAGAGTTTCTCTGTGTAGCCTTGGCTGTCCTAGACTTACTCTGTAGACCAGGCTGGCCTCGAACTCACAGTGATCCACCTGCCTCTGCCTCCCGAGTGCTGGGATTAGAGGCATGTGCCACCAGGCCCGGCCTAAATTATTTTAATTAATTCTTAAATTTTCTCGGGTTGTCTTCGTTTTCTTGTTGGAAAGCTAAAAAAAAAAAAAAAAAAAGTCGAGATTCCTCTAGAGAGGTAGTTTCTAGTGATATGATGATAAATATATTCACAGACTGAGAAAGAGATTAATGAGGAGAAAAGGAGGAAACCTGCCTTGGAAAAACACACGCATGGGTAATGATCTCCTCGTCCATTTCAAGGCCAATCGCCGTTCTGAAAAGTTTTAAGAGTCAGGTTTTTTGTTTGTTTTTCAAGCCAGGGTCTCTCTGTGTATCCCATCTCTGGAACCTGCCCCATGTATTGGCCTGCAGTTTTATTTCCTGCCTCCTCAGCTGTGTCACAATCCATACATAACCTGGGCAGGAGGAGCTTTGAAAGATGCTTTCCACACATACTATTCTTCAGTTTCTCTCTTCTCTATCGCATCCCACCCTCTGTGCATAATGAAGGTAGAAATGGATCACCCAGCACATGACCAAAACAGGGCCATTTGGCTTCACTATACGTTAATCCTAAATTGACGTCTTTCGCACAGTCATCTCCTCCATTGCATACTGCTGTCAGCCTTGGCTTCCTCATGTTATGTCAAGGATGGATGATAGCAGAGAGAGCAATTAATCCTTGTCTGGAAGGTCTCTTGGAAAATCTCCAGAAGGGCTTGAAAGTCCACTTCCCGGTCTCAACAGAAATGGTCTAAAGACTAAGAAAGTCACCCAGCCCTGGGCTTCAGGTCCATATAACCCTGACTTGCAAGGCCTTGACACATTTCATTTTGCTTTGCTCTGTTTTTGACAAGATCTCTCTATGTATCCCTGGCTGTCCTGGAACTCACTATGTAGACCAGGCTATCCTCAAACCTACAGAGATCCACCTACTTCTGCTTCCTGAGTGCTGGTGCTGGCATTAAAGGCATGTGCTACCTCACCTGGACGAAAGGCCGTTTCATTCCATTGGTTCCCAGGGTTTTGGAGTAATTGTTGGGGGGCACGGGTCTTCCATGAAAAATACGTAAATCCACAAATCATATTTTTAAACCTATACCAGAAGTTTCAGTGTTTGGCGAGTTGTTTAGATGAGATGAGAGCTGGGGCAGGGCGCGGGTAGGTAGACGGTTTACTGATAAGTATCTTAGTCATCACTCGTATATAATTAAGCTGTGTTGTAATTTGATACGATTCGAACATAAATCAGAAAAGAGAAACTTTGCAAGGCCGTATTTCCTGAAGACATCAGACAAAGGTACGTGTGGGCGTGACTACTCCCAAGCCTGAGTTATGACCCTTCCCACCCCTTCACTGCTGGGAGCTTGCTGTGTGGCAGAGTACCTGCTTGCTAAGTCAGTAAGTCCAGCTTGTAGGTGATTTTCAGCCAAACATTTTGCACACCTTTCCTCTCTGCCCTGTGCTAGTCCTGGCAGAAGATTGGCAGTCTGTAACACCCAACATCTAGTGTTTCCATCCTGGAGTCAAAGAACAATTTTCCTTCCTTCCTTCCTTCCTTCCTTCTTTCTTTTTTCTTTTGATTTTTCGAGACAGGGTTTCTCTGTGTAGCCCTGGCTGTCCTGGACTCACTTTGTAGACCAGGCTGGCCTCGAACTCACAGAGATCCGCCTGCCTCTGCCTCTGCCTCCCAGAGTGCTGACACCACGTCCCGCTGAAGAGCCATTTTTTTTTTTAAAGATTTATTTATTTATTATTAGGTATACAGTGCTCTGCCTGCATGTATACCTGCAGGCCAGAAGAGGGCATCAGATCATATTACAGATGGTTGTGAGCCACCATGTGGTTGCTGGGAATTGAACTCAGGACCTTTGGAAGAGCAGGCAGCACTCTTAACCACTGAGCCATCTCTTCAGCCCAAGAGCCATTTTCTTATGCTTTAAACTCACTCAAACATTTGTATAAATATCACCCCGGTCCCCCCCCCCCCCCATTTTCTTGGGCCCGGGTTCTCTTTTTTGGTCTGGGTTGTCTTGGAACTCGCTCTGTAGACCAGGCTGCTCTGAACTCAAACAGAGATCTGCTTCCTTCTGCCTCCCAAGTGCTGGTATTAAAGGCATGTGCCTCTGCCGCCGCCGCTGCCGCCACCACCAGGCTATCACAGTATTCTTAAAAGACTTCCTGATGTGCTGGAGAGATGGATCAGGGTTTGAGAGAACTGGTTGTGCTTCCAGAGAATCCAGGTTTATTCAGGTTTCATTCCCAGAGCCCACATGGCAGCTCACAGCGCTAACTGTAACTCCAGTTCTAGGGGATCCAATGCCGCCTCCTGGCTTCCCTGGGCACCAGGCGTGCATGTGTGCACAAACATACATCTAGACAAACCACCCATAAGCAATGTGTGTGTGTATCTATATATACACACATACATATATATGTATACAATTAAGTATATAAATAAAGATATGTGCCACCACAGGTAGGTTTTAAAAAAGGACTTGAAGGCTCCGCCCCTGAAGACTCTCCATCTAGGAGTTTGGCTTGGGACTTAGGAAATATTTCCTTCAACCATAAATCACACTTGGCTCAGAGTTCTGCTGAACCAGCTCCACACCCTTTCCCCTTAACCTCTTCTTCCTTATTTTCTAGTGATTGCTTCAAACTGAAGGTGTCGGGGGCAGGGCATTGAGCAGTGCTGAGGATCAAAGACTGACACAAACATTATTATTATATTTCTCCAAAATATCTTCATTCCATATAGCACTGGAGTTGACTTTTTTTTAGCTAAATTTATATTCATATATATATATAATAGTTATATATTAAAAAGAGGAAAAAAAACTTTCCCGAAGAGAAATTCCTGAAGAACCCAAGTGGCTCAGGACGTTTGCTGTCCCCTCACCCACAAAAATTCTCTTATAAAATCTTCCAGTGCGATCTTCAAGAGCCCCCCCTCCCTTGTATTTGACCCTCCCCAGCCCTCCTGTGTCCCCACAACCCTGGACTGCCCCCTGCCATCCAGTCTCATCTCTGGCCGTCCACTGCTGCCATGGCTTTCTGCTGGGCGCCCCCCTGTGATGCTCCACGGGGCCACGTGGGCTGTGGGCAGTGGAGATGACGGAAGGAGTTGGGGGAAGAGGGCGGGATCCAGGGCGTCGGGTGGTTGGGTGGGGATGCAGCCCAGAAGGGGCTGAAGTTTGCAGGGGTGGGGAGCAGGCCACGGCTGTCATGGGGCTGCTGCTCTGCAGGCCCTCAGAGGCTCGAAGCTTGGAGAACATGGCCAGCGCATCAGGGAAGTTGGGCGGTGTGGCAGGGGTGTTGCTAGGAGTACACATCATCTGCGGGTGGTGGTGGCTGTTAGGAATGTTGCTTTCTTGGAAGAACGTGCTTAGGGCGGTCTCGAACTGCCAGTGCGCCGCCTGCAGCAACTGCTGCTCCTGGTCGGCCGCGCAGCCCGCGGCCAGCACGAACTGGTTGATCATGACCTGGTGCCGCAGCTCGTCCGTGTTCACCGACATGGCGCTGGGCGGCCGCCCCGGACTCGCGCTCGCAGCTCCGCCGCCGCCGCCGCCGCCGCCGCCGCCGCCGCCGCCTCCGCCTCCGCCGCCCGGCGAATGTTGTCTGGAGTTGACTTTTTAGCTTGAAGATTATCTTGCCAAGCGTGGAGTTAGACCTAAATAAATAGTTTGCCAGCACCCAGTTCTTTATCTTGCCCGTGTCTGGTTGAGCAGGATTTGTGGGAAGCAATCTGGCAATGCAATAATCCTTTCAGGGACATCCCAGAAGTGAGAGGCGAGAGCTCTCTTGTCTCCCAAGCTGGAGAGCTGAGGGCTGTCTTCTGACTTCTTTCCCCTTTTTGTTTTGTTTTGTGTTTTGAGACAGGGCTTCCTCTGTGCAGCTCTGCCTGTCCTGGAGCTTTTTGAGCAGGCTGGCCTCCAACTCCCAGAGATCTGCCAGCCTATGCCTCCTGAGAGCCGGGACTAAAGGCGTGTGTCACCATGCCCAGTTGATTGACGCTAAACTCAAGGCACAGTTCTCATTATGTCAGTTTTCCATTTTCATCTTTTTTTTTTTTTCCTTCCCGAGACAGGGTTTCTCTGTGTAGCCTTGGCTGTCCTGGACTCACTTTGTAGACCAGGCTGGCCTCGAACTCACAGAGATCCGCTTGCCTCTGCCTCCTGATTGCTGGGATTACAGGTGTGCACAACCGGCTCCATTTTAATCTTTACAACAGACACTTACTCGGTAGCCCAATTTAGCTTGTTACTGTACACGTCCGGCTTAGCTTTGAACTCATGCTGTTCCCCTGTCTCAGCTTCCTGGACTGCCTGGCTAACATTCCAAAGGTTGATTCACTGTCACCAAGACAAAGGGAGCAGCATGTTCCTGACATTTAATTGGTGGCTGTCCTAAAGCCTGGTTTTTTCTTGCTTCCAAAATTATTAATTTTTTTATGGTTTTGGATTTCTTTATTTAAAGTCTAAAAATGGATCAAATCTCCTAGTCACATATGTAGTGAAGGTAAAGTTATCAGGGCTATAGAAATGTGTGTACATACACACATCTGTATCTATGTCTCTATGTATGCTCATCAGGGCTTTTCACAGCCTTGCAGTTGTTGGTTTTAAAGCAATCAGTAGATCAATAACTATAAACCTGGTAACAGTCGCAAAGATGGGGTAGAAGACTAACCCCCCACAGTTGTTTGGTTCAGTTCCTAATTGTTTCTTTTGTAGTTGATACTTTTGGTTTAAGTCAACGTGGTAGCTCCCTTCCTCCTGCCCACCTCTGAAGGCCTTGGTAATTTGATCCCCATAAACTTTTTATTTATTTATTTATTTACTTATTTACCCAAAGAGCATTCTAGTTTGGTAGTTTCTCTGTGCCATAACTTAATCCCACAGGCTGAGAATAAGACCAATACCACAATTTTTTGAGCTAAATTAAATACTGGCCAGGACAGTGGACACTGGCCAGGCCCATACCTGGGATTCCCAGAGAATGGCCAGGAATTACATTAGTCAGGTGCTTATAAGGCAAAACCCACAAGGCTACATATTTCCTGCCTTTGTCCAATAGGGGGTAAGCACACATCCTGATGCACTTCCTGTTTACATTCCTCCCACCTACATGTGATCAAGCACATCCTGTGCAGTTGGGGCAACCAGCCTTGTTTACAAAAGTGAAAACATGTGGCTTGTTACATTACATGAACAGCTCCCAGCATTCCAGGAAGTTATCTGCCTTTGGGCAAGTGGGGCTTATAGGTAAGAGGCATTTGTGTTTTATAGATCTCTTAAGCACGGTGGTTAAACTTAAAACATAGCTTTAGCCTTCACAGTATGGGAAGGTTCACAGGTGTGCATGTGTATGTATACAGGTTTGATGTGTGTATATGTGTGCCAAATGTTAGCTATCCTTGTTAACCATCTGGGGACAGCTCATGGAGAGCCTCTGCAGGAACAGAATGGGCATTTAATTGCTGAGCCATCTTTCTAGGCCCAGAAGTTGTTTTTGTTACTCTTTGTCTCGTTTTTTTTTAAAGACGGGGTCTTGCTTATTGGTTTGACTTCCAGCTCATGGTTCTACTGCCTCGGGTTCCTCAGGTGCTCAGGGTACGGGTATGTGCCATCACGTCCAGCTTGAGGCTACCCCTCCCCTTGTTTTAGATTTATTTATTTTTATTTTATGCGTGTGGGTGCTTTGTCTGCATATATGTATGTGCATCACAAGTGTGTATCGCCTGAGACGGCCTGAAGAGGCACTGAATGCTCTGGGATTGGAATTAGAGACAGTTGTGAGCTGCCATGTGGTTGCTGGAAATCAAACCTGGATCCTCTGGAACAGCAGCCAGTGTTCTTAACCACTGAGCCATCTCTCCAGTCCCTTTGAGAAAGTTCCTTGCGGTCTTAATTCCGTCTTTCTCTTTCCCTCTCCCTCTCTCTCTCACTGCTTAAAGCAAGATGCTGGTCAACAGTGTTGAGGACAGCCTTTTTCCAGACCTAGAGAGATATCTCTCCTCATCCAGCAGGCAATCTCAGGCTTCCTTCTAATTGGACCACATTGATCAAGTGCTTGCTTGCTTTGCTGAACTTGGGAGAAACCTCCTTCTTTATGAAAGCTAAGTCAGTGCTCTGCCATTGAGTCATATCATCTCCCCTCCCCCAGCCGTGTGTGTGTGTGTGTGTGTGTGTGTGTGTGTGTGTGTGTGTGTGGTTTTTGGATAATTCTTATTGTATATAGCTTATTTTATTTAATAGAAAGGGGGAGATGAAAGAGAGATAAACATGTCTTTGTTTAGATCTCCAGTTTGGGATGAGAAACAGACTTGTGAGAAAGCAGGTTATGTTTATCCCCTTAGAAGTCGAACCACTTTGTGGTGGGGGGGGGGGTGCTTGGCTGTTACCAGCTGTAAAACATCCTTGAACAAATTCTGAGAGGAGATATAAATGTGAGCCAAAAACAGGAGGTGTGGTCTTTGGAGACTTGGGATTGAGTGGCTGTTCATCGCTGGCTTTGGAGACTCTCCAGCTCCAATGCACTCCTGAAGAGAACTGCTCCAGTTGAAGGGCTCGGGGCTCTGGGCTTCGGCTGCTGTTCCGGGCTCCAGCTGAGGTTCAGGTTCCAGTTGCTCCAGGTTCTAGGAGAAGAAATCCTACTGATGGTGCCAGGAGAGTCGTTCCTGGAACTAATACCCAGAAGGTTTCATTTTTGGGTTCTTTAATCTTCTTTTCCTTAGGTTTATGGTAGTCAGGTTATACGGGAGGTAGGCTTGTTTGATAAGTTCATAATAAAATATAATTGTTAAGAAAATTGAGCCTACACTCTTCCATCTTCTTCGTGTGTGTGTGTGTGTGTGTGTGTGTGTGTGTGTGTGTGTGTGTTTTGGTTTTTTGAGACAGGGTTTCTCTGTGTAGCCTTGGCTGTCCTGGACTCACTTTGTAGACCAGGCTGGCCTCAAATTCACATTGATCCACCTGCCTCTGCCTCCTGAATGCTGGGATTAAAGGCGTGGGCCACCATGCCAAGCTAGCTGTGTGTGTGGTTTTTGAGACAAGGTTTCTCTGTGTAACCCTTGCTGTCCTGGAATTCATTGTGTAGAACACCAGGCTGGCCTTGAACTCGGAGATCCACCTGCCTCTGCCTCCGGAGCACTGGAAATCAAGACATGTCCCAACATCACCTGGCTGGCCGTCTGCTCCTATGAGCCACTGCCGCTGGCTCTTCCTCTTTCTTATTTGAGACATAATCACACTATACAGCCTAGGTGGATCAGGCTGACCTTAAATTTAAGAACCTCTTGTGTAAGCACCAGTATGTACTTACTAGGCCAAGGTTGTCTGATATGCTTGGTGAGAAATTAGTCTAGACCAGGCACAGGTTGAGAGGTCATGGCAAGACCAAGCAATCAGATTCTTTATATCTTTATCAGAAACAAAATATAATGGGAGTTGAGAGGGAAAATACAGTAGTAGTTGCTAAGTTACAATGATGTTTGCAAGCTATACAGGGTACACACTATGTCTAAGACCAACTGTCTTGTCAAATTTCTATGTTTTTTGTTGACTTCTAAGGATCAGAAATATCTTAGTTAGGGTTTGATTGCTGTGAAGAGACATCATGACCATGCCAACTCTTATAAAGGAAAACATTTAATCGGGGCTGGCTTTCAGTTCAGAGCTTTAGTCCATTATCACTATGGTGGGAAACATGGCGGCTTGCAGGCAGACACTGTGTTAGAGAAGGAACTGAGAATCTTTATCTGTAGGCAGCAGGGAGGAGACTGTGTGTTACACTGGGCATAGCTTGAGCATAGGAGACGTGACACACTTCCTCCAACAAGGCCACACCCACTCCAGCAAGGCCACACCTCCTAATGGTGCCACATCCTGTGGGCCAAGCCATCCAACACTAGAGTCTATGGGGGCCATACTTAGTCTCTGCAGTGGTGACTGCAGAGAAGCCCAGGGATGTTCTGAATGCTTCCCTGCCTGAGGGAATGCTTTTCTTGCCAACCTGAATGACACGTGTCCCTTAAGGCTGCTAGGCCAGGCCAACTCCATGACTCCCTCTACTATTGTTCAGTCTCCTGGGATTGCAGGCATACATGACTATATCTGACTAAGCATGTGTGTGTTTTAACATAATACACACATTGTCTTCGGTGTAGTGCGTTCTGGTTCCCCAAACAAATGCTGTTTCCATACCATATCATTTACTGGAGATGGGAATGGAAAAATTACAGCGAGATCTCCTGGGTGTTCACTGATGGTATAGGATGCAAAGGATGCTGAGACTATTACTTTCTTATCTTTTTAAAAAGGGGAGAGGCTGGAGAGATGGCTCAGAGGTTAAGAGCACTGGCTGTTCTTCCAAAGGTCCTGAGTTCAATTCCCAGCAACCACATGGTGACTCATAACCATCTGTAATGAGATCTGATGCCCTCTTCTGATGTGCAAGTACACGTGCAGGCACAATACTGTATAAATAATAAGTAAATAAATCATAAAAAAAAAAAAAAAGACCACAGGATGTATGTCACATGCCTCCAGTGCTCACAGTTAAATGAGCACTCTAGGGGGAAATCCTTATTGTTAAGAAGAAATGCTTACCATCTGTATCTTACATTTTTGGACAACAAGCATGTTACTTAAACAACTTCAGAGAGAATGGCCACGCATCTGAGGGAAAGATGGTAAAGAACACTGCAGGTTTCAAGCAGAGGTGTTGGCCAACCGGAAGTACTGGCCGAGCCTTACGGGAGCTCATAACTGCCTTTCTCTCTTGCCTCTGTTACAACACTGAGGTTAGTTATATGTGCAACCAGGTTTTAAAATCACCAGGGCCAGTGGAGCGAATTTCCCCTTTAATAGTGTCGGGAAGTCACTTTAGAGCTTTCTCCAGAGCATTTCGTAGACTTCTCTATATACCATGGAATGAGTCCGAAGCCTGGAAAGGACACGGACACCAGTGCCTCATCAGAGAGACGCCTATGCCCAGAGGTGAAGGAAATGCCCCAACAGAATTGTCCCTGGCTTTCTCAGATGGCTTGACTCGGTGTGACCCTGGCTGCAGACATTATGGAAGTGGCCCTCAAGCCTGATGGCTCAGGGAAGTTGGTTCCAACTGTGAGGCACTGGCCATTGGACGTTCTTCCTAGGACTTGCTGCTGTTTCCAATACCTCTTCCTGGAAAAGACAATTCATTAGTAGATGGACTGGTAGAAAAGATCTCTGTTGGAAAGGTAACTTATTTTTATTTCTCTCTCTCTCTCCTTCCCTTCCTTCCTCCCTCCCTCCCTCTCTCTCTACCCCTGAGATAGGCTTTCTGTGTAGCCTTGGCTGTCCTGGACTCACTTTGTAGACCAGGCTGGCCTCGAACTCACAACGATCTGCCTGCCTCTGCCTCCCAGAATTCTGGCATCACAAGCACGTGCCACCATGCTGGGCTTCATTTTGATTTCTATTTGAAGCTGAATCTCAGCTCTGAGATTTTCAGAGTTTACCAGACCCTTCTGGGGTCATCTCACTGAGATAAACTGGCATTTTAGTGTCATTTTGAAAGTTGTACTTACTAAAAGGATTGAAATACTCTAGGCTGACAAGTTAAGGCACAGTGGTGTCTGTAGGAGAATCCTCGTAGAGGAGATGAGGCAGAAAGTCAGAGGACCGTGTTCATGTTTGCTGATAACGTATCCACCATACCTGAGTGCAAATGCCACTAGTGAAGACCTCATCTGTCTTCCAACACTGTCGGATGTTGTATTTGTAGCATTTAAAACAGACCAAAGTGCTGGGTGGTGGTGGCACAGGCCTTTAATCCCAGCACTCTGGGAGGCAGAGGCAGGTGGATCTCTTAGTTTGAGGCCAGCCTGGTCTACAGTGTGAATTCCAGGACAGCCAAGACTACAAAACTGTTTCAAACAGCCTGCATGCAGGGGTCAACCAACTATTCAAAATAGAGATGAAGGCACACAGGCCTTTTTATAGGGGACTATGGCACTTCTAAGAGGGTGTGCTATCTTCTAATTTGTTTGAGTTGGCTCATAGGGGACATAAGCTGATAGGCTGGGGCCAAATGGCCAGTCATGCGACTTACAGTCCAGAGTCATTAGGCCATATATGGTCACATTAGCAGCTGATTGGCTCTAATATTTCCTGTGGGAGGGACCAGGAACATCCTGTTACATGACTCCAGCACTTGGGAGACAGAGGCAGGTGGATTGCTGTGAGTTCGAGGCTAGCCTGGTCTACAAAGTGAGTCTAGGACAATCAAGGCTACACAGAGAAACCTTGTCTCAAAACCCAGCCCCTCCCCCGAAAACAACAACAACAACAACAATCCTCCCTGAGGTATAGCAAAAAACTGCTAGGAGCAGGCTGGAGAAATGGCTCAGAGGTAGAGCACTGGCTGTTCTTCTAGAGGTCCTGAGTTCAATTTCCAGCAACCACATGGCTCATCTATAATGAAATCTGGTGCCCTCTTCTGGTGGGCATGCACACATGCAGGCAGAAAATTGTATTATAAATAAATACATAAATCTTTTTTTTTTTTTTTTTTTGAGACAGGGTTTCTCTGTGTAGCTTTGGTTGTTCTGGACTCACTTTGCAGACCAAGCTGGCCTCAAACTCACAGTGTTCTGCCTTCCTCTGCCTCCCAATAAATAAATATTAAAAAAAAAAAAAAAAAAACCACCAAAACTTCTAGGAGCTCTGTGAAGAGGCATATGCCAAGCACTTGATTTACACCAAGAGGGAAAACAAGATTGAAACAGATTAGTAATCAAGGTCATACATTCATTTTAGGTTTAGTCCAAGGATATGGCCCAGGTGTACACGAGTATAATAAAGACTATATGAATATGTAAACAGAGAGTAAATGGTTATAGATACAAGACAAGAGACACACCTGTTTCTTAGAAAAACCTTGACATAAAAAACTCTTTGAACACATACATTTGAAATAAGACAAAGATAAAACCTCTGTTTTGAACTCATAGTGAGAATATAGATAAAACAACTGCTTAAACTTATTATCTAGTTATATATTAGGATCCATAGCCCTACTGTACTCCCTTTTTATGTAACAATTGTATCTATTTTTGAATGCAGTAATTTTTTCCATACATAGAGAACCTTTGTATTGGATCATAGAAAAACCCAAGACAGAATCAGATTGTTGTTGAAGACATCTGCTTCATCTAAAAATGTGTCTGTCTGTCTGTCTGCCGTCTGTCTGTCTGTCTGCCGTCTGTCTGTCTGGGTTTTTAAAAAAAGATTTATTTATTATGTATACAATGTTCTGCCTGTATGTATGCCTGCCTGCCAGAAAAGAGAACCAGATCTCATTATAGATGGTTGTGAGCCACCAAGTAGTTGCTGGGAACTGAACTCAGAACCTCTGGAAGAGCTCTTAACCTCAGCCATATCTCCAGCCCCAAAAGTGGGATGATGATGATGATGATGATGATGATGATTAGTTTTTTGAGACAGGGTCTCTCTGTGTTAGCCTTGGCTGTCTTGGACTTGCTTTATAGACCAGACTGGCCTCGAACTCACAGTGATCCTCCTGCCTATGCCTCCCGAGTGCTGGGATTAAAGGTATGCACCACCACACCCAGCCTGTCTGTCTGTTTATATGTCTGATTGTCTGTACATATTGTCTATATGTATGCACGCATATATATTTATATCTGTATGTTCATGTATATGAGAATGAATGGTGTCTTGGGAGCGCCCTTGTTTTGTCTAATGATTGCATGTGTGCATCTGTGTATGAGGTTCATAAAAATCTGCTTGCTTTGCCTGCCAAGGTGTAAATAGCAAGGCCACCAGCCTGGAACTTTAAGACTTGAAGTGTAAATAGCAAGGCCACCAGCCTGAAAGATGAGTTAAAGTATATAGAGAAACACAGTGTATAGAGAAGACATCAGCTGTGACCCGCCTTAGTTTACCCTGTTGTGCTGGAGCTGATCTCTAGCAGAAGAGAGGACACCAGGAGTCATTCTAGAAGGATCCATTCTCTTCATTGGCCTTCTGCCAATAGAATTGAGCAAGGAGAATCACTTCCACTCTATCTCTTCTGAATATGGGTTCTCCCTCACTGGCCCTGACCTTGGTGGCAGACGCTGCCCAACTGATCGTAAACATTGAACATAAAAAGTCCTCCTGCTCCTCAGAATGCGCAGTCCTTCCCTCTTCAGGAGTCCTCATGTGTGGGTCCCAGGAAGCATACATTTACTTGTTTGCTGTGTGTAGGTGTGCATGGATGTGCCATAGTACACATGTGGAGGCCATAGGACAACCTGGAAGAGTCAGTTCTCTCCTTCCACCATGAGGGTCCTGGGGATCGAACTCAGATCTTCCTGGCTTTGACGGCAAGCTCCTTCACCCACTGAGCCCTCTTGGCTGCCTGGGTTCTGGGAAGGCTAGCCATGACCCCGGGAAGCCACTGTCCAGAAATATATGTAAGCTGCATCAGCATATGTGGACTTCTGTACTGAAGTGCAGACTGGGTGGCGCTAACCACACCCACATCATCTCTCTTGCCGGATGAAGGGTCCTCAAGGGCTGCTGTCCTTTGGGGCTGCTCTTCTTGGCTTGCAGATGGTTACCTTCATTCTCTCTCTTCATAGGGTTATTTATCTCAATAAGGGGCACCCCTGGAGGCTTTCTTCATGTCCTAGTTACCCCTTCTTGAAAGAATCAAAGGCTTCAGCTAGATTGGACCAGGCACCAGAGGTCCTAAATTTTGGTGGAGTATAATTCAGGGTACAGACCCTGTTCACAAACTCAGCATTTTTTCTTAGTTACATTTATTTATTTATTTATTATGTATCTGTTTATTGTGTGTGTAGGTGCTTGTGCCGTGCTGTACTCTCTGTTCTCTCTTCCTCTGTGTGGGTCTGGGACTTGAACTCGGAATATGAGACTTGGCAGTAAGCACCTTTACCCACGATGCCCTCTTCTTGGCCCTCAGTTTTCCTTTCTATGTATATGATTTACAAACTTAACTATGGCGACGTTGCAAGAAAACAAACCAACAAACAAACCTACAAAAGACCAAAGCTAAAGAAGTCATGGTAACCGCCAGGTCTGGTGACACATGCCTTTAATCTGAGGCCGAGGCAGGCGGGTCTCTGTGAGTTCGAGGCCAGCCTGGTCTACAAAGTGAGTCCAGGACAGTCAAGGCTGTTGCACACAGAGAAACCCTGTCTTGAAAAACAAAACAAAACAAAACAAACAAACAAAGAAGTCTCAGTAACCAAATGTAGTCTCAGAAACGAGAAGAGGCTGGGTTTGGAGCTACCTCTCTCCTGCCAGAGGGATAGGAATTCCACTAGTCTCAGTCTCTGTGGTCTGATGGGGAAACCAAGTGACAGGGTGTGAGGAGAGCCCTTCGTATCTGGTAGATGTGGCTTGGGGCACTAGGTGCTAAAGTACAGAAAGAAGGTCCCAGGGCGGCGCTGCCACCGGCAAGTCCTAGAATCACTGTTAGGACCTGATGCCCTCGGCCCACTTCCCTTCTTTCCTCTTTCTCTCACTTCCTTTTCTTTTCTGAAAAATTGGGAGTAGTGGCACTATGGGTGTCATAGGCTTGTTGTGTGGCTTGGGCAGCAGCTCAGCACTTCCTGAAGCTGCCTCACAGGAAGCGGTCACCAGGGCGTCATCTACTACAGGGTTTGGCCCTGGTCATCAACCCCTCTTTTGCTTCCTTCCAGTCTAGTCTTTACCCAGGACTTCATCTGAAGTCGGGTATCTGGTGGGCACTAGCTCAGAGGTCCGAGGTCAGAGGAGTGGGAAATCCTCTCAGCTCAACGCTCACAGCCAAGGAGACCAAGGGAGGGCTGCCTTCTGTGGAAAGGCCTGTGTCATCAACTCCAATTCCTCTGGCATACTTGCTGCTGAATCCAGCCCATTGCATGTTCTTCTCTTCTCTTCTCTTCTCTTCTCTTCTCTTCTCTTCTCTTCTC
>OU015743.1:23582407-23595788 GCA_907169655.1 Acomys percivali | reverse complement strand
TCTTCTCTTCTCTTCTCTTCTCTTCTCTTCTCTTCTCTTCTCTTCTCTTCTCTTCTCTTCTCTTCTCTCCTCTCCTCTCCTCTCCTCTCCTCTCCTCCTCCTCCTCCTCCTCCTCCTCCTCTTCTTCTTCTTCTTCTTCTTCTTTTCTCTCTCTCTCTCTCTCTCTCTCTCTCTCTCTCTCTCCCTCTCTCTGTCTGTCTCTCTCATATTTTTCTTTTTGGTTTGGTTTTTTGAGACAGGGTTTCTCTGTGTAGCCTTGGCTGTCCTGGACTCACTTTGTAGAGCAGGCTGGCCTCGAACTCACAGAGATCCGCCTGCCTCTGCCTCCTGAGTGCTGGGATTAAAGGCGTGCATCACACGTCTGGCTTCTTCATGTATTTTTTTTTATCCATCCCTTAGTTGATTGACAGGCACCTAGATGGAGGGCGCTCTGAGCCATGTCTGTAGGGATCCATGCTCCTTCTCTATTTAGTGTCTCAACTTGGCTGTTTCAAACCCTGGTGCAATCAAAACAGGGGCACAGGCATTTCTGCGGTATGCTGCCTTATGGGCCATTTGGAGATGTATTTACTTATTTGCTGTTTGATTGTTTTGTTTGTTTGTTTTTTGAGACAAGTTCATATAACCCAGGTTCACTTCAAACTTGCTGGATAGCTGAGGATAACTGAATATAAAATATTCCTACTCAGGGAAGCAGAGGCTGGCGGATTGCTGTGAGTTTGAGGCCAGTCTGGTCTACAAAGAGAGTCCAGGACCCTGTCTCAAAAAATAAAAATAAATCAGCTGTGCTGGCGCACGCCTTTAATCCAACACTGGGAGGCAGAGGCAAGTAGATTGCTGTGAGTTCGAGGCCAGCCTGGCCTACTAAGGGAGTCCAGGACAGCCAAGGCAACACAGAGAAACCCTGTCTTGAAAAACCAAAAAATAAAAAATTAAAAAAAAAAAAAAATCTTCTTGCCTCCATCCCGCAGGTGCTGGAGTTACAAGTGGGTGTTTTATATAGCACAGGAGATGGAAGCCAGGACTTTGTGCAAGCGCTCTACCAACTGAGCTACACACTCAGTCTTTAAGTTCTTTATATAATTTAGCCAGACATCGCTACCTAGATGTCTCATGGGACTTTTGCAGAAGAGTGGCACGTGCTGATTTTGTCAGGGAATTTATATTTGTAGATCTAAGAATTCACTGAAGTCTTTTGGCTCCGAAGTCTTATTTCACACCTGAAGCTTTGGGCTGGAAGGCGGCAGGTGTTCCTTATACACTTGCAGAAAAAGGACAGGGCCCTAAGAACTGTCTCTAAGTAGGTTAATAGGCGAAGCTGATTATTTGGGCCTGTTTGTCAGAGCTCTTGATATGCAAATGCACCTCTGAGTCGGAATGCAAATCAAGACCGGGAGAAATCGCTCATCTTCCTGGGGTCTCATAATAAAAAGCAATCAAGCCTTCCTGTCCTTATTAATACTGCAGATTTCCAACTCCAGTCACACAGTGTGTTAAGTCACGTGCTCAGCTGGTGTCCACACGGCCCATCCCCCACTTTGCTGGGCTGCCCTTCTGCAGGAGGGTGCATATCAACCCAGTGCAGGAAGGTGGAGGCATCTCATCTGGTGTCCACTTCAGACGTGTACTGTTCTTAATTGTATGCATGCGCGTTTCCTTCTTGCATACAAAATGGCTTTAACCCTGGCACGGTGGCTCGTTATCTGCTGAAAGTGGCAGATGTGGCTCCACCTCAGCCCGGCTGTTATGCTTTGCTTAGGACCTGCCTTGCTCTTCCACCTTGCCCACCCCTGCCGTCCGTCACTCTGGATATCAGCCTTGAAAGGCTTGATTCAAGTTCTCACTCCCCCCCCCCCCCGCCGGGAGCGTTCTCTGACTGTAGCCGATCAGGACACTTGCTTTGATTTCCCACACTGCCCCTGGTTTTCTTACTGAATTAGTAAAATAAGTAAAGGTCTATGCGTGGTGCCTCATTATTTGATTAAACTGGAATCTGCATTGCCCACTGAACAATAAGTTTCTGAAGGACAGCGACTGTTTTACCATCTGTCCCCAGGCTGTGTAGGATTAGGCATTGTCAGTGTCAGTGCTCACTCAGTAAAGGCCCGTTGAGAACAATGACAAAACAGTGTGTCATGTTGATTCATGTGCTAAGCATATCAGACAAGTGAAGAAACTTGTCCCCACTTGGTCTCACCAACCATGGTTCCCAGAAGCTATTTTGGATTAGGGGTGGGGTGGGGGATGGGCAGCTGACCCCCCCCCCCCATGGCAGCTGCAACTGCATTGATTTAGGTGAGGGTGGGGGGATGGGAGGTGGGGGTGGGTGATGGGAGGTGGGATGGGGGTAGGGCTGGCCGGGTAGAGGGTGGAGGAGAGTTTTTAGAATGTACAGTGACAGTGCTTGGTGTCTTGGAATACAGTCAGCTAAAGCCCCGATCAGGGCTGACTGCATGGCTCACATGGAATGGAGCAGGTGTGTGCCGGACATGGGGTACCCCAGGCAGGTACAGGGAGGAGGAAACCAGCAGAGGTGGCTGGGATTCCAGACAAAATGAAGGGTGGCAAACAGGATCAAATAACAGAATGTAGCTCTTCAGCGGGGCACCCCTGGCCATGGTGAGCCTAGGCGTGCGTGCGTGCGTGCGTGCGTGTGTGCGTGCGTGCGTGCGTGCGTGTGTGCGTGCGTGCGTGCGTGCGTGCGTGCGTGAGATGCATTGTTGGGAGGCTTAAGCTATCGGGATGATCTTGAGTACTGTCTATTCGGCCAGCAGTCGGCTTTTTGTGTCTGGTGCTCAGATGCTGGTTGCAGGGTATGAGAGAGAGAGAGCTGGGTCTGTGCTAGACTGGGTTCTGTTCAGATTGGTAAGGAAAGGACCGGGGACAGCGAAACCATACAAGAGGTTCTGGGGTAGTGGTAGGACTGATGCTGTGGGCCCAGGCTCAAGATTGCTCCTTAAAGATGTGAGTGAGGATGACTATATAGAGGAAAAAAGGATGTGGAGCTTAGCTTGGTCATGGAACCAAGGACCAGAGAAGCAAAGAGACTTCAATATCCAAAGTCACGATACTCCACGATGTGGCATGTGTGTGTGTGTGTGTGTGTGTGGGGGGGGGGTTTTGGTTCATTTAATTCCTCCATATGGAGACTCCCTTTGGCCCTCCTCCTCCTCCTCTTCCTCCTCTTCTTGTTTGTTTTTGTTTTTTCCAGATAGGGTTTGTCTGTGTAGCCTTGGATGGCCTGTAACTCGCTCTATAGATCAGGCAGGTCTTGAACTCAGAGATGCACCTACCTCTGCCTCCTGAGTGATGGATTAAAGACATGCCCCACCACCCCCTGGCTGGCCCTCAACTTCTGTGGTGGTTTGCAAAGGACAGTTGTGTGTGTGTGTGTGTGTGTGTGTGTGTGTGTGTGTGATTTTGGGGAGTAGACAATTAAGAAGGAAGGGCTGTTAGGATCTGCTTCAGTCGGCCTACCTGTGATGTCATTGCCTACCTGCCACGGGGGTGTGGCCCTGCCCAGGGCTATATAAAAGGACAGTCTTACCTCACCCCCACCTCTTCCTCTTCCTCTCTCTACCCCCTCCTCTCTCTCCCTCCCTCCCTTTCTTTCTCTCTGTCTCTGTCTCTCTGTCTCCCTCTCTCTCTCTCTCTCTCTCTCTCTCTCTCTCTCTCTCTCTCTTTCTCTCTGGGGTATCCCTCCCCCCTTTCCTTCTCCCCTATGCTCCTTTAATAAACCTAATATAATATCTGGCATCTGGTACCTTATTATCTTATTACCTTATCATCATATTATAATTATAGAAAGGGCTATGTTTATTTATTTACTTATGACAAAGTCTTACTGTATAGCCCAGGCTAGCCTTAGATTTCGGCTTTTCCTGCCTTAGCCGTCTAAATGCTAGAATTACAGATATGTGTTATCACACCCAAACTAATAACTGAGGGACCCTGGGTAGGATATTTTTATTTTTATTTTTAAATTGCTTTTGTTTTTGTTTGAGACAGGGGTTCTCTGTGTAGCCTTGCCTGTCCTAGACTCACTTTGTAGACCAGGTTGGACTCGAACTCACAGAGATCCACCTACCTCTGCCTCCCAAGTGCTGGGATTAAAGGCTTGTGCCACCACTGCCCACCTGAAAAGTTCATTGTTAAAAACAAAACAAAACAAAGGCTACATATAGAGACCTTGTCTCAAAAAACCAAGAAAAGAAAAAAAAAAAAAAAAGCTTGAAGCTGAGGATGGTGGCACACTCCTTTAATCCCAGCATTTGGGAGGCAGAACAGAAGGATGCCTGTGAGTTCGAGACCAGCCTGGTCTACATAGTGGGTTCCAGACAGCCAATACTATACAGGGAGATCCTGTCTCAAAACAAACAAACAACAATCTGAGCTAGGATCTAGCTCAGTTGGTAGAGCAGCTTGTCTAGGTTATCTGAAACCTTGATTTTGATCCTTAGCACCACCTAAACCGGACGTGGTGGGTGTAATCCCCCTGCTTGAGAGGCAGAGGCAGGAGGATTAGGGATCCAGGGTCATTTACAGAGTGAGTGTGAGGCCATCCCGAGCAACACAAGGCTCCATCCCCAATAACAAAGAGAGAGAGGAATCCTTGCATGCTTATCCTCATTCGGGACTTTGTCCCTGCTGCTTCTGGGCCTGTGGCAGGCGGCTTGTCAAGAACCAAGTGTGCGGCCATGCAAAGTCTCTTCCCTCGTGGCTAGCTAGGCGAAGAGTAAGGAGACAGTTATCTACAACCCCTTCAAGGTCGTGTCCCTGATGATTTAAAAACCTCCTAGGGCAGTGGTCCTCAGCCTTCCTAACATGGTGACCCTTTAATAGAGTCCCTCATGTCCCGACCATAAAAGTATCTCATTGCTACTTCGCAACTGTAATTCCTGTTGCTGTTATGAACTGGAATGCAAACATTGGATGTGCAGGATATCTGACACATGATTCCTGAGGGGTCGAGACCCACAGGTTGAGAACCACTGCTCTAGACCCTACCCTGCCTTCCTTTCTTTTTCCCTCCCTTCATTCTTCCCTTCAGGATCTCATACATTCCAGTTTTGCCTTAAACTTACTATGTAGCCAAGGTTGACCTTAAAGTTGTGAAAGTCATGTCCAGGGTGGGATGTGTCACCATGCCTGCTTTATTTGGTGCTGGGACAAACCTTTGTACATGCTAGGTACAAACTACATCTTCTAACTCACAGATTCCACCATTTCCCAACAGGGCCCTGCGGGGTGAGGGTGGAGGTGGGGGGGGTGGGGGTGGGGAGGGGGGACTCTCAAGCCTTTAGCTTTCCTAAACTTTGTTTTCTCATTTGTAAAAAGTGCATAATAAAACCACTTTGTGAGACATGAAACACAGGCAGAGGAACTGAGAAGAATACTGTGAGGCTAGTTTGCTTCCTAGAAAGTACATGCTTAGCAGGAAGTCACGTGACTTTATGATCCTGATGGAAAAGCACACGTAGGCGTTGGCTTTGATCTTGCCCCAAACTTGAGCCACTTGAATACTCAGGATATGTCTTCCAGCCTTCCTTTTTGTGACTTACCCAGATGCCCCTTCCCCAAGTAAAGGAAAACCTACATGATTTCCCCAGCTTCCTTGAGCCTCATCTCAATGCTATCTAGAGTCATCATTCTCTCAAAGATGGTACCCTTTAGTCCTTGTGTCTGAACACAGATCAGAGCCGGAAGCACACAGGAGCTTCAGGCAGAGTCACCCATTTCTGCTTTTTTTGCCCCCCAGGAGCCGAGCTTGCCCCAAAGACCATGAACTCTTCTGAGAGCTGCAACATATCTGACCAGCTGAGGCTAGAGGCTATGGTGAAGGCCTCTGTGTACGTGGTGGCTTTCTCCATCGCCACATCTATCACCGTGGTCATTGTCACTATAGTGTCTCAGAGTCTGCGGCTGAGGAGAGAGGTCCGGCTGATCCTCCTTTGTCATCACCTGCTATGTATTTCTTCCTACTGTGGCCTGGGGGTTGTCTTCCAAGGAATGAGGGCCTGGCTGGCCAACAGCCCCTTGCTGTTGTGCTGGGTGGTGTTTGGGGCACAGCTGAGTGTGGGAGAAGGGATCCTTCTTACTCTGGCCTTGATGGCCCTCAACACTTACCTCGTCATTTGTCATCCCCTGAACTCTCCATCCTTTGTAGACTCTGCCAAGTACCGGATTCTAGCTGGGACCTGGACCACCGTCGTTTTCAAGAACGTTGGCTTATTCCTCATAGAGGGCGCTAGCACCACTCCAGCCTCTGTTTTCCAGTCTGCCGGGCTCTGTCCTGTGATTTGGAATGGCGCACCTGCCAGAATCATCGGCATGTTTTTCCTCGCCCTTCCGTTGTCCGTCATTCTTGCGAGTTACTGTTTGATATACCGGGAAGGGAAGCGGGCTGGCCATTTTAACAGCTCAAATATCAAGGCCAGGAGAACGGTCCTGGTTCATCTACTGCAGATAAGCTTACACGTGATACCCACCCTGATATTCATCGGTTTGGGAAAGCAGTGCGGGGTGTTTTTCTTTGCTCTCAATATGGTGCTTTTTGGTATCTTTGCTTTTGCGCAGTGTTTCAACCCTCTGGTCTACGGGCTCCATGACAGAGACCTGCAGAGTAAACTGTACCCTTGGCTGCGGTTGGCTGGCTTAAACAGCAGAGATTCAGCTCTTCGGAGTGACTCCAGACTTAATGGGCGTGTCAGCTAGGCCTCGGGGCATTGGTTTGATTCTGAAAATACAGCAGACCTCTGTGCTGCACCTCAATAAGATCAGCTAGCGCCTTTAACTCTAAACCCAAATGACCATTTCTGACGGCCTGCCCTACTGTCTGTGTGCGAAAGCAGAAAGGGCCTAATACAGGAATCATATGATCATGAAGTCACTGGAAAGGCTGGAGGAAACGGAATCAAGGACCCCATTGATTGGTGTCAAGGACAGACCACAGCAGCCGTGGACTGGAGGCCAAGTAGGCTGTAGGCTGTGGACACTCTTGACATTTGTTTGCCAGGAGAAACAGCATTGAGATGGCTTCTACCTCCTTCAATCTTCTATATGTTACCTTCTCACTTGTAGTTGGTGGAACCTAATTAGCCTTTGAGACCCTAAAAGCAAAGGAGTCTGGGAAATGTAGTTCTTAGGTATAACTGATTTGGCAATATGGGATGTTACTTCACAAGGGGAAGTGAGGACCAAATGAACCAACTCATGGGCCCCATTGTTACTATATTTAGTTTTACTTACAGATGATAATATGAGAAGTGACAGGCACACTGGACATTATATTCTCCACACTATGCAACCCATTTTACACTATGTCAAACCCTCACAGGTTTGTAATGTGGGCATAATTACTCTTGATTTACAAATGAGAAAAACTGAGGTTGAGAAAGAATTTACATGAGCTGAGGAGGCTCTAAATCTTGCAATTCTCATAACATTTTTGCTTCTTTTTTAAAAAGATTTATTTATTTATCATATATACACAGTGTTTTGCCTGCATGTACACCAGAAGAGGGTACCAGATCTCATTATAGATGGTTGTGAGCTACCATGTGGTTGCTGGGAATTGAACTCAGGACCTCAGGACCTCTGGAAGAGCAAACAGTGCTCTTAACCTCTGAGCCATCTCTCCAGCCCTTGTTTTTTTTTTTTTTGTTTGTTTTTTTTTTTTTTTTTTTTTTTTTTTGTTTTTGTTTTTGGCAAAGGGTAATCATTGTGTATGAGTGTGTGTGTGCACATGCGTGTATGTAGCATGTGTGTTATGTGTGGAGTGTGAGTGTGTGTATGTGTGTCTAGACCAGAGGACAGCTTTTAGGACTTGGTTCTGACTTTTTCTTTTATGTAGGTTCCTTTATATGGTCATCAGACTTTCAATGTGAATATTTTACTTGCTGAGCCATCTTGCCAGCCCAGCCTTTTCATTTTTGAGAGCCAAACCAATTACTTGAGAGAGTCGGACCTTGACTCTCCACTTTGCTTTGGGTCTGGACACTGGCGGCGGGGTGGGGGGAGCACATCCTCTTTCTTACCCATTACTCTGACTACGTTCTACGGTCGTCAGGCTGTCCTTCTGTCATCACAGAGCTTCTGTGTCATGTCTACACTCTTCTTTGGTGTCAAGTTCTCCTCCTCTCTGTCCCATCTGTCTCTCAATCTGAGAGACCGGGTACTTGTACACACTAGGCAGGCACTCTACCACCAAACCCTCAGTCCTCAGGTGCTCGTCTCCTCTCTAGGTGTTTAGACGAAGTCTGCCCCTTTCTCCATCCCCAAACCTAAGAAACAAAGCTTCACCTTTTTTTTTTTTTTAAGGGCAGGCTCTAGATCTTATTCCCTTTGCCTAAGGCAGCAGTACTTAGCACTTAGCAGCACTTAGCACAGTACCTGCTAGACTTCAGGCATTCATGATGACGAAACAGAGCCACCAACTGGGAAAAAGTGCCTTTCTACCTCCTTACACCACAAAAGCCGGGCTCTTTACATTGACATATTAAACACCTTGAAAATGGCTCAGCAGTTAAGAGTATACATTGCTCCAGCAGAGGACCTATGGGTTCACTTCCCAACACTCATGTTAGGTTGTAACTCCAGCTCCAGAGGACCCGCTACCCTCTTCTGGACTCCCTGGGCACCTGCACCCAGGCCCTTGGTCCACAGGTCAGTCAGTGGCCAGCTCTTCCCCAGGCCTTTCACTTTCCCAGGTGTAACCTTTACCTGGGTACTCCTCCCCTGTATTCTGGAAGTATCTAGGAGCTGGTCTTTGGATCACGAATTGGATTTTTCCCCATCCCATCTCTCCACTTCCCTATCAGACTTCCTCTTCATTTCCTCCACGGGTGATCCTGATGCCGGGAAGTCACTTTTTAAAACCTGATTCTTTGCGGGTTTCTAGTTGTTTGCTCACAGTGACCAGTGAGGATGTAATTGAACGCCTGCAGTTCCCTAAGTGCTGGGATTGCAGGTGTGAGCTACCAACCTGGCTTTGCCTCTCCTTCTTACACAGGCGCAGTCCTAATGGATGAGAACCCTGCCTTCATGGCCTCATTATCCTCAATTACCTCCTAAAAGTCTTACCCCCAAACACCACGAGCCAGTGGTTCTCAACCTTCCTAAAGCTGCAACCCTTTAATACAGTTCTTCATGTGTGATGACCTTCAACCACAAAATTAGTTTTGTTGCTACTTCCTAACTGCAATTTAGATATTGTTATGGTTCATAATGCAAATATATGATATTTCTGACGGTTTTTGGTGAACCCCAAGAAAAGGCTGTTTGACAGCCAAACGGGTCATGACCCACAGGTTGAGAAACGCTGCCACTGTGACCTGTGTGACTGGGGAAGCAAGAGGTAGAGATGTGGCCAAACCCCAAGACCTCATCTTGAGACCAGCAGGAGTATAATGCCTGGGTGGATGCAGTCTTTTGACCCCCACTTCTGTCATCCTTGAGATAATCATGTAGCCTGGTGACCAGGTTTCAGGTTTCCTCCTAAGGCCCTGTCCAGCTAGCTCTTGGGATTCCTCTCCATGCAAATGAAGCTTTCCCAGCCCCTCAGCCCCAGCCAATGATGTACACTCACCCAAAAACCCCTCCCTACTTCCCCAAGGATCATATTGACTTTATTCACCCCAGCAAAGGAGAGCTTGTCACCGGGAGAGCTGTATTCCTGAAAGAGATGTATCAGAGAAGGCTTTCTCCCCTCCCAGCATTCACCGCCAGACCGGGATCCTGCTAACCCATCCACCTGGCTGAGTTTCAGTCCCTCGTCTGTACGCATTGGTACCTGGACGTCCCAAGGGAAGAAGCCTCCAGAACAATAGAGGCTCAATTTTAACATAGGTCTTGGTAGGGAACATTAAGTCCATAGCAATGCCTATAGGATTTTATATGTATTTGTTTTTAAAAGTTTAACCAATACATGTGTCAATATATTTTATAATATCAATGAAATGTGGTAGCAACCACACACTAAGCATCCTTGATCCCAGTTTTTTCAATGAGCATAAAAAAGATTTTTTTTTTTTTTTTTTTTTTTTGGTTATAAGCGACACTGGAGGATCTTTGCTTTAAACTTTTGAATGAAATTGGCCAAGGACTAGGCCAGCCTCCTGGACAAGAAGGAGACACAGCATCACCTCTACTGGAAGTTCTCATTTGAAAGGAGCTTACGGGTGGGACCAAGGCTGGAGAACATGTCTAAGAGCTAAGGCAGGCTGACAGTTAGTGGAGCTGACCAGTGGTGGCTGTTTCCCCTGGAGGGGGAGGGCGGTCTCTGCAGACAAAGTTCCATTCTATCACCTTACTCACAAACAATAAGTGTGTGGCACTGAGCAATACTTGGCATCATGTTTGCTTCTTGCACTAAAGCCGCCTCCTTCTGACACCTCTAGTTTGTACTCATTCTAATACCAACATCTTTTTCTAAGGCACATAGACAGTGACAGCTTTTCTTTACTTTCCAGGATGCATGCACTTTTCCATTGCAAATCATCTGTGAACAAAGGCATCAGTGCGAGCATGTACCCCAGTGCTGGACCAGGTGTGATGAGTTGCCTTGCTCAAACAGGAAGGGTCTCAGAGCTGGGACACCCAGGGGCTCAAAAGCAAAGCTCAGACACCGAGAGCCTGCGACCCAGCAGCTGAGTATGGGTCAGGAGTTCATCCACTGGTCACCTTGTTTTGAGGTTTATTCTTGGAGGTACAGGGCAAAAGTCCTTTCTGAAAGAGAAGAGGTTGACAAGGGAAGATTATTCTGGAAGCTCTGCTTTTGTGGATATTGATGCCACCCCCCCCTTTACCTGTACCTAAATATCAGACTAGGTATAAAACCCACAGTGTGAGGAAAGAAATGAGCTTCCCCTAATGGCTTCTTCTTTTTTTTTTTTTTTTTTTTTTTTTTGGTTTTTTCGAGACAGAGTTTCTCTGTGTAGCCTTGACTGTCCTGGACTCACTTTGTAGTCCAGGCTGGCCTTGAACTCACAGTGATCCGCCTATGGCTCCCTTTTAAAATTTTCCCTTAATGATAAAGTAACTTTCCCCTTTACTTAAACCCAAGACCTAGGCTCTCCTTTCTCAGTTTGTCCCCCACTTTCATTTTTCATTCTTCCTCTCCAGGTAAAATCCTTACATGTTCATCTCTGTGATGTTTGAGGTTTATTTACAAAAACAAACAAAAAACAAACCCCACTTTACTTATTATTATGGAGGTAAGCAGGAGCCACACTGCACATGTGGAGGTCAGAGGTCAGAGGGCAACTCTGCGCAGTCAGTTCTCTTTTTCCACATTTGGGGGGGCTGAACTCAGGTTGCGAGGCTCAGACAGAATGCACCTTTACCTACTGTGCCATCTCACTGGCCTCCTTTTGTGAGGCAGAGGAGCTGTGCAACTGGGGAAGCTGGCCCAGAGTAAGAGTGAGGTCAAGGCATGTCCAAATCCCCAAAATCTCTTGGCAGGAGTAGAACTGCTTCCCCCCCACCTCCCCTGAGCCTGTATGTCCTGGTGCATGTAGCCTTACTGCCCCCACACCCCACCTCTGTAACGTCATGCCCAGCAAGCATCTGCAATTCCTTTTCATGCAAATAAGGCATTCCCAACACCCTGGCCCCAGCCAATGATGTACACTCACCCATTCCCTAAAGGTTTAGGTAGCCTTTGCTGCCCCCCACGCCCACCCCAATTAAATGAGCTGTCTCACTGAAGCTGTCTCCTGAGAAGTCTGTTTCTAAAGCACTCACCACCACAAAGCAAATATGGGGCAGCACCCTGTGATAATGGTTTGCATATTATTAGGAGGCCAATGTCCAGGAATTCCAACAACTCATGCCTTCTGCAATTGGAACTGGTTAGAAAGGGAGTGCCTCTACAAAGGGGTAGAGGGGAGACCACCACAGTTGAAGTGACTGAGAAAAACGGCTCACTGGGTCCACAGGAACTGGGCCTTCTGTAAAGTCTTAACAGACTGGCGACTCGGGGAATTCTTTGCCTGCGGTTAGGTTCCTTCCACTCTACCACTCAGCCTTACCAGGCTAAGCTTTTTAAAAACTTGGCCTGCATTAAAATTCTCAGCGCATTTCTTTTGCACTTAGAACTTCATCATGTGCCTCTATCTACCTAACTTCCTTACCTACAACTGTTTCTGTTTGAACATCTGGCTATCTGTAAGTCATGATATTGTCACAATGGGAGTTTTTCTACATTTTTGCTACGGAAACACCACTCACTCTTCTGAGATTTGAACCCACCACCATTGGACATTATAATACCTCCTCCAGGAATCGTAAGGTCTTTGCCTTGCAACGTATAGCCTTCTTCCAGTCTTTTGACTTGCTTCTTTCTCCTTGCATTAAAAACTCCTTTGGAGTGAGCCAAGCTCCTGCTTCATTCTGAATGCACTTTTCCGAGGATCCTGCAAGAAAAAGACAGGCCATTCCAGGGCACACCTGGATCTTCTGTGAATTTTCCACAAACTTTTGAGCTTCGCCATTATGACTTTCCACCTTCCCAGGTCAAGAGGGGATTCCTCAGGGTTGGGAGCAGAAGTTGAAGAATTGGGGTTCCCCCCTCAGCTTCAGGGGACCATAATCTCTACAGGCCTTCGAGGGAATAGGTCAGAGTCTGCATGTAGCCGACTCTACATGTAGCGAGGACAGGGTCCACATCACCTTCTATGGAAAAGTCTGCAAACTCCCTCTTGGGAAGCCTTTTTATTGTTGTTGCTTTTCCCTGCAGTCTGGCTAGCGGGGTCTGTTTCCTGATAAGTTACGCAAAGGACATTCTTTTCCCTTCCAGCCCACCCCATCATCCAGGGACAGGAACACGGGTGAAGAAGGCACTCACCTTGTTTCAGTCTCTCCTTGAACAAAATCCCTTTGGCCTTACCACAGGTCACAGGAAGCGCAGGAGAGAGAAAATCCGCAGTGTCGTCCTTGGACTTTTCTAGAAGCATGAGAACAAACGGACTTGGATAAGTGAAGTGGTTGGCACTGAGCGATAATATCCGTCCTTATCACCTGCTGTCACTTTACAACTCTGGGCCCATGCAGGATGAAGCTGCAAACTGCACCTGGAAAGATTTGGCAGCTCAGAACCACAGAGCAGGCATCTCAGGTTAAGATTCAAAAGAAACACTCGTGAAAGGGTTTAAAATAGCTGTTGGTAGTTCCTGCTTCCTTCCCCTCCAACCTCACTGGGGAAGAGTTCATACAGGGCTGTCTCCTGGGGACAGGGGAACGGGCTGTAAATGTCTGTGTTGAGTTAGGGGCCCATGTAAGATAAAAACATTGGACCCAGCTCCCTCTCGCCTCCAACACCAAAAGAGTAAAAGAAAACACACACACACACACACACACACACACACACACACACACACACACA
>OU015743.1:23560813-23582397 GCA_907169655.1 Acomys percivali | reverse complement strand
CACACACACACACACACACACACACACACACACACACACACACACACGTCATTATTGGGAAAAGGAAAGAAGAATGTTGAGGTGAAGATGCTAATTATCATTAATTACTTTGGAAAGATGGAACCAGGAGTGTCACGCTGTGGGAGGAGGGGCTCATGGGAACTGAGGGCATGGATTATCTCAAAGAGCCCCAAAGGATGTCCAGCTTAGAAGGAACCAGGCTGGCATCCAGGTTAGCCATGTGGATAAGGGTGCGGACTGGCTTGGCCCACCACCTGAGTCTGGGCTCCATGCAAATATTGTACGGTAGATGAGAACACAGAGCCAGAGGAGGACTCTTGGCTCTGCGGTTCCCTAGAAGGGCCAATGAAGTCCTCATCTAGTTTGAGTGGGAGGTTTGGCGCTCTCAGCTCTGTGATTTGAATGAGAGACAGAGTCACAGGTAACCCTGAATTACTATTTATAAACCCTGGAGGGTGGGCAGATTAGCACAGTGTGTGGATCTCCCACGGTTCTCTGTCTCCATGGAAACATCTTTGCTAACTTCCTATGGTAAACATAGCTCTAAAGAAGACAGATGTCCTGCATATGCTCGTAACAGATGAAGGGGCAGTGGGGGCTTGGGGGTGCTGTGAGCAGCAAGCTAACATGCAGGGTCAGGCCACAAGCATCAGTCCCTCTTTCACCTGTTGCAGGTACTCAGGGCCTTTAGTCTTGAGGACTTCTAAAGTACCTTACTGTTAAGAGCAGTCTCCTGGTGAGTCCTCACTGGTACTGAGTTTGGCTTAGCCTCATTTGCCCATTTCAGCAAGAGGCCTTTAATGATGGAACCTGAGGGCCAGCCTGTGTGTCAGTATCATCCAGCCCTACTCTAAGGGAGCAGCAGCAGCCAGTTTAGACTGTCATCAGTGTGAGCAAACAACCAGGAGCCTGCAAGTAAGCAATTAAAGATAAAAAACAATTTCCTGAAGTGACAAGCATCTATGGAGGAAGCCTATTAGGGAAGGGAGGGGAAGAGCAGAATGGAAAAAAACCTAATTAGCAACCCAAAGATTAGCTCCTGTTACTTCTAGAACATAGGGAGACCCACAGGTAATGTGTATCTGAGAAAATGAAATGTCTAGGGCAGATCTGTGCACTTCGTGACCTATGGACCAATGGCCTGGGTGACGGTGAAGGGTGGAGGTGGGGTGGCTGGAGACATTCTAGACAGAATCAAGAACACCAGGGTGGTGGTGGCGCATGTCTTTAATCCCAGCACTTGGGAGGCAGAGGCAGAGGCAGGCAGATCGCTGTGAGTTTGAGGCCAGCCCGGTTTACCAAGTGAGTCCAGGACAGCTGAGGCTACACAGAGAAACCTTGTCTTGAAAAACCAAACCAAACCGAACCAAACCAACCAAACAAAAAAAAACAAAAACGAAAACAAAAAACCACCAAAAGTTGCATCATTCATTCTCACAAAAAGAAGGCAGGGACCACCCACTGAATAGATGGGCAAAGGCTCGGACACGGGGACAGTGAGCAACAGTGACAGTGTGTGAGGGAGCTGGCCCTGGGATGCGGATGGGATGTGTGGCACCTCCTAGGTTGCCCATGCTCCAGTGGATAGCCCCATACCCAGTACTAATTGGACTCAGTGAGATACCAAGATGGGAGGGTGTGTGCTGGGCCTGAAAGTCAGGGAAAGCTGTAGGAGGAAAGAGAAGGTGGGCTTGATCAAAGCAGATTGTATATCCATATGACTTTTTTGGTTTTGTCTTTTTGAGACAGGGACTCTCTGTTTAACAGTCCTGGCTGTCCTGGAACTCACTTGCTATGTAGACCAGGCTGGCCTCAAGCTCATAGAGATCTGCCTGCCTCTGCATGTATGACATTTTTAAAATATTTATTTATTTTATTGTTTATAGAGTATTCTGCTTGAATGTGTGCCTGCAGGCCAGAAGAGGGCACTAGATCTCATTGTAGATGGTTGTGAGCCACCATGTGGTTGCTGGGAATGAACTCAGGACCTTTGGAAGAGCAGCCAGTGCTCTTAACCTCTGAGCCATCTCCCCAGCCCACCTATGACATTTTTAAGGGATAAAGAAAATATTATTTTGATAAAAACCAAAATGACACAGAGGGACTCCTAATAGCACAAGCACCCTAGGCCAACCCGGAAGTTGCAGCCCAGGGTGGAAGCCAAGCTGAAGGACAAAGGTCAGCATGGGTCTGGGTTCCTGTTTCATCAAATGTTTCATTAAAAAAAAAAAAAAAAAAAGACTAAAGAGGCATCTACGATTTTTCACTTCCTTCATTGTAAAAAAAAAAACCAAAGCATTCGGAAGCACCCAAGTGGATTTTTACCTCATTTGAGTCTTTTCCCTTTTAAGTGAGTTCCATCATGACGATTGAATGACTACACGAAGGGCAAGTGCAAAGTACCTACACATCCTGTCCAGACCTCAGCTGAAGAAACAAACGGCGGTGTGTGTGCACAGTACAGGCTCCTTCCAGCAGAGGGCAGCATAGGCCCTGGCATGGGCCTTCACAGTGCTCTGATAAGTATAAACAGAGGCACAGAGGCGCCGACACAGGACTGAAAGCAAGACTTGAGGTCGCTCTCTGACTTCAAATGCCACTCTCACAGTAAACAGAAGGCACACAGACAAATAACCAAATCTCAGAAAGAGACACGAGGAATATCTCCAGGGTTCCCTGGGGCAGGTCACGTTCCTAGGACCTCTGTCCCTGTGTCGGACAGGGGATCTTTCTGTGTGAAGGTGATACTGATTTAAGGTGGTTTCTACTGGTGTGGAGCAGGAAGATGGGATCTGTTTTGGGTGTGTCTGAGGGAGGAGGCCCTGGGGATGGAAGAGGAAGGAGGCGGTGAGGGTGGTGGGGCATAGGGGAAGGGGAAAGCGCAAGGTAGTCTGACCTCCATAGCGACTAGTCTGCAGCCTATCTTGTAAAAAGGCAATTGTAAGGAAAACCAACCTGAAGAATTGGAATTTGCAAAGCAGAGAGGCGCTGGCTGCTATGGAGAACTAGGAGAGTGCTTGTGCTCCATGAAGGCACAGAACAGAAGAAAGTTCCCAGTGATCTGAAAGACCTGGGCTCTGAGAGTTAAAAAAAAAAAAAAAAAAAAAAAAAAAGACAGAGGGTGGTTAACGGGAGGAGAGAGAGATGGTGGAGGCAAAACAGAAGACTGCAGAGCTCTGGAGGTGCTCATCTCTTACCGAGCGCAGTAGTTTTTTTGCGCACCAGAGATGTGTGGGGCCGAGAGTTGGCTCTGCTGCTAACAGTGCTTGCCACATAAGCTTGGCAACCAGTGTCTGATTTCAGGAGACCAAATAAACGTACAAGCGGAGAACGGACTCCATGAAAGTCATCCTCTGACTCCACATGCACACTTCGGCACACGCGTCCTTTCACAGTGGTGCAGGTTGCCCATACATAGTGCTATGTCTGTATGTGTGTATGTTTGTTTTGTGTGTTTTGTTTTGCTTGCTGTGTCCCACGATCATGCCTGCTGCTCTTGGAGGCCATTGGATCCCCTAGAGTTAGAGTTAAAGATGATTGTGAGCCACTAGGTAGATGTTGGGAATTGAACGTGGGTCCTCTGGAAGAACAGTCAGTGCTCTTAACCTCTGAGCAATCTCTCCAGAGACTGGATTTCTAAAAAACGACCCTGACTCACAGCTGGACATTTTCAGCTTAGGGGAAGCAATGCTCTCAAACACAGGTTCTCAGCAACGGGGCAAACACTGACCTTTCAGGAGGGGAAAAAAAGATGATAAACCTCACATACACATCAAAAACCCGAAAAAAACTGAAACCAAACCAAACCAAAAGCAACCCCCCTCCCCTAAAAGAAAGACAGGCTTGGTGGCACACACCTTTAATCTCAGCAGAGGTAGAGGCAAGTAGATCTCTGTGAGTTCAAGGCCAGCCTGATCTACAGAGTAAGTTCCAGAACAGCCAGGACTGTGACAGAGAGAAACCCTGTCTCAAAAAACAAAAATAAACAAAAAATCCTAAAAAACAAAACAAATTAAAAAACAGCTGAATTGAACCAGGCAACCCAGAGGCCAGTAGAAGAAGAAATGGTGAGCTTATTAAGCAGGAAGTCTCAGAGGCAGAAAACATTCTAGGCCTAGGTTAGATTGCATGGAGCCTACGCGCTTCCTTGGTAGGCAGACAGAGGCAGTAAGCCTCCGAGACAACAACTGAGCCAGGAGAATAAAAGTTCCTTTTACACCATGTATCTCCTCACCATAGCACCAGCTCTAAGAGACCCTCTCATACCGAACCTTTCAATGGCATGCCCCGCCCCCTCACACCCTCAGCCTTACCTTGTGATCTGGGTGTCTGGGCACATTTACTCCTTGCTTTCTGAGTGCTGGTCATCTCCTTCAAGTTCCTGGTTGAGTCATTCTTCCTCAGAGTCTTCTGAACCAACACTTTGAGCTTCTTTTGGACTCCATGTCCAGGTGAGGCCACCCCTGGGCCAAGACAGACTCATGAATGGCTCAAATGGAGGACCTCAGTGTATCTTTTCCTTCCTTCACAGGCTCCCCGTTGACCCTCCCTTCCAAATCTCTGTACCTCTGTGCCTCACTTTTATTTTATTTTATTTTATTTTATTTTATTATGCATCATGCTTTCTCCCTCCCCCTCCAACCATCATGTTTTCACCCCAGGTTAATAGGTTAATCATGAATTAACCAGATAGCTGAGCAGTGGTGGTGCACCCCTTTAATCTCAGCACTTGGGGGGGCAGAAGCAAGTCTGCATAACACAGTGCAGAGCACTGTGAGTTTGAGGCCAGTCTGGTCTACAGAGCTAGTTACAGGACAGCCAGGGCTACATAGATAAGCCATGTCTCGAAAAACAAACAAGCAAAAGTACCCCAATAACTATGGAGGAATTAGGGGTGAGGTTGGGGGAGCCTGCTCTCTGATTCCTGCTTCTAAGACTCCTGAACCACAAGGTGACCCTGTGGGAGCAGAATGGCAAAGGCCTGGGATCCTTCAGGCAGGAGGGAAGGAACTTCCATGTAGCACCCTTGTATAGACAGACAACATCCAAAGGTCCCCAGGCACCTCTTCTGGGCAAAGCGTACAGAAGCGTAGAAGAGGCAGGCATAGTGCCTGCCTTGAAGGCAGCTCCCAGGAGTGTCACTGGAGAGGGTGGGGAGGCCCCAGAGGCTCTGCCGTGACAGGACTGGTAGGTTAGTGGCCTTCCGTGAAGGGGGGGAGGACATTCAGGGTACTTCTCACTGCTGGGACTTTGGGAGTCGGTGCCTACCGCACAGCTACACCCCACTGTCAGGAGAGCTCACCTCTCCTGAGCTCTTCCGGGGCTTGTCCCATGAATTACATCTCATGGCTAGGACCCAAGCTCTTCTGCATTTTATCTCAAAGTAGCAAGGTTTGTAACTCCCTTTTTAGTTTGGAAGGAGGGTTGCCATCCTCATGTATATAGAGGGGAACCATGTCTCTCTCCACCCTTCCTCGCCTTGGGCTGTAACCGGCCATCAGAACAGGATTCCAGCGTGCTCCGGCTCACTGTTTACTCGGAGGCAGAGCTGGTCTCGTGAAATGTAAAACCAGATCAGGGCACTGCCCAGAGCTCTCGTGTGCCTTCCTATGGGGTTCAGAGCTCTCCACCCACTTCCCCACTGGATCTCCAGCCCTCAGGAACTCTCTCCAGCACCCCTTTGCTCCTCATCTTACCTTCTGGGGGTCTTTTTTTCTTCTGTCTTTTTTTAGGAGTTGACCAGATGTTTTTTCTTTTATTTTTGGCTAAGAAGAAAGAATACAAAATCTTTTACGGTCACATTGATCTTTCAATCTTTGTTATTTAAAAAAATTATATTTTCATTCATTAATCATGTGTGTATGCGTGTGTGTGTGTGTGTGTGTGTGTGTGTGTGTGTGTGTGTGTTTTAACCTTGAGCCATCTCTCTAACCTCACCCCTAACCTTTTTAAAGGATCAGCTGGGAAGGAGAGATCAGAGATTGGACTACAAGGACAAACCTCAAGGATAAGAGTTAAAATGAGAATTCTTTGGATTAGTTATTAGGGAATTGAATGAGTCTTGGATAATGGTAGTACCTTATGGGTGGCTTTTGGACATGAGAAATCAAGAATTTGTGAAGGAAAAAAAATCACCAGATGTGAGGAGATAAAGACTTGAGCAGCTGGAGTATGGGGTGGGTCATCTGCTATCCATGATGCCCTGAAGGCATCCAGGATCGTGGCGGCGTGTGAGGTAGGAGAAAACAGGCTTAGGAGGCTTCCAGGAAGCAATGGGGAAGCCAATGGATGACAGTATCAGAGAGGTCACTGTGATCATCATCATCATCATCACCATCACCATCATCACAATGATTACATTTATTGGCATGTGGAGGTTGGGCACATGTACCATGGTACACACGCAGAGGTCAAGAGACAACTTGCATGAGTTGGGATTCAGGGATTGAATTCAGATCCTCAGGATTCGTGGCTGGCACCTCTGGCCAATAAGCTGTCTTGTCAGGCCAATAACGCACTTTAATTGAATGGTGATACCTCAAAGGTGAAGACGGGAGAGCGAAAGGCAGGATAGGAAGTAGGTAGCCAGGTGGTGGACAGACCTTCAACCTTCTTGCCACCATGAGGTGTAAGTGAAGGATGACACAGGTTGCCTGGACATGACCTGACAGGAATCAGTCTCCTCCTGGGAGACTAATTATATAGGTAGTGTAACAGACATGCTAAGCAGCTGTGGAATAGGAGTCCAATGGTTTTGAGGGATGCTTGGTTCAATATGTCTAAGAGGTGGGACTCTGCCGGAGAAGGCTGAAGGCTGACTTCTCCGGATAGCCAGTTTGCGCTCTGTCTAAGAAGATGGACTCCCTTTCTTAGTGGGGGGGAGGGGTTTCACTCCACCTGATCTGGTAATCCCAGATTTTTTTTAAGGGTTGTCACACAGTCCTAACAGAAAAATACAGGTCCCATCCCCACACTGAGATCCTAGCCTCCAGCAAATGAACCTTAATTGTACCTAGGGGTCACTCCCTCACACATAGGATAATTAAGTACTGTTTTCTCCTTCTTGTGATAGCTCCCCGCCCCCATTACTGACTGTAAATGAGGCTGCAACGCTGTATGTAGATTAAGTGTCCTGGCACCTTTAGCCCTAGAGAATCAGACATATATTCACCCTCAAAATCCCTCCCCGCTGCCCAAGGTCTATAAATAAAGGCTGGCTGGCTGTGGGATGCTCGGGCTGATGCTCGGGTTCCTGCCCCTGCTCCTACTGTCTTCCTTGCCATCCCTCCACCATGGCCATCTGAGACTCCATTTATTCTGTGTGTGTGTGTGTGTGTATGTGTGTGTGTGTGTGTGTGTGTGTGTGTGTGTGGCAGGGGGGGAGAACCCACCACTGGATACCTAGTGGTCAGGCAGCAATGATGGAACTGCCTTTGCAGCCCCTCGAGCCTGCTCAACCATAGCTGCTGATAGCTCGGTGCTGACCCCCCTGGTGAAGCACCTCCAGGCCTGTATCTCACCCTACCTGCTTTGGACATCCACCTGTTTCTGCTGCTGTGCTTGGCACAGTGGCTCAAACAAGTGGCTGTGACACTGGTGGGGCTCCCGAATCTCCACTGCCTTTTGGGACTTGCAGTCTCATCCTAAAAAGAGCTAACTGTAACATCCAGTATGGAAACTCATTTTCTACCTCCCCCAGAGAGGCTGGGAACCTGGCTTAGTGGCCAGGCCACGAGCCTCACCCCTGAGCGCTCTACACTGTTTCTGAGCATGGTCGAGAAACGGGACCTTGGGACCCATCCATTCTTGTCAGGAGGCAAGCAGCACCTGGACTGACCCGCCGGATGTGGGACTCGGCCCCGCTACAGGACACAGAACTACATAAGTGCCTTCTTGTTACCTCTAATTTTTCACAAAGTCTTTGAGGAAGGGGCAATGAAAAGGAACTGCAGAGACACTGCAATCGCAGGAACGGGTTTGCATCCTGGCTGCTAGGGTGTGATACAGCTGGAGGAACAGGGGAAACGATGTCTGTACCTTTCTTGTTTGCAGGAGTGCCGGCTGCTTCCTGGGGCATTTCTAGGTCATTTGCTGATAGAGAGTCATCTTTTACCACTAGCAAAAGAAACAGAATCCACCTCAGAGTTCAGAATGGACTACGGAGAAAGTGTAAAGGGAAGTTAGTCGAAGAACTCAAAAGAGTAAGGAACAAAGGTGGGGATCTCTCGGCCCACAGCCTTCGGTCTTGATCTGACCACCTCGTTATTAATTTAAAAACTTTATGTGTACGGGTGTTTTGCCTGCATGTGTGTCTGTGTACCACATGCATGCCTCGTTCATGTAAAGCCCAGAAGAGGGCCCTTGGGACTGGAGTTACTGATGGTTGTGAGCTACCACGTGGTTGCTGGGAATTGAACTCAGGTCCTCTGGAAGAGCAGCCAGTGCTCTTAGGCACTGAGTTGCCTCTTCATCCCTGACCAACCCTGTCATTGTTACCAGTGCAACCGCCAACAGCAAATACATTATGGAATTCTGCTAGCTTTGATGCAATAAGAAAAACAAAGAGACTTGAAACCGTAACAGATGAAAAGGCCCGTCTCCTTAAAGCTGCTGTTGTTTACATAACACTATGAAAATCATCTTAAAAAAAATAAAAAAATAAAAAATAAAATAAAAAAAAAAAAAAGAAAGAAAATCATCTTAAATTCTGTCTGTGATCGCTGCAGGAAGGAAAATCTTGGGTTACCGGTCTGGTTGCCAGGGAGGTGAGTAGATGGTGTAAATGCCCAGAAAAGGAGGAACACTAAAGCCAAAGGCAGATTACCTGACACAGGGCCTGAGGGACTGGGGGGTGTCTCCTGAGAGTCTTCCTTATCTTTTCTCTGGTGATGCCTGGAGGACACTAGGCAGAGGGAGGAAAAGAATCGAGGCTTAGCTGGTAGTGGTGGCATGCCTCTACTGCCAGCACTCGGGAGGCAGAGGCAGACGGACCTCTGAGTTCGAGGGCAGCCTGCTCTACAAAGTGAGTCCAGGACAGCCATGGCTACACAGAAAAATCCTGTTTTGAAAGAGAGAGAGAGAGAGAGAGAGAGAGAGAGAGAGAGAGAGAGAGAGAGTATTGAGGCTTTCAGGATGAACAAGTCGGAATCAGAGAGGTAGAGAACAGATGTGACTCCAACCAGCAAGGAAGGCAGGCGACCAGAAGGTGGGTGATCAGGGTAAGGTAGGGCACAGAAGGGACAGTGACCAGTTGGTTACTCCTAATTAGCAACTCATTAGTTTAATAACAGGATTTCTTCTGCCTTTTTTTGTAAATGTAGATGATGAAATCTTCCACTGTCACCAGCTTTCTGACTATGTTAAACGTATTTAAATAGCGGGAATCAGAGGAGTGGAGGAAGTGTTACTGAGTTCAATAGGACTCCTTTATTCTTTGCCCTGGAGAGCAAGGGATCCATAATCAGTAATATGTTCAGCTATAGTTAATGTAACGAAACTTTATTATAGTGATGGTTTGGGGAAGGCAAGTGACATTAAGTCTGGAAGCTCAATTAGGTCCAATAGACCTTTAAATTTTTTATGGTATTTTCTTTTCTTTCTTTTTGTCTTTTTTTTTTTTTTTTTTAGACAGGATTTCTGTGTAACAGCTCTAGGTGTCCTGGAACTCACTCTGTAGACCAGGCTGGCCTCAAACTCACAGAGATCCGCTTGCCTCTGCCTAACAAGTGCTGGGATTAAAGGCGTGCCGCACCACCACCCAGCCAGTATTTTCTAATAATGTTAATAACATACACATATTTTAGAATCTAATTCATCTAAGGATAAATATAGGGGTTGGTGGGTTAGCTCAGGGACAGAGTCCTTGTCCCGCATGCAAGAGGCCCTCGGTTCTACTCTTAACACACTACAAAAAAAAAAAAAAAAAAAGAAAAAAAGAAAAAAAAAGAAACAAATAAGGCTAAGACTCAAAGGCTCTGTAGCCAGGGAAGAATTACCACTGTAAGTGTGTAACAAGACAGAGAGAGAAAGAGAGAGAGAGAGAGAGAGAGAGAGAGAGAGAGAGAGAGAGAGAGAGAGAAGAGAGAAGAGAGAAGAGAGAAGAGAGAAGAGAGAGAGAGAAAGAAGAGAAGAGAAGAGAGAAGAGAGAGAGAGAGAGAGAGAGAGAGAGAGAGAGAGAGAGAGAGAGAGAGAGAGAGAGAGACTGTACATACCATGGACTGACCTAGGAGCCTTGCATCTACCACGGATGTCATCTCCCACTGAGCTACACCCAAGACCCACACACCAGTTCTGATGGCTGTTACCTTTGCTCTGGGAGCCTATGGACAGCTCTGTCTGCTTCTCTCCCCTTCTCATTCCCAGTCCTTTTTCCCTGTGGTTCTAACCACAACCTCTCATTTGGCATATGCATAGTCTCCCTCCACAGCCCAGTTGGTGTTACCTTGTACAGTACCAGGGGAAGGGCTGGGCATCCTTTCCGAATTTTCTTCCTTATTGGTGGTAGCTGTTAAATCGTTACTGGCAGCTGAAGGCAAAGGGAATATAAGGGTTATAAGGAAAGAGAGTGAATGGCTTAAAAGAGTGGTTCTCAACCTGTGGGTCAAGATCCCCACAACAAACTTCTAACTCCAAAACACTGCATTATGAGCCAGGTGTGGTGGCACACGCCTTTAATCCCAGCACTCGGGAGGCAGAGGCAGGCGGATCAATGTGAGTTTGAGACCAGCCTGGTCTACAAAGTGAGCGTAGGACAGCCAAGGCTACACAGAGAAACCCTGTCTCAAAAAACAAACAAAACAGAACAAAAGAAAAAATTACATTATGGTTCATAACAGTAGCAAAATTATGAAAGCTATGAAGTAGCAACAAAAATAATTTTATAGTTGGGGATCAGTACAACATGAGGAGCTGCTAAAGGGTCGCAGCACTAGGAAGGTTGAGAACCACTGGCCTAAAGGTGCAGGGAAGGTGAAGGAATAAGGTCAAAGGGCAGAGGATGGAGTACAGGAGGAAGGTGCTCTGGGATCTGGGCCTGCCTGGCCACTGGCAATGCTCGTGATTTTCTTAGAAAGGGTTGTGTGTAGGTAGGTAGGTGCATAGAAAAGAACAGATCAGTAAAAGACAGCAAGTTGGGATTCTAATCAACAGGGAGCAAGCATCCTGGGTAGGGTTACAAGTTGTAGGACAAGATCTGTTTCTTGCCTGGAGTGGTTTTTTCTTCCTGAATGAAGCTGGGGAGTGGTACTGCTGGGTGAGAAAGGCTGTGCTTCTCATCCAGGGTCTCAGTGGTTTGCTGTGAGGAGGCTCTGGGGTTGCAGGCTCTTGTTGCAGAGGAGGGGTGACTTGGTGGAGGTGGCTGGGATGGCGGCAGTGGTGGCAGAGCCTGGAGGGAGCGCCCTTCTGCTGGGTCGTTTGGGACTTCAACTAGGGTCTGTGTGGTTGTGTTCCTCCTTTCATAGGCAACAGCAACTGGAATTCGCAAAGAAGCACACATCAGGAGCCTGGAGATCCAGAAGTTATCCGGCAGACAGGATTGCCTAGTGCATTTTTACCCGCAGGACCAGAGGCAGAGTTACTGATTTTCTCCCCATGCATGGAACAGGTTTGTCACCACAAGTGTCTCTTCCAACTTTTATTTCGTTTGGACACTCAGTGCTATTTAGTCCCCAATCTATCACCAAAAATAGATTGACCATATAGAAACCTAGTACTGTAGAAGCTCCCTAAAATATATATGCATATAAATGGAATTTAAATGGAGTTATCAAGTATCCTCCAGAACCTACTGGTAAAACCCTATTGCTACAGGCACCGTATACTTATGCCACTGAACATGAAGAAATCAAACTGTTGCTCAGCCAGAAGCTTCATCCACTCATAGTGATGGAAGGTTCTATACACACTACTGGAGGTGAAAAGTTGTCATCAATCTCACCCAGCTAGGAATGCTGTGATAATGACCTGCCTATTTGATACACTCATTGGTGCAATAGTGGCACAAATGACATGGAAGTGACCAACCATCTTTTGATCGGCTGTACGGACTGTTCTATGCAACGAGACCCACACTCAACATTGTTAATGTGTCCAAGAATCTAAGACTAGATAGGTCATGGGCTCTAGAGTAAAACCTACTACAATTAATCTTCTAAATGAATGTAGCAACAAAATGACTCCTAATGATTTTTTTTTTGATATACCCATTGTGATGGTTATTCTTGGTTGTCAACTTGACTATGTCTGGAATTAACTAAAAGTCAAGTGGCTGGGTACAACTGTGAGGGATTTTTTTTTTTTAATTAAATCATTTGAAGCAGGAAGACTCATCCTAAATTTATATCTCTTGAGGTGGGACGATCCACCTTTAATCTGGGTCACTTCTTCTGCTGGTAACCTATATAAAGTTTCACTCTTAACGAAGAAGCTATTCACAATTAATATTTGACAGGAAAGGGAAAACTAGTTCTCTCCAATGGAGGGACACTGGGTATGAGCCACACTCCAGGGAAGGCCCATGTGCAGGAATAGTTGACTAGCACAAAATGGACTCTGTTTTTTGTTTGTTGGTTTGGTTTGGCTTGATTTGGGTTTTTTAAGAGAGGAAAAACTATGAAGGGGGGGGGGGTGGTCTGAGAGGAGCTGAGGGAGGGGAGAGAGAATATGACCAAATATATGGAAAATTTTTTGAAAAACTGACAGCAAAAATAGTAAGTAAATAATAAATAAATAAATGGGGGAAAAGCTAAGCACATGTGGATTTTAACACATAAAATTGGGTATTTTGTACCCAAGGATTTAATTTTCTACAATTTTGGTTTCATAAAACTTGGTCAATTGTGTGCATGTTCTAATTTAACAAAGGTCTCTAATATTTATTATTATTATTTTATAATTTATTTGTTATTATTATTTTAATAAATAAACATATCTCCCTGGACCAAATGAAACAAAACTTCCTTACCAGGGTGTATTGGGACTTGGTCTTGTGATCGCTGCTCACTCCTGCAGGTTCTGTTGTACCCTGCCATCTGGCCACATCACTGTGAACACCCTATGATCCTCCTTCCCAGCCTAACACTAGGCACGTGGCTGTCCACCTGCTATTCCCTTGAACAGATTGGGACTGGTATCTATTAAGATTGCTCTTTGTCATTTATTTCAGAAGTAAAGACACCTCGACCCATGAGGCCCCACAAAACTCTTTTCTCATTATAAGTTAATTATCTTGGGTATTTTGTGACAGAGATAGAAATGTGACTACCACACAGGCCCTTCCTGTTTCAGTGGACACCATGCTCCATTCTTTCTCCCAACCCCCTTCTCTGTGTGTCCATCTCCCCTGTCTTTGTGAGCTCCCCTATTCCCTAGCCTTACACGCTGCCTCCTTGATGGCTTTGTGGAAATAGTGGTTACCGTATTAGGCTCTTGTGTTGGGAAATCCACATAAGAGTCCCCAGTTCTACTTCTAACATGGAGGACTAGGGAAGTTGCCTTGGAACTTTGCTTTCCTTGTCAAGAGCAGCTAACAATAATGTCACTGATTGTTTTAAGGACACGTGAGATGATCGTACAAAATGTGTGGGGACAAGCACACTGTCACAAAGAGATAGACATTGGGTCCACTCTCTCTCCCTTTCTTTCATATCGAGTTTCTGACATTCCTCTTCCCTAGAGATGGTCCAGTACATTATATTTTCAAGATAGGAATGATGGACCATGTCCATAATTTGGAAAGAAGGCTGAGACATAATGATTACATCTCAGACCAGCCTGGGCTACATCATGAGACTCTGCCGCAAACATACAAAGTTATACCAACACTGAAATTCTCTGATTAGCTGCAACAAAAAAATATGTATCCTATAGAAATTCACTTTGGGGAAACTGAGGTCAGAGTCGGCAATGCTAGCCCGCCAGCTGCTCTTATGACTGACTATGGGCTATACCTTTACACAGGAAATGCAGGCACTGGAAGACACATTGGATACAAGCCCAGGCTTTTAGTGTAGCAACATTACACATGTAAAAATTATCAGGGGGGGGAAAAACCCCACATTACCATTTTTGAAGCTTCTGAAAATTGCTTCCATGCTGGGGTATTCATGTAGGTTGACACGGCTGAACAATGTCTGCAGCAGTGACATGTGGAAAGTCTTCTCCAGTCTGGTGAGAACCTTGTGCACCACTTTGGACAGAGGGACCATATTTTGACAGGCTTCTAGAGATTCCTTCAGAGAGTGGTGGAGCATAGGGTTAGTTTGAATGATTATTCATTGAGCTGACAGATCGATATCTGTGGTTCTCTAGATTGTAAGAAGTCTACTTTGAAAAAAAAAAAAAAAGAAGAAGTCTACTTTGGGCTGAGCAGGACCCATTTTGTAGACCAAGCTGGCTTTGACTCAGAGATCAGCCTGCCTCTGCCTCCCGAGTGCTGGGATCAAAGGCGTGCACCACCATGCCCAGCGAGACTAGATTCTACAAGCTGCCCTTTGACCTCCAGCTGCACCATGGCATATGCCCTCCTTCACCCCCAAATAAATAAGTGATTGTAATTGGGAAAAAGAATGAAGAATCCAGGCTTGGTGGCACACACCTTTAATTCCAGCATTTAGGAGGAGATAGGCAGTCAGATCTCTAATGTTTTCTATTTGAGGCCAGCCTGGCCTACAAAGTGAGTTTCAGGACAGTCAAGGCTACACAGAGAAATCCTGTCTCGAACAAAATGAAACAAAAGGCAAAATTTATGAAAATATATATTTTTTAAATTTTGGAGAAAATTTAGTAGAAGATATACTAAATCTTTTCAAAACAGAAGACACAGGAGGAGAGGACAAACTACAAAATCCTTCCAACGAGCATCTGACAGACCTGTTAGTTAATCCTTGTGTACCCACCACCAGCTAGACACGGTGATGGGACAGGTGGGCCCCTGCCCAGGTAGACCCATGCCCAGGTGGGCTCCTGCCCAAATGAGACAGACCCTGCCCAGGTGGAGAACAAGAAAGCATCCATCCCTGAAAAGAAAGTCAATAAATAGGCAGTTGCAACTGAGAAATGTCATAAGGAAAGCACAAGTTGTTATAGGGAAACTCTGAGCATCTCCGTGAGATGAGTGGGTACCCTCTGAGCAACGCAGTGTGGGCTGTGATCTGATGGAGGAGATGGTGCTGTGTCAAGATGTGGAAAAGGCTGCTGCAACTTTCTAGAACCTTGAATTCCAAAATACAAACAAGCCAACACTAAACTGGTATGAAAAAGGCACTACCTTTGTGCATATAGCCATATCCTCCAGTGCCTGCCTTACATCAGAATGAACTGGGGACTCTGCAAGATGATGTATCAGATACAGGCGCTTGCTGCCAAGCTTGGTAACCTCGAGTTTAATCTTCGGGACCCACATGGCAGAAACTGAGAACCAACTCCCGTATGTTATCCTCAGAGCTTTACACACATGCCAAGGCATATGTGCACACACACTCATACTCACAGACACACAGCACAACAAATGTCATGTTTTAGAATAACCTGGCAGCCACATGTTCTTAGACATTGAGACAATGCCTGTGATGGGTCGAGCGGCATCTTCGTGCCAAATAAGATACAACATTTGGAGCTGGTGAGTGTGAACTTATTTGGCAAAAGATCTTTGCAGATCTCGGCAGAGGATGCCGAGACTATGCTGGGTTAGAGCAGTTCCTAAACACACATGTTCTTATCAAAGGAAGGAAAAGGAGAAAACAAAAGAGCGAAGACGGAAAGGCGCTGCAGTGGACTATTGGTCTAAGCACTCCAAAAGCTGCTGGCAGCCACCAGAAGCTAAACAGAAGCAAGATCTGTTTTCGAGCTTCTAGAAAAAGTCAATCCATCAACACCTCGATTTGGGCCTTCTGGCCTCCAGAACTTCTGGTTCCGGTGTGTGGTCCTTTGCTCTGGGAGCACTTAGAAGGCCCCATGACACCCTTTCTCCCAATCACCCCTTCCTGCAATAATGATCTTGGTCAAGTTGGGCTTTTCCATGTTCTAGAAGCCATGGTGGGCTGTGGTCAGAGATCTCAATAATGGCACATACTTATTGAGGACTTGGTTGCCTTGTGGGGGGGGTCCACAGGCCTCACCTTGTACGTGTTCTCAGTGATGAAGGAGTTGTCTCGGAGGGCTTCGAAGAAGGGGAACGGCTTGTTGATGGCGTAGGCAATGTCCAGTTTCGTGTATTTGAAGTGCTGGAGGAGTGCCTCTTCCAAGGCCCTGGTCACAGTGAACATCCTAGGGAAAGAAGTAGGCAACACGTAAATAAAATCAGGAAGATGGTCGAACATAGAACTGGTTAAAGTCACCGCGTGGCTTTATGAACCCATTTCATTCTTCAGGGCCTGTGTCTTCCTATGGGACGTTCATAGAAATTGTCTGCTTCCAGACCACGAGAAAATAACCAGTCAGTTTTAACAGGAAGAAAACATCCAGGTGACAGTCTGGCAAACTGTTGTAAGAATGAAAGTACCTGTAAATGGTGCAATCATCTAGGGGTGCTTTTGTTGTTGGATGGCACCACCAGGATCTTAGATGAGTGCCCCATCACTGAGCTCCATCCCCAGCTAACACTCAAGGCTTTGTTTGTGTGTTTAAACACAAAGCAAACAAAGATCTCTCCTTTCATCTTTTGCTAAGTAGAATATCAAACTCTAATTAGTAAGTATTTCCAGAAGAAAATGACAAGTCAGTCCATCCTGTCCCTTTCTTCTTACTTCCAAATTCCTTAAACTTGGCAGGAAAAACTTGAGGAAAAAGAAGAAGAATTCACAGCAGGACTGTAAAACAGGAAGATATGCCATGGACAGTCCTCAGTCCTGAGGAAATCCTGGAAGACAGAAGACAGATGGGAGAGAAAGATATGCATGGGGTGGGGGGAGCCCAGCACATGCTCTGGGCTCTGTTTAGGATGATTTACTATATTTTACCATATAGCAGCACTCAGATGGAGACAGTTGACAGCTTTCTCATTTGTCATCTGCCATAGTTTCCAAAGGATGAAAGTCAGACCAGGAGAGGTGAAGTAACTAGCCCAAGGAAACCAGCACACACTGGAATGTGTCTGTCTCTAGTATTTTTGTTTCTTCTCACTGTGCAAGATGCTGTATCTCAAACCCAGGGAAATGGCCCATGCCTTTAATCCCAGCACTGGAGGTAGAGACAGGTAGACCTCAGAGAATTTGAGGCCCTGTTTGATTTATCTACATAGTAACTTCCAAGACAGCCAGAGCTACATAGTGAAATCCTGTCTTGGAAAGAAAAAAAAAAAGAAAGATAGTGTATCTCAGATGCCTGCATTCAGGTTTTTATTATGTTAAGGGGCCTGACACGTTAGGAAAAGGCAAGCACCCATTAGGAAAAACAACACCCCAAATGAGCAATCAATAACTACTTGGTTACACTGAATACATTTTTGTTTGTTTGTTTTTGTTTTTGTTTTTCGAGGCAGGGTTTCTCTGTGTAGCCTTGACTGTCCTGGACTCCCTTTGTAGACCAGGCTGGCCTCTGCCTCTCAAGTGCTGGGATTAAAGGCATGCACCACTCCCACGCCCATCCCTGAATACATAATTAAGTTGGGGAAAGTGGGAGGGGCTTGACAGTGCATATTCATATCAAAGTGACCAAGAGAGAAATCAATAGCCACAATTCCCAACACGGTAGAAATGTAAGCCAGTTCAAGTGTTCTGTGGTTCATTTGGTAATCAGTGTCGCAAGCCCTAAAATATGAATTCCCTTAAATTTAATACACAGGAATGTATTTCAAGAAATGGCCATACATTAAAAAATTAAAGCATGCAAAGACTATTTGTACACGCTAGGTAGAAGTAAGGATGCTAAGTGCCTTCTCTTTCCCAATAGCTTCATAAGTTGGCAAGCGCCTGGTGGACGATGAAGGCACTGCCCACCATGGGTGCATTCCACGTCCAACCTTGGGAACATGCACTGGACACTCTACCCAAAAGCCTCTAACTTTCAGGAAAAAGAATTGCGTGTATCAGCTTCCACTGCACTCCCCTCCTTCCCCCTTATCCTTTCCTTCCCCGTCCCCCCAACCCACTCACGTAGGTCCTAGGCACCCTGGAAAACAGTACTTTGCGGAGGAGAACCCGAGGACTCTAAGGTCCAGCAGATGAAAGCTGACCCCAAGGACGAAGAACCCACGCGTAGAGCCCAAGAGCAGAACCGCACCTGGCTACCTGGCTGCCACCGGTCTCTCTCTCAGGTTCCTTAAGGAGATCTTGGACCTAGCTGGGTAAAAGCCCCCTAGCCACGCTGTGGCCGCCTTGGACACCCCCGAGGGGAGAGGCTTCAGAAAAAAGAAAACCGAAAGTGATCTAGGTACACTGAGCAGGAAGCGCTACTTCCCGCTCCCTCCCACCTCCCCCCACCCCCTCGCCCCCGGGTTGGGTAGTAGGCTGGTGAGGGGCCCCAGCTTGGTTAGCCTTTTGGGTTGCAGAGGGCTCTGCTGCAAATCCAGATCCCGAGGGAGAGAAGTGACAGGCGGGGAAGGCTAAGGACAGGCACTGGAGATCATGTGACCGGGGCTTCCACTGTCTGCTTCTTGGCAGTCTCTATTTCCCTAGTGGCCTCGTTCCAGCCTTTTTGGAGGAATGAAATGTGCTCAAACCGGATTGTGGTGAAGGTAACACAGAATAGATTTGCTAGAAATCATTAAATTAAAAACAACGACAATAACAATAACCAGAGCTGATGTGTTTGAAATGTCTAGAATTTGTCAGAGTAAGTAAGTGAGAAAGCTGAAATAAAATCAAAGGCATCCCGGTGACCACCCCTCTCCCCCAGGCGAAGACTGGCAGACAGGCCCTGCACACCCCTTTAAAGTTCCCTAAAGAACCTGAACTGGAGCCTCTGAGAGGTCCTCAACTGAGAGTTCAGTGTAACTCTGTCTAATGTTTCCCAAATGTACTTGACTCACAAGAACTCCCACCCAGGACACCCACAAGGCCTCTGGGGCTTTGCATTTGAACCGAGAGTAGCCCAGAGAGGAGAAAGTCCCTCTGTAACTTCCTTTGGAGACACCAACAGTAGCATTCACAGCCAACTATCAGGCTTGGGCCAGATTGTCACAAGGTGGAAAGGAACAAAGCAAGTAACGCATGGTGTGCACATGCGTGCGTGCGTGCGTGCGTGCGTGCGTGCGTGCGTGCGTGTGTGTGTGTGTGTGTGTAGTAGTTACCAGCACGATGCCCCAACACACCCTGGTGCAACACTATAAGACACAGAGGACACCATGCTAATGGGGAGGGGACACTTTTATGAAAATGTGACACTATCTTCTGAAGGAACTTCACTAAATCTGGCACACATTCCCTGGGCTTCTTAGGAATATGGCAGCAAGGACTTCCTTTAGCCCTTAACATAACTATACTAGGAAATACCACCCCCTCAAAAAAAAACCCTTTAGAACAGAAAAAATTATTACATCAGACAGATGTAAATAAGGTTGAAAATTTTTATCCTAAGCCATACATACTCAAGCATACAGTAATACTGGTGGAACCTCACCTGGTAATTCACACCAAGTTATAAAAATATATATATATATATATATATATATATATATATATATATATATATATATATATATATATATATATGCACAGTTTCATAGATATGTAAAATACATTCATCTAAAGTGATGATTTTGGCCAGGCATGGTGGCACATGCCTGTAATCCCAGCACTCAGCGAGGCAGAGGCAGGTGGATCGCTGTGAGTTTGAGGCCAGCCTGGTCTACAAAAGGAGCCTAGGACAGCCATGGCTACAGAGAAATCCTGTCTCGAAAAACAAAACCAAAATAATCTGGTGAATTTTTCCAAATATAATCATGCCACAATGAACACACAGGCCATTCCCCCCTCTTCCTGAAATCTCACCTTCCTGTTCTTGGCAGAAAACCCCCTCCTGGGCTCCAGCCCCACATAACCACAGATTGGGCGTTACACAGCTAAGTTAGGCCTGTGTGAATATGTCATATAAATGAAAATGTGTACAGTGTACTTTTTGGTGTATGATTTCATGTGCTCATCATTGTACTCGTGGGACCTGTTGCTGCAGGTCCAGGATTTGTTCCTCTTTAGCAGAGGTCTGAGCCTTGAACCCTGCACAGGTCCTCAGCCCATCCACCTTGTCTTTGACTCCGTGTTTTGCTTGCATTTCCAGTCATCTGTTTGTTTGTTTGTCGTTCATCTTTCCTCCTGTTTACCTTTCCACTTTAAACTAGTCTTCCCACTTACAGAACGAGGATTAGGTGTAGGTGAGAAAGTTGGGAGAATAAATGTAGTGCGCCCATCCTTCAGAATTGTGCTGCCCTCGAGCTGCTATAGCCTCAGTGGTAACCACTTCCCACTTATTCCCACAGATGTTTCTTGTTCTCAAGACCCTGGTGAAATGGCTGAAGCCATTTCAAGGGCACAGCTACTCGAGCTGCTCTCTGCCTGGAGTCTCTCTGTATTTGCCCTTGGTTGGGGAGGTGTGTGGGTGTGGTGGTGGGGCGGAGGTCTCTTACTGGGGCTACTACCTTCAAAAGCTCCAATCATTTTAGGAGGCCACACCTTCTGACTTTTCCTACTCTGGTGCTCAAATACCAGGTCCGGCTCCTCTAGTTCTGCTCCATCAGGGCGGCAGGGCAGCCACAGGTCTGAGAGAGAGAGAGCACACAACCTACTCTCCCTTCTCCTTCCAGACACCACCTCAGCTAAGGAGCAGCCAGCTGGCCTCAGACAGCCCAGAGCCCTTAGCTGAAACAGGCCCTTCCATCTTCCTTCTTTGGAGAGCAGCAGGGGTTCTAGGTTTCTGGGACTTGGTCTTTTTTAGTTCCTCCCCTCTGAGGCAGAGACTGTGAGTGCAGGCTCCACGTCACGAGCGCTTTCACTTTCCTTTTTCTCCTCTTTAGAGGGCCGTGAAGGAGTTCTCTCTGGGCTCCCCCAGAGGCTCAGACAGGGTTCAGTCCACCCTGAGCTGACTTCAGGGGCCCTGGAGCTGAGTGGGGAATGGCAGGAGGAGACAATGGGCTCAGAAAAAGGTAAGTCTACTTCCCTCTGTCTGTCCCTCCTTCCTGCTAAGATCGGTGTTTCTATGAGTGACTGGGGCCCGCCCAGGCTGGGCCCATGGTCCATATGTATTTGAGATGATGAGATCATTAGGATATGAAGAACTGGGAAAAGCAGCTTTCACTGCTGTAGGCTAGCTGTTGGAGAGTCCTATGTCACCCCGACTCACCCCACTACACTTCCTTGCTCCTGTCGCAGAGCTGGGCTGCCACTGTGTGGACTTCTGGGAGCTCCCGTAGGAGTGGCTGGTTCATTGTGACTACTGACCTCTCATCTCTCCCTAATCATCACTGTCAAAACACAAGCCTATCCAAAAAAATGATCGCTTAGAAGAAGTTCAAATCCGATCTGTCCATTGCGGATCTTTCCCCAGTCTGCGTTGAGGACTCTCTGCTCTGAGCCCCCCTGTCCCGCTCACACACACACACACACACACACACACACACACACACACACACACAC
>OU015743.1:23542006-23560803 GCA_907169655.1 Acomys percivali | reverse complement strand
CACACACACACACACACACACACACACACACACACACACACACACACACGACAGAACTGGAGAGACCGCCCAGTGGTTATGAGTTCACACAACTGTCTTCCTCCAACTCCAGGAGCTCACACACCCTCCTCTGCCTTCCACAGGCACTGCACTTACAAGCAGGAAACACACACTGAGGCAGACACATGTATATGTAAGTTAAAAATAGGAAAAAAAAAAAAAGACAAAAGTGTGTGGAGTTCATTGTCCTCCAAAAGGGCCTCAGTCAAGGCTACTTCTGGTCCTGCGGGAGTCTTAAGAAAGCAGAATTTCTCCAGTGAAACTTGGTCAGATCCACCAGTGATGCCAACAGCCTGCTCTCTCTGTTGGGAGAGGAAGGTTAATTACGTACGGGCTCGTTTTCAGATGATCTGTCTCTCAGAGTGAGACTTCTAGTTTCTGTCTTTGAAGGCATTTGGTCATTTTTTTGCTGTGGCGGTTATCAGATCTACAGGTATAAGATGGTCGAATTAGCATTTGCTTTCCTTTAATGGCCATGGAGTTCATCATGGCTTGCGTCTGTTTCTTCTTTGTTAGCCTGACTAGAGATTTAATAACGTTATTGGTCTTTCCAAAGGAGTAGTTTTCGGGGTGAATATAATGCTTACTTATTTTAATTTTATGGGTTTCTACTTCGATTTTTATCACATCTTTAGTTCATTGGGATGAAGTTGCTCCTCTTATTTTCCCGGATTCCTCAGAAGATTGCTCATATTGGCCCCTCTTATCTTCTGACACACACAGTTAATGCTATACACTTTCCCCAAGGCACTGTTTTGGTGTTTCAAATGTATGTATGTATGTATGTATGTATGTATGTATGTATGTACGTACGTATGTATTAAACTTCAGGGCTTTTTAGTACAGGAGAAAGGGCCATACTTTTGCCAGTCTACTCTCATACTTTCATTTTTTTAATTTTTAAAATTACATTCATTTATTGTGTGTGTGCAAGTGCATGTCTGTATGTTGAGGTCAGAGGACAACCATTTGCAGATGATATAGATTTCTGGGGTGGGCCAACTCCCACTTCTGGATCTGGCCTGGGTGGTAGATGAACTGGTCTGCTGGCTGGCTCTGCCTTATCCACATCACCAGATCAAGCTCTCCAGCACTGCCCTGGGCACACAGTGTGGCCATTGACAGGAGGCAGGGTCAGCTCTCCATCTCTCTGCCCCATACTGTTTTTTAATTGTTATAATTGGACCATTCACGTTTAGTCTGATGAACACAGAGCAACACCTACCCTGTTTGTAAATAGTTTCATTTTATTTTATTTTTCTTGTTGGCCTTCCTTTCTTTTTATGCCTTTTTGCTTTCAGTCAAGCATCTTATGACTTTTTTTCATTACTTCCTTTATCAATTATTCTCTTTTTTTTGTCTTTTTTTTTTTTTTTTTTTTTTCTCTTTTTCAGGACTGGGGATTGGTTCTGGAGATCCTCTTGATAATGCTTTTTGGAGAAACTTTCGTATCTTATGTCTCCATTTTTGCTAAACAGCATGCCTCCCCCTACCCCCCACCCCCCGGCTCATTATTTTCTGGCATTCATAGTTTGGTTTTCACATCTTGCCACTTTTAGATGTCTGACTAATTTGCTCCATTTGTCTAGTTGGGCCGAAAGAGCAAGTGTGAAACTGAGCTATTTGAATGTACTCGCTGAAGCAGTTCAATTCTAACTTCAGTTTTCACTCGAGTTCTCTTATGAGGAGCTGAGCTCAGACCCTCAGGACCCACATAAAAGCTGGATGCAGTGGTGTGTGTGTGTGTTAACACCAGAATCAGGGGAAAGGAGACCGATGGCTGAATTAATGCCATTCAGGTTCAGTGAGAGACTCTGCCTCAAAAAATAGGGTGAAGAGCAACTGGACTCCCCTGTCTCCACACCCAGGCACATACACATGAACACACACACACACACACACATACACACACATGCGGCCCTTAAGTTTAAGAAAAATTTAAGATAAAAATTTTATAGCTTTGTTATATTATTACATTGGAATATAGGCTCATTTATTTATTTACTTATTTAATTATTTTTGGTTTTTCAAGACTAGAGTCTCTCTGTGTTAGCCCTGACTGTCCTGGACTCGCTTTGTAGACCAGGCTGGCCTCAAATTCACAGCAAGCTGTCTGCCTCTGCCTCCTGAGGGCTGGGATTAAAGGTATGCGCCACCATGCACGGCATAGGCTCTTTTAAAAACAAAATGCTTCTCAAGTTTTTTTGTTATCAGATAACTTTGATATTTTTTGTGTTTGTTTGTTGTGTATCTCTGACTAGCCTGGAATTCACTATGTAGACCAGTCTGGCCTTGAATTCATGGAGATCCTCTTGCCTCTGCCTCCTAGATGCTGTGATTAGAAGTGTGCATAACCACATCCTTTTTTCTTAAAAAATTATGGAGAACCCCCAAAGCTAGTTTTTCCAGTTAAAGCTAATGAGAGTTACCATTAATTATAAATTAAAGCTTCAGAGACATTTAGAATGTTTATCCATTAAAAGTAGTAGCAATAAATTAACCACTATAGCAAGTGACATATTCTTATGGAAAATAACAATATTTTAAGAAATAAGAATAAACAAGATGCAATCTTGCTTTATCTTCTTGCAAATGCCTTTACTCTCCTGCTCACTCAAAGTCAGCAGACCCCTCTCTGTACCCCCGTGTTCAATCTGCTGTGACACTGCAGCCCATGGGCATCTGCAAACCCACTGCAGCCCATGGGCATCTGCAAACCCACTGAACACTCTTGGGAGGAGGAAAAAGATAAAGGGTAAATGGCATTTCAGGATTGTTCTGAGAATAGTTTGTCTTTGGTGACATCTGAAAGTCTTGAACAGTGTCAGGGTTCCTCAGACTAGTTAGCATTTAGGTACTGGCATTTTAAGTGCTTAAAAAAAAAATCTCCCTGCAAGGGCAGCATCTGGTGTGGATGGGGAAAAAATCCCATGAGGCTCCACCCCTAGATGAAGAGCTATAGGTAGTTAATGGCTGCCAAGAATGGGAAAACCAACCAGTGTTCGCCAGGAACAAATCTTCTGTTAGGTCATCCTGTTTCTAAGGGTCAGTCCTAAACAGGTATGCAAAGGAGTAACACTAAATGAATTCAGCAGATTGTCTTTATATAGCCAGGCGTGGTGGCGCATGCCTGTAATCCCAGCACTTTGAGAGGCAGAGGCAGCCAGATCTCTGTGAGTTCAAGACCAGCCTGGTCTACAAAGTGAGTCCAAGACAGCCAAGGATACACAGAGGAACCCTGTCTACAAAAACAAAAACAAAAACAAACAAACAAAAAAGGAAGAAAGAAAAAAGATTGTCTTTATGTATGTATGTATGCATGCATGTGTATTTGTATGTATATGTATGTACATATAACAATAATTAAAGATGAAGGCATGGGAGGAATTGAGAGAAAAGGGGGAGCAGGAGAAATGATGTAAATACAGTAGTCATGTATGAAAATTTCAAAAACATCATAAACTTTAAAAATAGCCAAAAGGCAAAGATGTACCCTGATTTATTTTATTTAGTTTTATTTTTAATTTCTAATTTAAGACATCATATAAAATAACTGGTCTCTGTATGCATATTCATACATATATATCATCTTTCCACTCATCCCCTCCCCCTCTTGCAGGAGTTGGTTCTCCCCTTCTGCCCTGTGGGTCCCAGGATTGGACTCACGTCCTTATACAAGAGGGCAAGCACTTTCACCCACTGAACTTTCTCGCCAGCCTGCCTAACATTTTTTTTTTAAGTAGAAATTTGCTGGTATTGATTTCTTTCTTCATTATTTGAGGCAGGGTCTTGCTTTATAGCCCAGGCCAGCTATGACGTCACTAGGTAAGGGCCAACAATATACCTCAGTGGGTAAAGATGCTCACCGAGCAAGCCGGGCAACCCAAGTTTGATGCCCGGAAGAGTGAATAGAGAGAACCAACTCCACAAAGTTGTCCTCTGACCTCTTCATGTGCTAATATCATAACAGTACTAATACTGGGTAAAATTAAGAGGAAAAGAAATCACTGTATAAGCCATGAATGACCCTGCTTCAGCTTATAGGATGCCATGATTGCAGGCACTTGTACCATGCCCAGTTGATTTCTTGCTTCTGTCATTGTACTACACATCATAATTTGTTTCCATCTGTCAGCCAGAATGGACTCAATAACATGAACAAACAACTCTATGTCTCATTGGGCTTCTGGGCCTTTCTTCGCCAGAGGAGCCTCTCCTAGGACTCTGAGCAGAGAGCAGTGGCCAGCGGCAATGTCAGGCACTATTGCAGGGGACAGCATGGATAATAAGTGCTGGCTCTGAGCTGTTAAGGAGCCCGCTCCTCATCACTGCAAGGATGTGGGGAACATGGAGGAGAAAAGAAAGCGTGTGGACCAATGGATGAGACCTGGAAGAAGAGGGTCTGCCTTTCCCCTCCCCCCTCCCCCCAGAAGCCTATAGGTTGTATTCCAGTTTCATTTCTGTTGCTGTGATAACATACCCAGACACAAGGCCACTTGGGGGAGAAAGAACTTTTTAGCTCATACGTCCAGGTTATAGGCCATCATTGCAGAGAAGTCTAGGCAGGAGCTTGAAGTAGTTGGTCATATCTAGAGTCAAGAGTAGAGAGAAATGAACACAGGTGTGCCTGTCAGTGCTCAGCTTGTTTCTATACTTAATGCTGCCCAGGCTCCCTTATCTAGGAACTGGTGCTGCCCACAGTGGGCATAATGAGGACAACCCCAGACAGACATACCCATACCCATCCTAATCCAGACAATCCTTTAGTAAGCCTCACACAGTCTCAGAAGATTGTGTCAGGTTGATGGTTAAAACTGGCCATCGTGTTAGGCATGGTGGAGCATGATTGGCAGCCCAGCACACAGGAGGCAGAGGCAGGTGAAATCTCAGCTTGGAGATAGCCTTGCCTACAAATCCGGTTCCAGGCAAGCTACACTTATAGACGATACCCTGTCTCAAACAAACGAAACCCAAAGCATCACAACGTGCATCTTTTTTTTTTTTTTTTTTAGATGTTTGAAGTTTCAATTTCACTTTAACTTTTTTCTTTTTAGTGGACCATTTTTCATGTCAGAAATTACCCAGCCATTGTAAACCATTTTCTACTTCTACATGGACTCTATCCCTTAGGGCAATCACGGAGGACCACAATGAAGAGGAGTCAGCTGACTATCAGCTCGCGGTCAATCACTTCAGAGAAAATAAGGTGGAAATCGCAAGTGCCATCACCAAGCCATTTCCTTTCCTTATGAGCCTCCGAGACCGTTGCATCATCTCTGAGGAGAAGTTTCAGGTGAGTGAGGAGAGTGACTTAGTCCTGACAGTAAGCCTGCCTCATGCTGTACCTCTGAGGGCGGCCACCAGGCTGAAGGGCCTCCAAGGAGGAAAGAATGGCACTTTTTTTTTCTATTTTTTTTAATTTTATTAATTTATTCTTGTTACATCTCAATGGTTATCCCATCCTTTGTATCCTCCCATTCTCCCCTCCCTCCCATTTTCCCCTTATTCCCCTCCCCTATGACTGTTCCTCAGAGGGATTACCTCCCCCTGTATATGCTCATAGGGTATCAAGTCTCTTCTCGGTGACCTGCTGTCCTTCCTCTGAGTGCCACCAGGTCTGCCCCTTATGCTCACTTATATCTGCATACTAGTCCAAGGGGCATGTCCCATGAAAGCCTTCACTTACCAGGAAACTGGGACAGAGGGGAGGACATCCTATTGGGACTCTAGATGAGAGAACCATGGGAGAATAGCAATGTAGAAGGATCCAGTGGGTTCTAGAAACCTACAAGTAGAACATTATGATTGGCAGATTTGGGCCAAGGGGTCCCGCTCAAACTAAGGCAACAGCCAAGGACAATACAGGCGGTAAAATTTAAACCCCTACCCAGATCTAGCCAATGGTCAGAACATTCTCCACAGTTGAGTGGAGAGTGGGATATGACTTTCTCACATACTCTGGTGCCTCACATAAGAATGGCACTTCTTGTAAGGCAGATGACCAGAGAAGCAAGCATGGCGGGAACTAGTCACATCCGCCTCTGCGGTAACTGAGGCTGAGGTACATGGTGACAGTGGAAGGGTGGGAAGTGGGGGTCTCTAAAGTACAGAGCATCCCAGGTTCACTTGTAACAGTGTAATAACAGAGACTAGAATGCGAGTGGACACGTCCAAGCAGCACTTCCTTACAAAGCCTACTTATTCCAAATCCCACAGCCTGAGAGGTTTAAAAGCCACAGACATTTGAGTCACATGAAGATAGAACTGTGAGTGGTGCTTGCTTCTCTCTCTCCAAATTGTTCCTTGCTCTTCAGGCACTGCTGAGGCCCCAGAATGTATAAACCTTGGTGACAGAATCCCCTGGGATGACAAAGACTTTCTCTTCTTGATGTATTTTCTTTGCCCTTTAACTGGGATGATCACTTGGTTGCCTTGAGCCCTTCAAACCAGGTCAGTCCTTGAGGGAGTTCCTGTCTGGTCCCCAGGACAGCCTCTCATGGCCTGTTAGTGCCACAGTAGAGCATCTTGGCCTGACTCTTACAGACACATCATGTGATTACTCCTTCCTGTCATCTGTGTGTCAACATCAGAGCTGATTTCAGGGAAGTGGGGGTCTGTTAGTACAGAGAGGACATGTAAGAAATCCCCTTGGCATATGCAAAACTCAGACATTTCACAAGAACACAGTGTTTGAACCAATCTAAGCCTCTCTTATAATGCATAAATCCATCATGACATAATTATGCATTGAATATTTTTAAGGACTGTGAAGAAAAGTGTGAGAAACAGGAACAAGTGGAGAGAGTGGTGTATGACATCCTCAGTGACGTACAGAAGAAGTTTAGCTGGCAGCTTCTGAAAGTGATATTCAGCAAAGCTCATCTGAAGGCCTACCCGGACTTAAAGGAGATTCTACAAAACTTCTTCCAAAATGGTAACTATAGCTCTCTCTCCTCCTTTGGAGAATGCAAGACAATTTCATTCACTCATTCAGCCACTCATTGATTGTTCCATTGATGGTTGATATATACTTTACTGAGGGACTATGGTATGACCAGCACAGGGGAGATGTAGGAAGCACACACATGGCCCATGTAGTCAGGAGTTGGGTGTATCCCATCTCTGACTCATTCTGTCAAATCTTTCTATGGTTTGTTACTTTGTCTGCCTCTCAATTAGACATCATTTTCAAGCTTGGCTGCTTCCTTCTACAAACTAACTTTACCTTCATTGTTTGGGATTAAAGATGTGTACTAAGGGTGCGTCCTTATTCCAGCAAGAACATACTATAATCCAGGGTATGTCTGCATGTCAGCCAGTTCATATAGACCTAGAAGGTCTTTGGATGTGATCCCTTGCCAGAGTAGCCATGTTGGTGGGTTAGAATTCCTCTACTAAGTATCTCAGATAAGGTGAAGTCATACACCTGTGCGCTGAGCACCACAACTCAGTAAGAGTGCTTGGAGGTCTCTGGCCAGTCACTGTCTGATTTGTCATCATCATGTTTTTCCTCAGCATTAGACAATCACAGGACTTTTCAGAGGATGAACGGAAGAGATACTGAAAAGAGGCCCAGACTGTCAGCAGTTGATAGGGAAGGTGAGTATGTTTTAAGATTACAAATTACCTCACTTATACTATTTTCCTGTCTTTATTACTCTCTGCTGATAATTCCTAACACACACACACACACACACACACACACACACACTTTTTTTTTCAGCTTGTGGTTGCTGTACACGCTGGGAGAGAAGATGGGAAGAAGAGAGAGTCTCCCGGTGGAGGGGCTTCTGGGTAGTTAGCAGGGTACTAAGTAATGAAAAGGAAGATCAGAAGCAGGAGCCAGAGATTAAGCAGACTTCAGTTTATATAAATCTAAATGTTTAGGTTCAACTTTGAGGGAAAAAAAAAATCAGAAACAGCAAGCTAACAAAAGAACAGATTGAGCTAAGGAAATGAACACAATGGTGGGGAAAAAAGAGCTAATCTCAATTATAAAACAAGGTGTAGAGTTTAAAATGTGAAGAAAATTGTATGATGAGGGGATGCTAGTAGTGAAAGAGAGTCATCAACCTAAAACAGAGGGGGAAAAAAAGGAGAACGAATTAAAACCCAATAGAAGACCAGACAAATGGCATTTCCTGAGGACCCAGGTTTGATCCTTGGAACTCACATGGAAAGAAGGGAGCTGATTCCTATAATTTGTCTTCTGACATACACAAATGCATCATGGTATATGAGGCACTCTCCCATGCCAATATAAATATAAATATAAATATAAATATAAATATAATAATAATAATAATAATAATAACAACAACAACAAAAACAACAACAGCAACAGTAATAGTAACAACAATAAAAATTTAATATATTGAGAGCAAAAATTATCTTCAGAGAAGAGAAGAAACAGTTTGAGACATTGGAGGGACTGAATTACCAGCCAAATCAACTTCTGGCCTAAGGTGAATACATCAGCTGTGAGTTTGCAGACTGTGGTGTCTGCAGCTTTCAAAGTGGCATTGGACAATGTCCAGGGGCAATCTGTCTCTCTCAGGCTTTTATTATCTGCTCCCATCTGTGAGTTAATGATCCCCAAACAGGAACCTTCAGATTCTCTGCCAGCTTCCTCATCTGCAGGCTTGAACATGTTCATGTATCTCTCCCAAACAATTCTCCATCTGGATGCTTTCCAGGATCTTCAGTATGAGACGCTTACAAAGTTGCACATGATGCCTGTCTTGTCAGAGGACCTGCCTCCTTGGCTGATGCCTCTGTCTCCGCATGGGACACCGTTTCTCCATTCTGGCAGGGTAGTTACTGACTGCCCCTTTCTAATGTAAAGCAGTCTTCCACATGTCACCTCTGTCCATTTTTACTTTTCAAGCAGTAAAACAAGATCAGATCTCTCTCTCTCTCTCTCTCTCTCTCTCTCTCTCTCTCTCTCTCACTTATTTTAATTTATTTTACTTTATACATATGAGTGTTTTACCTTTACACACACACACACACACACACACACACACACACACACAACATGCAAGCACACCCATGTGTGCATGCATGCACCTTATACTTGACTGGTGTCCAAAGAGGTCAGAACATAGTGTTAGATCCTCTGGAACTGGAATTGCAGACAGTTGTGAGCTGGCATGGGTTGCTGGGAATCACACCTGGGTTCCCTGGAAGAGCAGCACATACTTTTAACCACGGAATCATCTTTCCCAACCCCCAAATCAAATCTCTTGTTTCACCTTAAGACTACAGAAACAGCCCTTAGTCTTCGATGCCTTTCATCATTCAGCCTTGCTCCTTCCCTCCAACTCAGCGAGACACTCAGCCACATGGTAGGCACACCTTCCTCTCCCACTTAGTTCAACAGCTTCTGTTGGCAAAAGGATGGAGTCCTTTCCTCCCCGAAGGTTCCCACTTCCTGTCCTCCAAGAGACAAAGTTTGTGTAAAGCGTTCTTAGTTATTTTGATTCCCTGGTTCTCCTTTGTTTTATGTGGGAAACAGGGAGAAATATTTGTGATTCTTTGAAATAACCTGACCTTTATGGCTAGAATATGTGGCTTCTTTATTTGTCCTGAAGTTGTAATTAAATGGGAAAAGAGTGTGAAAGCCTTGCTTTTCTTCATATTTGTGTCACACAGTGAATGTTGCCATTTTGATTTCTTGCGTTATTTTCTCATATTCCTTTAACTTCCTCGTTCTACCTGAGCAATTTGGGGATATTTCTTGTCCCTTCTGCATGGTTTATTGTGTCTTTGTTTCTCTTCAGCATCTTGTAGTCCTGGAGCATCTCATATGAATGATGATGGAGCAGAGGAGGTACAGAGCCTGCCACAGTGTGATGGAGGAGGTGGGGGTCCTGGAGCATCTCATATGAATGATGATGGAGCAGAGGAGTTGCCGAGCCTGCCACAGTGCAATGGAGGAGGTGGGGGTCCTGGAGTATCTCATATGAATGATGATGGAGCAGAGGAGGTGCCGAGCCTGCCACAGTGCGATGGAGGAGGTGGGGGTCCTGGAGCATCTCATATGAATGATGATGGAGCAGAGGAGTTGCCGAGCCTGCCACAGTGCGATGGAGGAGGTGGGGGTCCTGGAGCATCTCATATGAATGATGATGGAGCAGAGGAGTTGCCGAGCCTGCCACAGTGCAATGGAGGAGGTGGGGGTCCTGGAGCATCTCATATGAATGATGATGGAGCAGAGGAGGTGTCGAACCTGCCACAGTGTGATGGAGGAGGTGGGGGTCCTGGAGCATCTCATATGAATGATGATGGAGCAGAGGAGGTGCTGAGCTTGCCACAGTGCGATGGAGGAGATGGGAGTCCTGGAGCATCTCATATGAATGATGATGGAGCAGAGGAGTTGCCGAGCCTGCCACAGTGTGATGGAGGAGGTGGGAGTCCTGGAGCATCTCATATGAATGATGATGGAGCAGAGGAGGTGCCGAGCCTGCCACAGTGCAATGGAGGAGGTGGGGGTCCTGGAGCATCTCATATGAATGATGATGGAGCAGAGGAGGTGTCGAGCCTGCCACAGTGTGATGGAGGAGGTGGGAGTCCTGGAGCATCTCATATAAATGATGATGGAGCAGAGGAGGTGCTGAGCCTGCCACAGTGCGATGGAGGAGATGGGAGTCCTGGAGCATCTCATATGAATGATGATGGAGCAGAGGAGTTGCCGAGCCTGCCACAGTGCGATGGAGGAGGTGGGGATCCTGGAGCATCTCATATGAATGATGATGGAACAGAGGAGGTGCCGAGTCTGCCACAGTGCGATGGAGGAGGTGGGTGAGCCTTCACTTGTCTGTCAGCTAGTGAATCTGCACAAGAGAAAGACCCCACACTCTCCCTATTTTACTCTCTTCTTTACACACGCAGAGACAAGAAATCCTAGAAGTAGCAGCAAGGGCTAGAAATAGTGGGGAATTTAAGGGAGGGGAAAAAGTCTTGAGAAACATAATGAAGGAATATCATTTATTCTTAGGAAGAACAGGAGATTAAGCAGATTTAAGTTTATCCAAATCAATCTGGCTTTATATATAGTCACGTGTCACAGAGAGTCACCTTCTTCTGCCTCCCAAGTTATGGGATTAAAGGTGTGTACTAACACTACCCTTTATTTTCTTATATTTCCTGACCTTGTTGGTTCCACCTGAGCAAACTGAGGTATTTCTTGGTCCCCTCTACCTGGTTTACTGTATCCGTGTTTCTCTTCAGCATTCTGTCATCCTGGAAATTCAAAAACTAATGATAAACAAGGAGAGGAGGTGCCCAGGCTGCCGCAATGCAATGGAGAAGTAGGTGAGCCTTCATTTGCCAGTCAGCTGGCAAGTCTGTAAGAGAGGAAAACTGTCCCCGCTCCTTTCCCACTCTCCCTTCTTCTTCACATACTCAGAGACAAGAAATCACAGAGCAGCACCAAGGGTCAGAAATAACAGGGAATGAGGTGTGCAGGGAGGGAACTGATGGGTGGCCAACTATCTGCCTCCTGTGACAGAGAAGGAGCCACGTCAGGGTCCAATTCAGAGTCCCAAAACAGGGACATTTACTGCAAAAACACTAGGCCACCTTGACCTTCCTGGTTGTTCCACGTGGCTCTCCTGCTATGGTTGTACTTGGCCATTCTGAGTCCACTGAGCCTTTCATTCTTTTCTACAGAGAGAAGTAGTTCTTGTGAACAAGTGTTTGATGGGCGAGAGCCCCAGGATGACTTCTTATCACTGAGATGTGAAGCACGTGAGCAAGGAGGTGCACTGTGTGGTCTGCAGGGTTCTGGAGGCTGATTTCTGAGCTGGTGTTTCCTGCTGTGTTTGCTCTGTACACACACATCACAATGAAATAATGGTTATGCCCTGGCTGCTGTTTCCTATATTTTTCTTTCCTTTTTTTTTGTCCATGGCATTCTGGATAATTTCAGGGAGGTAAAATAGTCTTGAAAAACATCATTACTGAATATCGTTTATTAGGGTCTCACATGTCACTTTAGAAGGGATCCAGTGGACAGGACAGCACTCCTTGCCTTTGTCATTTCACAGCCTATACGGCTGTAATAGATTCAATCCACAGGATATATTTTTGTTCTAATTTCTCAATCTCCATGGAAACCAAGTAACTTAGCATCCCTATCCTGGTTTATATATATTTTTTTTCTTTTTTTCTTTTCAGAAGCGTGTGAAAGTGCTCTAAGAGGAAGTATTGTGTCATCTGACTGATACCATTCAATGAAACCCAAAGCTATATGATGATAAACTTTCCACACACTCTTTGACACATATGTCATCCCTTTATTCCTAAGACTTTGTCAGGGGAAATTGTTACAATTTTAAGGCTCTGGGATGTACAGACGTGAATAAGATGCTGATATGTTTCCGAACTTGACAAGGACAAGGAGATGAGAGGTCAAGTGTTCAGATGGTCCCACGTAGGATCTAGGTTCTCTGAGGATGGTGGTTAGGTTCCTGTGGCCTGAACCCAAAGGGGAATGTCCAAGGTCTTTATTCAAAGAACAGAAGTCAGGTCTCTGGAAGATCAGTGTGAGTTCTTCCCTGCTGAGCCGTCACTGTAGCTCCAGTACGGGAACTTTCCACTTTTAGTTTCTCCTTTAGGAAGTTCATCATTTGAAGCTTGCAAGAGAGACAATTAAGTAATGTCCATATTGAAAGTATCTCTTGTGTAACAGGACACTGAATCCAAAATTCTAAGTCTACTTAGAGTTGTAGATCAATTGTTTGAGAGAATTGTCTGTGGATAGGGACAGAAAAGTTATGATTTTTTAATTGGCTTAAAATATTTTTATATAATATCTTTTGATTGTATTCTTTCCCCTTCCCCAACTCAACCCAGATACCTACCCAGACAACTTAATGCTCTCTCTCTCTCTCTCTCTCTCTCTCTGTCATATATGTGTGTCTTACTCTCTCTCAAAAAATCAAAACAAACAAATCAAAAAGACAAAAAAGAAAAAAAAAGAAAAGAAAAGAAAGAAAACAAGCACATACATAAAGTTTGTGTGACCTACTCTTGAGTATGGGGCCACCCTGCAGTCTGGTTGGCGTATCCAGTGGCAGTCTATTGGAAAAAATAATGTTTCCTCTTCCAGCAGGGATCAGCTGCTGAGAGATTTGGGTGGGACTTGTGCCCACTTCTTCTCAGTATTAGGAGAAAAGTTCAGATGATGAATATTTCACTAAGATGTAAGAAAATTTTCCCGTCTTTCCAACCCCCAATAGAGCTCTTACCCACACAGTATCAATATGGTTTAAAATGACTCCAGCACAAAGTTTGGCTAATAGGTCATTGTCCATCACTTTGAGCCAATGAAACAAGCTGGGACCACAAGCAACAGGCAGGCCTTTGATGCCTCCCGTGTTTTGAACTTATACCCCTAGAGCATGGCCTATATTTTTAATGTCCAAACAGAATTAAAATATTATGATAATGTGGGACCCAATGAAAGTAGAAGAGGGAAGAGAGGTGGGTGTGGGGGAGGATAGGGCGGGGGAGGAAGGGGGACTGGGAGGGCAGGAGGGAGGGGAAGCTGCAAGAGGGACGTAAAGTAAATGAATAACTTAATTAACTTAAAAACAAAACAAATAAGTATTTTTAAAATTATGAAGATCTTTTCAATTCTTGTGCTCCTGTAGAACGACTCCAAAGATTCAACAAAATCAACCATAGCAAGGATTGTTCTTCATTTTTTTTTTTGAAGGCCCAATGAATTGTAGAAATCTCCTTTTTCTTGCAGTCATGAGATTTGAGTAATTTTGGATAATATCATTTCTTTGGCCAATACAGCATAACAGAGAAAATAGAACACATTATTGCCAGACTTTTTCACAAAATTAGAATTCATCCTTAAAAGTTTCGTGCCAGACTGGTAACAGCTAGAAGGAAGTGATGTCTGTATCAGAACAGAGAAGATGCCCAAGGGTTATTCATTATTTATCAAATCATGCTGCAAACAAATGTTTAACTAGACAATGCTGTATTATCTCCACACCACAGGTCAGGTTTCCGGGCATGCTCAGTTTAGCTCTCCTCTCAGTCTCTCCAGGCTGAAATCACCCTGTCAGCCAGGCTGAGCTCTTTTCTCTGAGGGCTCTGGGGGAATTCCTACAACCAATTTTATCCAAGACTTATTAAATCCAACTCCTTGATGCTGTAGTACTGAGGTCACAGCTTTGTTACTGGTTGTTACCAGGGGTCAGTCACTCAGCTCCCCAGAGCTACTCATTTTCTCTGACTGGAGTCACCCTCCATCTTGAAGGAAGCGGGAGGCTAGAGAACCTTCTTTATTCTTCTAGTCTCTGATTTCCTGTTTTGCTGCCACCTTGAAAAGCTTCTCTGCTTGGAAAGAGCTCGTTGTAGTAGACCAGGCTAACCCTGATGATTGCTCTCTTTCTTAAGGCTGGCTCTGTCACTTAGTCTAAGACAAGCACAGAGGTAATATCACACCTTGCCCACAGTTTCCAGGAGTGTGAAGGGAGAGCTTAGGAACCATCTTGGAACGCCTACTTCCCACCACAGAGCTTAAGACACCTCATAGAAAGTAACCGTCTGGATGAACCACTGATCTTCTCAAGCAAGTAACATTCCGTGGGTCATCAAATGAAAGTAGACCATGAAGGTACTAAGACAAGAACAAGCCTTCAGGAGAGACGGAGAGACCGCTGTGATTAGGCAAGGCACTTCAGGAAGGGGTGAGGGCTTGCATCACACCCAGTCAGGTCCCATTATACAGAGACATACGCAGGTGAACCTCTCAGGATGTTTTAAACACCTCTGTGTTTGCATAATCTGGCAGTTCCATTTGTGGAAGGATCTCAGCCTCAAGGTTGAGGGGTTTATCAAAGAAAGCAACGTTCCCCCAGAGAATGGTCTAGAATGACAACTACTGGTGGGGACTTGGGAACACTGGGGACCTCCTCCTTTGTTTTACAGAGCTGCTTGACAAACATCTGAAGTCGTCCATCCCCAGTCCTCCCCTCCCATCCCTCCCCATCCCCATCTCCCTGTATGCCCCCCCCCTTGTGAAGTGGAATCCTGCTGTTTATCAGGTGTAAGTTAGAGTCATTGTGAGAGCACAAGGAGGAAGTGCGAGTTCTGTCATGGGAGACTGTGGCTTTAAGAAAGCAACCCATGGTGGCCAGGAGTGGTGGCTCTCACTGCCTTTAATCCCAGCACTTGGGAGGCAGAGGCAGGCGGAGCTTTGTGAGTTCGAGGCCAGCCTGGTCTACATAGTGAGTCCAGGACAGCCAAGGCTACACAGAGAAACCCTGCCTCAAAACAAAACAAAACAAAACAAACAAACAAAAAACAAAAAACAAAAAACAAAAAACAAAAAAACAAAAAAAAAAGAGAAAGCAACCCATGACAAATGGGTTATAAGTGTGAACACTGTGTTGCCATGTGTGAAGTCCTAGGCTCTCAAGAGAAGCAGGGGCTAAAAGGAGGCATGGAATCAATTACATGGCAGTAGTTGATTCAAGATTACACACACAATGAGGAAAAAGTGACTTATTTCATAGGCTGACAAGCCACCGTGTGTGTTTGTGCATGTTCCAAGACAGAGTAGGGCCAAACTTCTTTGCACAGTTTGGCCACTGCCTGGTGAGTCCACATTCATTAGATTTTGAGGCTGGCTTGGCTTGGGAGCTGTTAGACCTTCGTTCCCATCTGTTGTTTTGTGTCATTATCTTCTATATTCAGGAGAAAATGGGAGGATCAAGAACAGACATAAGGAAAACGACTTTTTACAAGTTGGTGGTATAAAATGAAGCAAGAATAAACACAGAGTGAACATACAGCTAAATGCTGCACCTAGAAACTGAGATAGCAATTTCTTTACATTGATTTGTATATGCATCTTGAATATAAGAGCACAAAAAAACAAGTTGCTGTTGATACTGAGTCACTGGCCGTGGTTCAGGAACACTATCTGAGCTGCGCACAGGCTCTCTAGAATTTACATCTGCAGGACACTCCTAGCAAGCCTTCAGATGATCTTGCTGGGAACACCGTACACAGACACTAAAGACCATCACTCTCACGTCTGACGCTGAAAGCTTGTAGGTGAAGGCCCTGGATGGAGTAGGAGGAGGCACTGTGTTCAAAGCCTGTGGCTTCTATGAAAAAGGCCACAGTGAGTTTCACTTGGAACTCTGAGAAATAGGTAGTTCAGGGTCTGTAAACTATGCACAGCAGAAATGCTTATGAACAGGCTGCCATGCAACTATCTTCCAAGTGTTTGGGTGGCTGCTACTGATTGGCTGGATTTCAAATTAGTATCGCTGCCTCTGATTGGCTAGCTTTCAGAAGCATGGTAACTGAGTAGTAGTCATTGGCTAAAGAGAAGGGGTTGAAACTGGTGAAACCAACAAAGGTTACTTTTTACTGTTTTCTTTTCTTTTTCTTTTTCTTTCTTTCTTTCTTTCTTTTTTTAACCTTTTACTGTTTTCAAAGAACGGTTTCATTCTTCATTGTAGACAGTAAGAACATTAACTTTTTCTTTATAGTTACACATAACAAATTAAAGGTGGAAAGTGGAAAATAATGTAGATGGTAGAGAGAGAGAGATCTTAGGTGTGATTGCTGGAGCAGGTGCTTTGTTTGTTTCATAGTTTTTGTTGTTGTTGTTTTGACTTTTCCAGAAAGCACTCCTCTTTGTTTCAGACTATAACTGGCTGTACAGTCAGACAGCAGTGGGGGCTCTTCTCTGTCTCTGCCTTAGCATCTATGGAGAGAAATTGTTTGATTAGGATTAGAATCCAGGATGCTATGTCATCAACTAAAGAAAGAAAGGGGTCAGAAAGAGCATGCTTCTATTCTGCTGTTCTGTGAGAGACAAGGTGACCATGCCCTAAAATAATCCAACGTGCATTCCTGATGAAGGGAGCAAGACAGGAGAGGAGAAATGTAAAAAGAGAAACTGAAAGACAGAAGGAGAATGTAAAAAATATTTTGGAGGAACAAGAGAAAGGATGAGTCCAATAAACTTATAAAGAAGTCATGTGTCAGATCCTTGAGATGACAATTAGAACACCACAGTTCAAGGCTAGCTTGGACTAGAGTGAGTTCAAAATTAGTTGACACCTGTTTAAAAATGAAACATAAAAACTGTCTGAGGGTATAGCTCAGTGGTAGACTGTTTGCTTAGGACTATTGAGGCCTTGAGTTTAGTTCTTCCGATTGCAAAATTAAATAACAAACCAATAATCACAATTTTGTTCCAGAGGCAGAGCAATCGACAAGTGGTGGGACGTGCTCCTGTGTTATGTGTTTGCCAGCATATGTGACGGAAGACCCAGAAGCAAGATTGGGAAGCAACCAAGGAGGTAACAAATAGATAAGGCTGCCAGGGGTCATGGGTTAGGGATGGCTTAGTGAGTACCCAGCTCCTCCTCCAATTAAGTAGCTTGTGGCCCATCCCAACCCTGAATCCAGTCTTCTGCATCTGCCTGTTGGGAGCTGGAGAGATGCAAGAAACATCCACAGAGACGACTGTGAGAGCATGGAGCCAGTTGGCCACAAGTGGATGAAGTAGAAGAAATGCACTGCTAAAACTGTCGCTTGTCTGCTGCCTTGATGTACTGAGTCACACCCATTCTTGCCTGCCACCCAACACAGCTAGCTGAATAAATGTTTGCAGCCAGATAATAAAGTTGCTTTGTTATGGTGAGGGCATCACAAAGGCCCCTGTCAAGCGTGAGCCTGTCTCTTGTGAAGAGGCGAGAGTTCAATTTAACTACTCTCAACCCAGTGTGTAGAAAAACTACATAGGGCTTGCCCAGAAATTTCCTACACAATTCTCATTTTATTTGTGCACGAACATGTTAAGATTTTAAAATGCCTCATTGAGAGGTAAGGGTGCCAAAAATGGCCAGGACCCTCCTTTGAGTCTTAGTTGTCAGTTTAGTAGCTTTGGATTCTTCTAGAAGGAGGAAAGAAATGGCAATCCAAATATTGATGTAAGCAAGGCCTTTGTAGTGTAAAAAGTCCTAAGTTTTGTAACTTCTCTTTATTATTTCTTTCCTCAACTGCATGTATTGTTTTCTAGAAGCTATGGACACTGGGAGCAGCGTTCCTGTAGGAAAACCCAAGAAGAAAAGAAGTAAGGAATCAACGAGCATTTACATACTTTGATGTAACTGAGAAGTCATGTATTGCTAACATTACTGTTGTTGTTGCTGTGTGTGATAATGAGGTAGCCTGTGGTGACCTCCCCTGAGGCCCTCCTCTCTCTTGGAATCTGTTATATTAATGACAAAAACACTGTACACATATAATTAAGCTAGGGACCTTGATGGGAAGGGAGATTGTTTTTTACTGTTGGTGTAGGGGTGACTAATCTGGCTAATTGTATAGGTCTTAAGAAGAGAGGAACCTTTCTTAGATGCAGAGAGAGGAAATGACTGGGTGGGAAGAGTCAGAAGGATGCAAGACTGGTGGGTTTGAGGATGCAGGAAGGGACCAAGGAATGTGGTGACCCCAAGAATGTGGAAAGGCAAGGAAATAGGTTCTCCCATAGGTGCTCCTATAGAGCATCCACAAGCAGATGGATGGTGTAGACAGGTGGACGTCAGCCAGGTGAGACCCACATCACACATTTAACTGATGTGATGGTGAGATGCATTTGTGCTGTTGTTGATGTTGTTGTTGTTGTTGTTATTATTATTATTATTATTATTATTATTATTATTATTATTATTATTATTATTATTATT
>OU015743.1:23506534-23536534 GCA_907169655.1 Acomys percivali | reverse complement strand
CAATTTTGAAAACCACATCTTTTGGCTGAGTTTTGAAAACATTTTCATTCAAGTCTCTTCGAGTGTAGACAAATAGATTTCTTTCCAACGTGTGAACACAACTGAATCCTGCACTCTCTTTGACTCTGACTTCTGCCTGGAAGAGCACGGCTCCTTGTCATGAGTTCTCGTCCACAATGCATGGAGAAAGCACCTTGATGTAGCGGGATGACTCTTGTGCCCCTTCTTGGTGCCCCTGTGCTCTGCTCATCTCTGTTTCCCTGTGTCCCTCCTAGATGCCAGCAGAGCTTATGGCCAGGAAGCTTTCAGGGGAATGAAAATGATAAAGAGTCCAGGATGCTCTGCCAAGCTCAGAGGTAAGATGACTTCTGTGGCTCTCTCCCTTCACCCTCTGAGCGCAGACAGATTTTGGTAAGGTTTGCGGGGGAGGATCTAAAGCCTTAAAAAAATCCTACTCAAGCTTACTTGTCAATTTGAGAGGAGCAAAAGGAAAAAGCAAAGCTGTTTGAAGTAAGGCCATAAATTGTGTTTATATCATCAATCTTATCTGTCCTAATTTCTCCCTACCCTCTGAGTTGCACCTGAATTATATGGAACCATTTTACTCTCACTTTTTGGTTATTAAAATGGCTACATTTGGTGACTTGTAAGCAGAAACCCGGTCTACTCTCCCCTAGTCCTTTTCCTCCTCCTTTTTGGTGAGTTCTTTCTCATCTTGGGCAGGCCCTGTAGTTTTCCAGTTCCATTTCAGCAGTGACAGCATTCCAGAGCAGAGGCCGAGAGCCCTTTCTGATCTGATATCCAGTCTTTGAGAATGGAAGACCCTGCAAAGGAACGACCTTCATGCATTCACCAATTCAAAGCACTTCCTCTCCTTCAGCCTGGCAAGGCCTAAACTAGACATGCAAAGCAGGGCTGGCACATCCGCTTTAGTGTTCCCCTGGGGCTCTGCCTCTGTTGCCTAGCAGCTGGTGTGGGTCCATCTGGGTTGGATGGAAGAGAACCAAGATGACTGGGAGCTTGTGCAGGTGTCTTGTTTGATGAGGTTACCTGTGGAGGATGCTGGAGGTTAAGGATGCTCCTCTCTCTCTCTCTCTCTCTCTCTCTCTCTCTCTCTCTCTCTCTCTCTTTCTCTCTGCTCTGCTCTCTCTCTGATTCTGGCTCTCTCTGGTTCTGTCTGTCTCTCTGTCTGTCTCTGACTCTCTCTCATGAGATGTTTCCATCACTTACTTCTGCAGTAGGAAAAGAGGAGGGCCAGACATCAGGTTGACCTCATTAAAAGAGATTCAGCTTTACTTCTGGGGCCTGGTGTAAGGGGCCTTGTGGACATGATCCAGTCCCACTAATGGGTTCTTTGGTCACAAAGGTGATTTGGCACTTTGCCGTAGAATGTGCCGAACCAACTCAACCTGAAAAAAGAGACTTTGCAGTCCCCCACCCCCAGGAATGACTATATCATTAGTGACATGAGCAGATAGGTCACTTTATTTGACATTTACTAAATTGATCTCAACTATTGGGCTTCTTATAACAAATTTGGATAAGCAGTAGGGAGTTGACAAACCTGTCATGGTTCTAAAATTCAAGACTAGCCATAATAGTTATTTAAACATAACTTTAAATCATCTTCTGACCACAATTGTATTTATTGGGTTTGTGATGGGTTTCACGCTATTACAAGGGTAAATTATCTCTAGATGCAACAGGAGCTCAGTCTTGCCTTGCTCAGCTATTTTGCTTGGAGGAAATAACGTGCATCTAGATCCAGTCTCCAAACTTCCTTATATCACCTTCTCTGCAGGCTAGAACAGACATCAGTGTTTCCCCTTTTTCTTCAGATAAGGCTTAAACACGTTTAATAATAATAATCCAGCAGACCCAGTCCCACAGTGATAAAACTACCACAGAGAGTTGGGGAGATAAGGACTCTGTATCTACTGGGCTGGCTGAACCTGTTGCCAGAGCTTTGGTGCCAAGTTAAGCTGGCATGATACATGATACATGATACATGAATGAGTCAGGTGAAAGTCTTCCCAGTGGAAGGAGGCCGAATGGGGTACTCCCAAGCATGGCCTTGCCTTCTAGAGTCTCAGGGGTGTCTTGAGTGAGAGAGAAGAGGGGAGTCCCATGGAAAGCTACTCCTGAGTGGGAGACTTTCTGTTGCTTGGTGATCCCACCATCCAGAGAGAGGAAGCGAGAATGTTAGTTTCCATAACAGCTTCATATAGCTTAATTAGCCACTGAGACACTTCCTGTCTACTCACTGTGTCTGAGAAACAAGACTCTTACTGATGCAATTGAAACAAGATTCAGAACCAGGACTACTGCAATGTTGCCCGCATTGACCTACAAACTCTCAAGAGTGGAAACTATCTCTGAAATACACAGGGTGTCAACCAGCAGTGATTGTACATTAAGGTGGCCCAGAGTGATGGACAGAGACCTAGGTCCAAGTTTTCACCTCCTTTGACTGCATGCACTTGGACAAGTTCCTTGTCTCTCACCTCCATTTCTTCATTTCTAATATAGTAGGGTGATTTGTGTCTACCAACCTCAGTCCACTGCAGTCTGGATTAGCTAATTCTCAGACTTAATCTCAGTACCACGGACAGCACCCCTCTGGTTACCCCACCCCCCACCCCACTCCCATCAGGCCTCTGCACCAATGGCAAGTAGGACAAACTTAGCTACTCATCTAGGAAGTCCCTTGAGGAATTTTCATCTCTTCTTCTGTGGAGTTGCATCTCTCTGCTTCCTGTATACTTTTCAGATTATTCTAGAACCTTCTGGGTGTCTCTACAAATGCAAAATGCTGTTGGGAGGGAGAAAAGAAGCAGAACAGACAACGAAGACAAAGTAGAAGTGGATCCCACTCAGTTCTGCTAGGGTGCCCCATTGTCTCTTCTCTCTGCTCACCCAGTCAGTGCTCAAATGGGGGCTCTATGAGGACCATCTCTGGTGCCATCTTTAGTAGATAGCATGTCTAGACAGCTCCTGTCACAACCCGACAACAGCTCAGCTGTATGCTTCATGGTCATGTAGCAATCAGTGGTGTTAACTAGAGTGGGAGTCGAGACAGTTTTATCGAAGCCAAATTTCTCTGCTAAAGTCCTCTGGGTTTTATGAATTAGGGATAAAATGTTTTGTCATTATGTATCCAACATGCCACTTGCAAGAAAAACTTAGAAGCTAGATATTTGAGAAGCAAAACGTCCCGAGTGTTAAAGGAATAGCCCCAAGAGGGAGGAGGGGGGATGAACAAGCTGCAAAGTGAGACAGAAGAAGAAATCCTCTTTTTCAGTTCTAAGACGGTGCAGAAGTGAAAATGAAAATTTCAATGCAGAGTTGCTTCCTGTGACATGTGGTGACAAGAAGGGGGTGTTACACAAGCATAAATTCAAGCAAGGTGAGTTTCACGGTTTTCAGTTTGCAACTGCTAAATCAAAAAAAAAAATCCACCATCAATAATGGAATTACTTAAGGAAATGTGAAGTAGACATGGCTTGAAAACAGGAAGGGATCTTGACATGCTATTTTCACACTTGAAGACACCATACCTAACAGATGCTCAGAACCACATGGATGCAGCCATGAGATGCCCTGAGAACCAGGGAGAAGCCTATGGATTTCCATCCATAGATGGAAACTATTCTGTATTTTCCTTCTAGCCAGGTATAAATGGAAGAGGCCATCAGCCTCTGTCTTCATACCTCTGGGTCGTTAGCACCAAGGCACCGCACTTGTTATGGTGAGACAGGTGAGCACAAGACTGAAAAGCCAAGAACCATGTTCCAGCCTCAGATTTGCCAAGCAAGGTGTTTTAATTCTATAGTGTGAGGGGGACTTTCTAAGCCTGAAAGTTCTCAGGCTGAAATAGAGGACAGTAATATAAAGCCTGACCCAGGAGGATGAGCTTATGTCATGGTATAATATATTCTGCAATATATGCCATAAATGTTTGAAGGGGGGAAAAAAAACCTCACTATGATGGGCTTCATCTCAGATCTCTCTCAATATGAGCCTGTGGGTGTCAGTTAATGGAAATGATTGCAGGGTCACTACTTTGAAATAGCTTTGGTGAGCTGTGATTCATACACTGTACAATTCATTTGCAGAGTCTACAGGTGAATGGGATTTTCTTCTTTGGTACATCAGAACCATGAGGACATTTTTGCCCCCCTTTGTCTATTAATAGTTGATGATCATTCCCACTTCACCCCACTGAGCAATCACCCTCCTAATTCCTGTTCTGTAAATCTTCCTCCTGTACACATGTCATACAAACTGCCTGCATTCACTCAGCATGATGATTTCAAGCCACATCTGTGTACTTTATCCAATATGTATTTAATTGTCAAATAGCATGATATTCCATTGTATGTACATATTACATTTTCTTAATTTATTCATTTGGATTATTTCTATCTTTTTTGGATTATTTCTATCTTTGGATATAATAAATAATATTTTGAAAATCTGAGGACAACATGCGTAGGAATATACATACTCAGTTTGAGGCACACACACAGAATGGAATTGCTGTGACTATATGTTAAACTCAGTAAGGAATCACCTAATTGTTTTTGATGGTGGCTACACTGTGCTGTATTCCTTCCAGCAATGCAGGAGGCCTCTAACTTCCCTGCATCAAAAGCTCATATTCTTTTTTGTTGTTTATTATGGTCATCCTGGTGGGTGTGAAATGGTGTGGTTGGGATTTTGTTTGCATTTTCATAATAATGAAGATGCCAAAAATATGATCATATGATCAGCTTTTTAAAGATCATAATCTGTACTTCCACTGGATTTCATTTATGAAAAAAAATATTTTATTTATGTTTGATGGTGCCTACCTATGACTGCAGGGATGGGCAGACTTCTGTTCAACATTTCCTTTAAATTGTACAGAAAATAATGTCACATAATCCTGAGTTGTAGAAACCAGCTGCAGTCTTAGCTCTAACCTGAGGATTCCATCTCCATGTTGCCTGGGAGCACCTGAGTCTCTGGTTGTTCTCCAGGCCAACACCCCAACATTAGGCTGGATCCACTCATGCTGTGGAGTCAGTCACCTGCTTGTCTGTTTCTAGGCGACCCTGAAATCGTTTTAAAAGGTGTTTGTTAGTGGTGATTATTATTTTTCATACATAAAAATCAAAGAAATACGTAAGGCTTTATGAAAACCCTTTCAGGGAGCCTAGGGGCTAAACTTGGATTCCTGCAGCCAGAGAGGAGGCCTGACTCTTCTGCTATTGGCTTTCAGGACGGTTTGGGTGGCTGTAGATCCATTGTGGTGGGAGATTATGAATCTGAGCTCTAGAGACAAAGCAGGCTCTGGAATAACCTACTGTGGTCTTACAGGGGTCTCCGTGATGTCCATACAGTGTGAGGATGGAAACTGGTTCACACCCTCAGAATTTGAAATCATGGGAGGTCATGGAAAGTCAAAGAACTGGAAGTTGAGTCTGCGCTGCTATAATTGGCCCTTGAAATTTCTGATCAAGGTATTGCAGTGGAGGGGAAGGAGGTCAGCGCTTCTTATTGCACTACTTACAGATCAATAGGTATTGAGTTATGGGAAAGCCCTGATACCAGTTAGGTTTTCCTGTCACTCAGGAGAGAGGCATTTCACATTCATAGCCTCGTGGCTGGGAGGTATACCCTTGGCGGTGCTGACAAACAATAGATACAGAACCTATGAGGAGGGAAAGCCCATTCTGGACAGGGTTATTGCAAATAGATCTCTGCTGTCCAGGCTAGAGTCTGTAAGCTGTAGGTGATGAGAAGGAAGTGGAGTCACACATCTTGGATCTGAATAGGGCCAAAGAACATCCAGGCAGAAACTTTTTGGAAGGAGGTTGGACATGCCAGACTCACACCACCGAAAAACAGATACCTATATATTTCACTCCTTTTATCTTGCAGAGAAATTTTCTACCCAATCCTCCACGAAAATACGCCAAGAGAAAACAGGTGAGTTCTCATCATGTGATGTTACACACACGGCATCTTATTTTACGGTGTCTCAGTTGGGTTGTTATATTTAAAGTCACCTTGCATTCCCTCCTCTACTTTTTTCTTTTCTTGTTCTCAGCCTATGTCTTTACCATGCTACTGTGTTGTGTATAAAGCTAGATTGTTGATGTTATTTCTATAAAACAGTGTTTGTTTTTCTTAGTTTCTCTCTTAACTTGGCTATCATAGAAGCAATTGAGACTCTTTTACTTGTTTATAAATCTTTACAGCCAAGGAGGAGAATTTAAACTGACCACAATTTTCCTATGGGTGAGCCTATAAAAGCGGCTTCTGGCTAGAAACTGCATGGGGTCACAAAGGGAGGCTCTTTGATCTGTAGATAGGCCTCTTTGCAGAGATCTCCAATAAGTTGATGTAAACTTAGGCTGGGTAAGAGGCCCTGAGTCTGCTAACTTATTTGCAAATTTACAGCGAAGTAAGAAATACAAGAGAAATAGAAAATAAACCACTCACACACATACATTCGAGAGAAAAGGTAGCTGGAATTAGGCATCTTGACTTCAACTAAAGTCAGATTTCCCAATTTTCAGCACATACATTCAAGAGAAAAGGATCAAGAGAAGAGGTGGATGACGTCAGGCAGCTTAACTTCGACTGAAGTGAAGCTTCCCAAATTTCCAGCCCTGTTTATTGTAGAAGACTGTACTTATACTTCTGAGAAAAGGGAGTTACCTCATAGTCAAAAGAGTACAATTAATCACAAAAACAGATGAATTCTAAAATACAACCAGTTAAATGTTTTAAGGCTAAACATTTCTTATCTATGTATCCACTACATAAGTTCATAGTGAGTTCAGAATGATGAAGGTTGACAGAGTCTAAGGTTAATAAGGTCTGAAACTTACAATAGTACACAACTTACCAATTAAAACGGACCTAACTATACATTATCCAGCTATCTCTTAGTTCATTATGAGCCCAGGACAATAATTTTTATCTATCTTTCATTCCAAGAAATAGTAAATTCAGACATATCTAGGTAGCTTCATTCCACTTAGGTCATGTTTAAACAAACTTGCCCATATTTATGGTGAAAATACCAGGATTCGTGGTGCCATCTGCAGTAGAGGCTTATCTGAAGCCACAAATCTGCTAGTAGGCTATCCTTAGTGAGGCATCTGGAGGTCCACAAAAGTATTTATTGCAGCCATAAACTAACTTTAACTTTTAAAGCTATTTGAATCAAATCAGGGATTCCATAACCAGGGATTAATTCATCTGAATAACAAACAGTACATCTTCAATAAGATCCTGTAGGAAGTTTGCTCAATCAGAGCTGGTCAGTACCCAGAAAATAACAATTCACACCAATGCTAGATGTTTTTGTTTTTTGAGACAGGGTTTCTCTGTGTAATCTTGGCTATCCTGGACTTACTTTTGTAGACTAAGCTGGCCTTAGACTCACAGTGATCCACCTGCCTCTGCCTCCCTGGGTGCTGGGATTAAAGGCATATGCCACCATGCCCAGCTCTAATGCCAGATTTTAGAGAGATGTAGCAGTGCACAATTGACAGGGTAGTCAGAGGTTGGAAGCAATTCTGGGGTACATCATGATACAGACCTTGCAAATACTGGATCACCTCCAGAGATCTCTCATGCCTACTGGACTTTCCCAAATCAATGGCTCCTGACAACATGTCAGCAGAGGCTGGAAGCAGTTTGGGGGTGCATCCTGGTATAAGACCCTGCAAACACCAGATCACCTCCTAGACAGCCCACATGTCTGGTGAGCTTCCTTAACAGGGCGGCTCTTGGCACAGGATGCTCATTCAGTGAATGCTTTAAAGGCCAGTACCTCTACCTTATCCCAAGTGCTAAGAGTATTTTCGTCTGGATTACTCGAATGAGCTAGAAATGCCCAACCCAGGTAACTCATCCTTACTCCTGGGTGCAATGCTTTTTCATAATAAGGGGCACAGGTCTCTTATTCTATGTCTCTGTTTGTAAAAACAGAATTCCCAGAGAATTAGAATCCAAGATCCACTTCCACTTTCATTAGTTTCCCAGGACCTCTTCATCTGCTCAGAAGCTTCGATTCTGAAAACTTTCATGTCACTAGCAGCATCACGTGACAGCTTTCCAACTCGTCACAAGACTGTTTAAACTTTCTGGTGATGACTGGTTTGTGTCAGGAAGTGCTGGATACTCACCATAGCCATCACTTCTGTATGATGACATCTGCATTGAGACACCTGGGCTCTCCTTTTCCAGAGTGAAGCCACATTTATTCATCTGTGTAATGCACAATTACAAAGTATTCACAGAATGTCCAAGGACTGGTAGAGAAGATAGTACCAATAGCTCTGACTGACCTCAAGTGTTCTGTCAAAGTCAATGTCTACATTAAAGAATAACCAATAGTGTAAAGTGGGGGCAGGGTCTAGAACAGTGGACAGTGACAGGACCACCTCTTGGGTTAGTGTGGCCTCGGTTGTGCTTGCCTCCAGCTCTCTGCCCTGGACTGGAGTTAAGAGCTATGACTGTCTGTATCACAGAAGGCAAGGATGAAAAGTCATTCTGATGGATATGCAAAAGCAGTGTGAATTCCATTGTTGCCTCTTAACACTGCAGCCAGCATGACATTCCTTTGAGCTTTGGATAGGGAGGCCATAGCAATTAGTCAATAGACAAACCACCAAGAATGATGCCTAAAGACACGCTTCTCCTGAAGGCAGAGATGGCCCAGGGTACCAAACAGTTGACCCTATCACCTTGCTACTTCTGTTCTCCCACTACTCAGCCCATGGTGGACCAGTCCTTAAGCCAAGCTCATGCTTGTCCCTCAGATGGTCACAGGAAGGTAGAAAATTTCCCAACAGCCCATGGACTACATAGGTGTCCTGGCCTATGGGACAAGTAGAACACAGTTTCCTGGAAGAGGGAGTGGGGGTTGAAAAAAGGAGGACAGAGATGTGAGAAATATGAAGCCAAGTTTAGAAAGTCCCAATCAAGGCTTACTTCATTACAAGTGAGTACAGTTTATATAGGAAGGACACTATAAGCTCTATTACAATCTCACTTCCCCCAGCCCCCAGGCAAGAATACAATCCTCTGAGTAGTTCCCTGTAAGAACTTCCTTAATCCATTTCTTTCAAAGGTAAGCAATCCGAAGATAGCCTAAACACAAGACCTCCTTCAGCCAAGACCAACAACTTGAAGGTCACAGCATGGAGCCTAAGCACAAGATTTCTAGCATGGCTGAATTTAGCATGGCTCCCCACATCTTGTCCTTCTTTTTAAGTTTATGAAGCACCTGTCTTAGGTTGGTTAACTAAAAACCCTTCTTACCAGTCATCCAGGTCCTGGATATAATTTTCACAAGCCTCTGTCTTAGGTCGATAGGATTTAGAATCGCTCTTACCCATAATTGGCTGCCTTCATGTCACACAGGGTTAAGAGAGTGCTTCAGATCTATACCATGAACTCATATTTGTATTGACTGCAATTGCTGAGTCATGAGTTGTGTTAGGCAAGGAAGGAAGGCACAGGCTATCATTTCAAGCTCTGCCATCCCCGCCAAGGATAATCCTTGCTGTAGAATACTGTTAATTCTAAAGAGATTATATTGAATGCCAATTGAGTTGCATCATACTTATAAGGAGTCTAGGGAAATGTAGCATGACATTGTAACTTGCTCAGTCATCTCAAATCTCTAACCTCTTAGTTAAGGCATAAACAATATTAGTAAAGCAATTGCAAAAACAATAGTAGATACAAGAATAATAACAGAGAGTTTTTACCACTCAACAGTATACTCCAAGTCCCTTTTCAGTTCTCCATAATCCGGCAAATAAAACTGACCCTAACAATTAAGGTGGAAAAGTACTTGTAAAGCTTAAAATTTGAGCTTTTGGAAGGAAAATATTCCAGAGGAGTCTCTGCAAAGCACTGTTTCCAAAGTTCAGTCAGGTCAGCAAACTCTTGAAGTCTGCAAGGAGGATGTCTCATGGGTGCTGGAATACTCGAATTCTCCTTTCCCCTTTATACACAGGGCAATCAAGCAGTCCAGTGTTGTTGACATACGTTATCCCAAGAATCAGGTTGAAGAAAAGGAGGATCAGGAATAACTGTCCAATGAAGCTTCACCTCCGACCTTGGCATCATCAGTAAACTCATCCATGCCAGCATCCATTTGACACACAAGCCTCTTGGGTATCCAGCGTGCAGCATCATGTTCCTGTGAGAAAACACAAACAGTGCCTCGACCCCATATTAATACAGCGTGGGGTCCATTTGGCTGTCCAGTTAAAGGATCCTCCCATGTCACTCTAGTGAAGGATGACTGAGTATTAGTGTGCTGCAGAATTTCCTTTGGCAATAAGCAGTAAAAATTTTAAAATAAAGAGAGCGTGACTCAAATCATTTTTAGGTGATTGGGGTATAGTTCCCCCTTCTTTACTTTTGTAAATAGGTTTGTATGGTACAATGAGCTCATTTCACCATTTCTTGTAGCTTCTCTAGTCTGGAGAGAAGCAAATACACATCCAGAATAGGTATCCATGGAAACATGAACACATTTTAACCTTTCAAATTCAGGTGAGCTTACCAGAGCTCAGAAGAAAAGAGCTTACATCTCTGCAAGTAACTTAGCTTATCAGCAGGGTATCATGCCCTGTGGAGACCAGGTTCTGCCTGCCTCTGCCTCCTGAGTGCTGGGATTAAAGGCATGCACCACCACTGCCCTGTTTAATTATTTCATCTCAATTCCAGTTTAAAAAAAAAAATCTTTAAACATATCAAGCAAAAGTTAATCAGGGAAATCAGAAAATTATAAGCCTTGGGTCAGTTGTGCCAATTTAGTCTTTAGTTAGTGAAATCCTGTCCACCATTCCTTGGAATTTAGTTACTGATATCTCTTTCTGGTGGGCCTTTTCCAGAAAGCCCTGACAAACACCTTGCAGCTAAGGTGCTTTGGATTTCAGCTGCTATGAACTCTAAGGAGTCGGGTTCCTTCCCTTTAGTTGCCAGAAACTCAGCCTCACATCTCTCGGCTCTCTACCTTTTCCCCTGAACCTTTTTAGAAAGGGTAAGGAGAAGTGAGACTATAACTAAGCTCATTGCAAACAAATTCATAAGCACCAAAACAAAGCCAAAAAAAAGATCTAGGAGCCTGCCATGGTACCTTGGAAAGGGGCCATAGCAGTTTTATTTTATTCTTCTTCTAGGCCAGTTAACTCCATTATCTAGGTCAGTTTAGAAAACTATCAGCCTCCTAGGTCCGCCTCTCCAACAGGCCACCATTCTAGCCTTACGCTTGTTTAGCTAGTTTGATCCAAGCTGGAAACTCCTGGTTCCAAGAACAAAACTAGTTTAATCTCTCTTTTTTGAGAATCACTGAAATGAGTTAGAAAAATGACCAGCAGGTAAAGCCTGGCCCTCTTTATAGAACATAAAAGATAAAACAACATTTAAATAATTAGACAAATTTACAGACATAGAAACAAAATTTGACATATTGGCCATAAAACAAACAGTCTGACAGGCAAGACAAAACAACACAGTTTCGAAACTTTGACAATATACGGCATGCCTGGGGTCTATACTATAACTAATGTTTTTCAGTAGGGTCTTGTTGCACCACGGAAAAAGCTGGAGGTGCTAGAGGTGGTGGCCACCAGTCAGGCTCATGATGGGGGTCAAGAACACCCCTGATCATTACCCAAAGTGAAAAATCCATGGCAAGTGTCTCTTCAGGTCTCTTTATAACATAGTGACACTGCAATCTTTTACCAACTTTATCCCACATCTCCAAATTGACTGTTCCTTCTTCAAGATACCACAGACATACTTCATTGACAAAATCTAACAATTCAACCAATTGTTCAGTATTTACCTTTATTCTTCACGTTTGAAGCTTATATTTCAGTGTCTGTCTGAATAAATCTTTGCTATTGCTCTGTCCCATGTTTTCGTTGCTCGCCTTACCATTTCTCTGCGAAGCAGGTGACTTCAGGGGAACCCTTCCACTTGTCTTTTCGAAGGCACCCTTCAAAGCAACATCCATCACTTAGCCCCTCATTTCCAGGCCCCTCTTTTCGGGCGCCATATGTCCTGACCCATGGGACAAGTTGAACACAGTTCCCTGTGGAGTAGGGATTGAAAAAAGGCTGCTATGACAAATGGATTGAGCTAGAGATGATCATAATGAGTGAGTTAACCCAGAAGCAGAAAGACTCAAATGGTATATACTCACTTATATCTGCATACTAGCCCAATGGGCATGTCCCATGAAAGCCTTCCCTTACCAGGAAACTGGGACCAAGGGGAGGACATCCTATTGGGACTATAGATGAGAGAACAATGGGAGAATAGCAATGTAGAAGGATCCAGTGGGTCCTAGAAACCTACAAGTAGAACATTATGATAGGCAGATTTGGGTCATGGAGTTCCGCTCGAACTAAGGCCCTAGCCAAGGACAATACAGGTGGTAAAATTTAAACCCCTACCCTGATCTAACCCATGGACAGGACAGTCTCCACACTTGAGTGGAGAGAGGGATTTGACTTTCTCAAGTACTCTGGTGCCTCACATTTGACTATGTCCCCTGGCGGGGGAGACCTAGTGGCACTCAAAGGAAGGACAGCAGGTCACTGAGAAGAGACTTGATACCCTATGAGCATATACAGAGGGAGGTAATCCCTCTGAGGAACAGTCATAGGGGAGGGGAATAAGGGGAAAATGGGAGGGAGGGGAGAATGGGAGGATACAAGGGATGGGATAACCATAGAGATGTAACAAGAATAAATTAATTAAAAATAAATAAATAAAAATATAAAAAAAAAGAAAAAAGAAAAAAGAAAAAAGGGGGGCACAGACACGAGAAATCTGAAGCCAAGTCTAGAAAGTCCTGACCAAGGTTTACTTTATTACAAGTGAGTACGGTTTATATAGCAAGAACACTACAAGCTCTAATACAGTCTCACTTCCCCCAGCCCCCAGGCAAGAATACAGTCCTCTGAGTAGTTCTCTGTAAGACCCTCCTTATTTCTTTCAAAGGTAAACAATCCAAAGATAGCGTAAACACAAGACCTCCTTCAGCCAACGTCAACAACTTGAAGGTCACAGCATGGAGCCTAAGCACAGGATTTTAGCATGGCTGAATTTAGCATGGCTTCCCACACATGGGAGGGTTTTTTCCCTTTTATATCATCCCTCCTTCTTTCTCTTCCTGTCTTCCTTCCTTGATTTTTTTTGAGGTGGGGTCTTATGTAAACCAAAATAATCTCAAACTCACTATATAGCCAAGAATGGCCCTGAGAGCCCTTGATTCTCCTGTCTCAACTTTCCAGTGCCAAGACTGGGATTTTTCTGTGTTCCTATAGAACCACTTCTCATTTCTCAAACCATTCCCATCTTCCCTGAAGTTGGGACCAGAAACGTATGTGTTCCGGTGCACATGTCATTAAGATACTTCCAGGTTCCTGTGTTAACAGTGATCATAGAAAAACCCCACCAACCTCTGAAGGGAGGCTTTGAGGAACTCATTTGAATAACTTTCTGAGTCACGGGCTTCCCACAGGTGTGACGGGTAACAAATAGACTCCCCTAGGCCCTCTCAGTTATTTATGGGGTTTGTTTGTTTGTGGGTGTTGTTGTTGTTGTTGTCGATGTTACAAGGCTTCAAGATGTCTTCAAACTCATGATTCTCTTGCCTTAATCTCCTGAGTCGGGTGCTGGTGAGGTAGCTAAGCTACATCTGGATCTGTAGGCCTGGTTTGAGCTACCATGACCTCAAAGGCCACCCCTTAGTGACACACTTCCTCCAACAAAGCCGTACCTACTCCAACAAGGCCACACCTCCTAAAAGTGTCACTCCCTGGTGACTTATCTATGGGGCCATTTTTTTTTATCCAAACCACCACACTAGTCTTTCTGTGTCAGGGTCTTTGGTTTTTACAAGGAAGATGGTTTTGGCTCAGTGGTGGCCCAGTGGGGCTCATCCCAGTGATGCAGATGTTCTACCTTCTAGATGGAGAACTCCGACGAATGTGAGATGTGCCGGTATGAAGGAATGCTCTTCTGCTGTGATACCTGTCCCAGAGCCTTCCATGAAGAGTGTCACATCCCAGCGGTGGACATCGAGAAGTGAGACACGATGCCTTCTCTGTCTCCTTGACACCCTTTCCTTGTCATGCACATTACTCTTCTAGAGTGGCAACTTGTGTCTTGAGAGGGGAAAGCAAATGGCTCTTAATAACAAATACCAAACAGGAAGATTCAGAGGGCTGTGTCCAGATGTTGTCAGCAAAAGGTTAATATTCTCTGGGTTAGGGAGGCATCTCTCCTGGTGCAAAGGCTGGGCCCTTTGCCTGCACGCTGCTACTGCTTTTTCTCAAAAGCTGTGCACCAAACCCTTTTGTCCACCAGATTGGGAGTGTCTGTTTGTCACATTTCACCAGGTTGTAATGGACCCTTGGAAGTCCAGGGTTCCCAGAGTTTTTCGAAGACCATTTTACTGTGTTCAGACTGGACAGCCTGCTCTCCTGTGCTTCCAGCAACCTCTGACAAGAAATGGGGACCCACCACCCACTCTAAAGCCCACTTTCCAAGGACTGGCTCCTGATATGAAGGAATTAAAATCCTAAGCGGGGAGGGGGGTCAGGGGTGGGGGAGGAGGGTCCTTCCGAGCCTGGAAGTCCCTCCCCCAGATGAATGATCAGCCACCCCTGAGGGCAGAGTGGCAGGCATAGGCACAGTGGCTGTTTTCAAAGGTCTGAACCCTGCTCACTTTATGTCCTGTCTTTCAGGACACCGTGGAGTTGTGTCTTCTGTAGGATTCAATCCTTAGGAAGCCAAGAGAGTTGTCCAGAATCCGAGATACTGCAGAGGCAGATGTCGCCCCAGGAACAGTTGGTGAGTCACTGTGAACCCCACACATTCTCCCTTCCTCTGGAAGAAGACAAACAGGCTGGGAGCTAGAAGGATAGAACCCAAAGGGAGCCTGCTGCTCCAGCATGCTGCTCTCAGAGCATAATCCCTTGGTATAAAAACTAACTCAATCATTAATGGCAAGAGCCAAGAGGCTCTCGTGTTGGGCAAACTTCCAGGTGGGTTTGCGTGGTGCCTCCCCTGCCCCCCCCCCCCGCCGGGATGTGTATAGACTCTGCCTTTCCAAGTCTCTGGCTTGAGTCCTTTATTCTTGCAGAAGTGTGAATTTGTTCTCCTGAAAGTCTATTGCTGTCCCGAGAGATCCTTTTTTTCCAAGATGCCATATTATTGTTATGTAAGTAAAGCTGCTGAACCCCTGATTCCTGGCTTCCATGATGCCATGGGACTGAGACGGGCACTTGTGGGATTGTCATCAGAATTCCCCAGGAACACAGGCTCTGTTGTTTCTGTGGAGTTTCTGGGACTCCGTGGAAGGTAAATGCTGAGCGATGTCAGTCACTCTCCCCTTGCTCTTTCTCTCTCCAGTTTCGTGACGTGGCGGAACCTATGTGGCTAGACAGGATCAAGAGAAAGCTGAGTGCACAGGCTTACTCCAAAGTGGAAGAGTTTGTGAATGACATGAGGCTCATCTTCCAGAATCACAGAAGTACGTTCAAGGTCAGTGTCCCTCTCTGCCTGCATCTCATCTTCCGGGTTACTCAGCACCTCCTTTTCTGGTTAGTTTCCCACATCTTTCTGTAATAAGGTTCCATAAACAAGAGATCTGAGGGGGCCAGACACAGTGGTACATACCTGTGATGGCAGTATCCAAAAGGCTGAGGTAGGAGGATTGTCTTGTGTTCAAAGCCTGCCTGGTCTACGGTATGAGACCATACCTCAGAAAACAAAAACTACAGCATCAAAACAAACAAAAACAAAAACAGAACAAAACAAAAGAACTGGAAGTGATTTTTGTTTTGTTTTGTTTAAGATCTAGACTGTGTCTCACCAACAAAAAGATCCTCAGTACCACAGAGCTCATTTCTCTGCTGTTCTACAAGCCTAGAGGACCACACAGAGGAAAATTAAGCCAACACCCTCCCCCCCCACACACACAGATGAGAATAATTTTTAAAGTATTTGTATGCCCAATTTGGGTGTGGTAGCACAGGATTTTAATCTTAGCATATGGGAGGCAGAGGCAGGCAGATCTCTGAGTCTGAGTGAGGCCAGCCTGGTCTATAGAGCAAGTTCAAGGATAGCCAGGGCTACGCAGAGAAATCCTGTCTGGAAAATAAAAAGTGTGTGTGTGTGTGTGTGTGTGTGTGTGTGTGTGTGTGTGTGTGTGAAATAAGCAAACTTGTAGGTCATTCTTCATGTCTCAGCTTCTTTGAGACAACACCTCACCACTGTGCAGAGCTGGGATTACAGATGAATGTGCCCTACATGCAGCTTTCCACGGGCTTTGGGGACCTGAACTCAGTTTTTCACACTTGTGTGGCAAACACTGACCCAATGAGCCATCTCCCTAGCCTGAGCATTTTTCTGCTTCTAACCTTCCCGTAAGCAGGATTATGAGAAATATTAAAGCCTGTGTCTCTTTACACATGAATGAACCATGAAGTTAGCAGAGGTTAGACGTAGCAAGGAGGAGGAGATGGCTCTTCCCCTGATGACGATCACAATCAATCTTGTCTTTGTTATATTTTTTTCCCTAGGATGCTAAGTTTGGCCAAATGGGACTTATACTGGAGTCTAAGTTTGAGACAAATTTCAAGGAAGTGTTTGCTGTCCAGGAAACAAATGAAAAGAGCTGACTGACATCACAGAATCTGCTGGTGTCCTGGCACCGATCTGCCTATCTGGCCATGTCTTCCCACTTGTAGCAATGGGCGTGCTCTATTGACTCCACCATCCCCAGAGGATCACTCTGGGTCACATGGAGACAGCTGCAGCTGGGAGTTACATCACCTGGACTTGGGAGTCCATCTCCCGGCCTCCAGCTGGAATCAAGGATGTGGTATGTTGCTGTTGGAGCCTTTATCTAGCTGGCTTAGTACCCCCCAACACACACACACACACACACACACACACACACACATACACACTGCTTTCCTTGTCTCCTACTACAGAGGGAAATTCACAGTAAATCACAAATTTCCAAGACTTCAAAGCATGTGGTAGCTCGCTCCTGTCTCAGTCCTTGGGAACCTGAGGCAGGAGGATAACTGCAAGTGTGATGCCAGCCTGGGCAATATAGTGACTTTTAGCTACTCTGGGTTATAAAGAGCACGATTCAGGAAAAAACAAACCACTCACCAAGTAAGAAAAAAAAAAAAAAGACCTTGACTCTGGATCTTTCTAGGAGACTCATTGTAAGACAATGTCCTACAAGCAAAGCCTCAGGGTGATGTTGTAGAGTTGGGCCACTGCCAAGCCAAAAGGTAATTGTTGGAGTCTCCTTCCTCGAGTGGTTAACCAACACAGGGGCCAAATTTTAACCTATAGAAAGGCATTGAAAGCTGGGTGGAGTGGTGCATTCCTCTAATCCCAGCACTCAGGGAGGCAGAGGCAGGCAGATCGTTGTGAGTTCGAGGCCAGCCTGGTCTACAAAGCAAGTCCAGGATAGCCAAGGCTAACACAGAGAGACCCTGTCTTGAAAAAAACTAAAACCAACCAACCAAGCAACCAAACACACATGCAAACAAACAAACAAACAAACAGATTATGCGAGCTACAGGCAAGTAAAGTGGCATATTTGCTAGTGGGTGGAGAAAAGGTAACTCTTAAGAAAGATGGGTTTTGGTGGCACTTGCTATGTTCTACTAATAGATTGATATGAGCTACTTAGATCTAGTAATCCCAAGTAACCATGAGAAAAGACACTAAGGCCTGCAGCTAGAAGTCAGGCAGCAGCAAAGGCACATGCCAGGCCCTTGTATTCAGAAAGACAGAGCTCCGGAGAAGACTAGACTCTAGGTTCAGGAAGTGTCAATGTCAATGTAAGGGTCCTGAGACTCAGACAGGGGCACTGAAATAGGTGCATGAGGACTTTGAACTTGTTTCCCCTGAACTTGTTGCCTATGGAAGAATCCCTTTGAAAAGCCACCCACACCCCCTGTCTTGCTTGAACCAAGACTATCCCAGGGGCCTCCCAGCGTGGCTCAAGAGACACTGGATAAAGAAAGCAGAAATGCTAAACGGGCTAACAGAGCTATCAATACTTTAAAAAAAAAAAAACTTTATTGAATCATTGTAAGTTTGACATCATTGTCCCCAATCCCACTCATCTTCTAGTCCCTTCCTATGTGACCTCTGTGCTTGCAACCCCCCCTCCCCGCCACCGGAAGAAACAACAACAACAAAACCATCTTGCCATGAAAGCTGCAGTGTGCCACACAGCATACCTTTTTACCCAAACCTCGTTTTTTTGTTTGTTTGGTTTTTTTTTTTGCAAGTGAGTCACTGGTCTGTTTTGAGGCCTCTGGCTTCTGCTACATTATCAATACTGAATCCTCAAGAGGACTTGTCTTGGGATATTCTGTTGTTGCCTTGTGTCCTGGAGATCCTGCTACTGGGGGTCTGTAGCACTGGTTTCTTCACGTGATTCAGCAGTTCGTAGATAAGGTTGATGTGTGGGTGGACCAACTCAAAAGTCCTGGACCTGGGCCTGGATGGTAGCCGAGTTGGTCAGCCCAAACGCTCTCCCACGCCCATGAGTTATCAATACTTAAGTGTTATTCTGTGCTGCAGAATCTAATCCATCTGGAGACGGCCAAGGGCTATGATTCTAGGATGTCTGTGCAGGTTTGGCATAGCTTCAGCACACATTAAAGAAGCAGAGGGACTACTGGTGGAACTCCGATCTCAGACTTGGGGGTAAAAACATAACTGAAATGATGAGATAGCTCTACTCTTTAGCTCTAACCCTAAAAATGGGTCCATGAGATAGATGACTGTGGTCCTCAGGGCCATTCAGAAGCATGAACTTAATGAGGTGGCAAGCAACGCACTGTTGGGGTCATGAGCATCCTGAATCAGCTTAGCAGAGGATGCTCTCTGTAGGATGGAATCATGGTGGGGCCATCTCCCACTTCCTACTTCTGTAGTAGCAACAGAAACATTGGGTTCCAGATAACCAGAAACACACAACTGTTGGAGACAAAGTAGTTTCCGTAGAGAGACAGCTGGAGACCTTGTTTGTAGGTGCCTGTGGAGACAGCTAATTGGATACAATGTTTCTACAGTCATGGGCAGCCCATAATGATACCCCTTCGTAGATATCACCAAAAGAGTAGAGGAAACAGAGGAGCATGTGGTGGAAGTCAGCCATTCCAATAAAAGCCTAGATCCTTTTCCCAATTTCCAATTTGAACCAGTTCCCAGTGGGACTCAGAACTCATCGAAAGAACCGGGGCCTGTTTCCCAGCAGAATGAGCTTTGCAAGTGCATATACACTGGTGTCAGTCCTGAGCCTGGGTCCAGTTTTTCCCTTCAGGGTGTCTAGGCACTGATGCTAGACTCAAAGGAATGGACCGTAGCCAGGTGTGGGTGGCGGTCTTCAGATCCCAGTCTGGAGGTAAATGCCTGGAGGGAGAAAGCCTTTTTGCCTGGCACTCTTTGAGTGTTACAGAGCTCTCCCAATGATACAGCAGCAACACAGCTCTCTTTACTGGGGAAGTGGGTAGGGCTTTTCAGGTGAGTGAACATCGTTGGCTGAGGCTGGGGTGCTGGGAATGCTTCATTTGCATGGAGAGGAATTCCAGGTGCTAGGCTATGTGACTACCTCAAGAATTGGGGGTGGGGGGAGGTCACAGGGCTGTTCACACCAGGGCATGCAGGCACAGAACAGGAAGGGAACAATCTTTATTCCTGCAGGTTCAAGATTGAGATAGATTTTCATGGTTTGGACATACCTTGGCCTGGCTTTAGTTCTATGCTTGTTTTCCAAAGTTGCACAGTTCACGTTCCATTTATTGACACTGACTCATGCCAGGGAAAGGAATGTATGGTCTTCCATGGAATGTTAGACCCAGCATCTGAGCTGATGCTGCTATTTGGGAAGCCAAGGCTCCATCACTGTCTGCTGATAGAAGAGGCTATGGAGAGGCCAGGTCATATCCCTGTCACAGTGAGTGCACTGGATCTCCAGAGCCACCCAGCAACCATTTCCCTGGTTCCTAAATGTATGATCAGGGTAGTTACAGCAGTTAATTGAGATGGCTTTTTCAACTATGAAATAACAAAGACTGTCTCAGAAAGACCAAGCAGATGGAGGTGGACGCTGAAATTTCCCATGGGACAAATCGTAGAAAGCAGTATTCCAGCACAATCCAGGTAATGGCAGGGCTAGTGTCACTTTGCTATCCCAACTGCACCTCCATTCAGTTCAGCAGGCCACAGTCTGCAAAGGCTAAGCCCTTCATGGCTGCTAGCTGACTTCTAGAAACTTACCCAATAAGGAGAGAAGCCCTAATGGTACTTGTACCAGATGTGCTGCTCGCCTGCTTTGTATGTACGGATGTTTTGCCTTCATACATGCCTGTGCTCCACATTCGTGCTCTGAGGAGGCTGGAAGAGATGTTGGATGCTAGAACTGCAGGGACAGATGCGAGCCATCAAGTGGGTACTGAGAATCAAACCCAGGTCTTTTGGAAGGGCAGCCAGAGCTATCAACCTCAAAGCCATCTCTCCTGTCCCCAGATGGGATGTCTTTATTATAGCCTCCTGGAAAGTGCTGTACAGCTATTACTATGGAAAATCTACCAGGAAGTGCTAAGTTAAATACAATTGTCTGCATGGATTGGACAACACTACATGTATAGTTTTACCTTATTGGAAAGTGAGCGCTCCTGGTTTCTGTAAAAAAAACATAACCTTTCCGTTAGGCCTGGTGGGACACACCTTTAATCCTAACACTCAGAAGAAAAGAGAGGTGAGGTCAAGGCCAGTCTGGTCTACACTTATAAAGTTCCAGGATTGTAAAACTCCTCTCTCTCTCTCTCTCTCTCTCTCTCTCTCTCTCTCTCTCTCTCTCTCACACACACACACACACACACACACACACAGAGAGAGAGAGAGAGAGAAAGAGAGAGAGAGGGAGGGAGGGAGGGAGAGCGCTCATCTGGACACCGTGTGTTATTGTACCCATCTATACTGGTAACTGTACATTCAATGAATCTGACAAGCAGGTACTCTTGAGTATTTTGAGTACCTTGGTAAGTCATAGGCTCTCTCAGAGTTAAGAGGTAAATCTTACAAAGATCCAGATGTCTGGTATGCAGATAAGTGCCCAGGGGTATGGTTTTTGGTATCTCCCCTTCACAGCACCAAGCCCTCATACTGTGTGTGCATCTCCTACAAGCAAGAAACACAAATTTGAGAAGACTGCTGCTGTCCAGCAGAGGGATGAGGTAACTCCAGTCCAGTCAGAAGGACGGAGAGCCTGGAGCTCAGCTCCTTGCATCTGCTGGAACAGATGAGAAAAATGGCTGTGGTTGCCATTCTGATGAAAACCATTCAAGGCTCTTGAATCCTATGTGTACCGGCTGCTTTTATGTGTCAATTTGACAGCAGCTCAAGTTACCAGAGAGAAAAGAGCCTTGGTTGAGGGAATGCCTCCATGAGATCCAGATGTGAGGCATTTTCTTATTAATGATCAACGGGAGAGGGCCCAGCCCATCATGGGTGAAGCCATCCCTGGGCTGGTGGTCCTGGCTTCTATAAGAAAGCAGGCTGGGCAAGCCAGGGGAAGCAAGCCAGTAAGAGACACACCTCCATGGCCTCTGTATCAGCTTCTGCCTCCAGGATCCTGCCCTACTTGAGTTCCTATCCTGACTTCATTCAATAATGAACAAAATTAGAAGTATAAGTTGAATTAAACACTTTCATCCCCAACTTGCTTTTTGGTCATATTGTTTTGTCAGCAATAAAAACCCCAACTAAGACATGTGTGTTTGATTGGGTGTTGGGATAGAAGGTGTGCTGTCTTAATTAATAAATTGTGCTAATCAATGTTTGCTACCTAATAATGGATAATGGATATTATCACCAGTAATCAAAGCACTATTGTGCAGGTCAAGGTATTTGCCTTTTGTCAAGCCTTAGTTGCAGTGGGCCATTTTTGGTTACTGTTGCTGGTGTGAGCAAGAATTGCTTATACTAAAAGTGGGACAAACAGAGATTCTGAAGTCAGCCCATGTGGATGGAAACCTACCATTGTCCACTGGCCAGGTGTCTGTGGGTAATTTACTTACCCTTGTCCTTGTCCCCTCTGTATCATGAAGGTGCTAGATATACATTGCCATGAGGCAAGTTGATTGGTTCATATTAATCATGTGATTATAAAGAGGTTGGCCCTGTATTTAATGCGCAAAATATAAGCATCCTTCAATGAGTCAAGACTCATTAGTGCTCAGAGAGATTTAATTTATATATACAGCAAAAGGGACATCACTGATGAGATCCACAGTGGTGCAGTGAAAGGGCAGGAAGCCTGGAATGTTGAGCTGGCAAACAGCCCAGAAACCAAGACAGCTCTGGCCATTGACATCAGAAACACCACTTGGAATTTCTGGTTAAAGGGCCTGATGATCAGCTACAAGCTGTTAAAAAGAAAAGAAGAGAGTGAGCAAACAAAAACATATTTTTATGACTCTTCAGTCCAATGTGTAGGAATTCCCCCCAAAACTATAGAACTGGCTGGGATTGCTCTAATGTGTTGGCTAATGATCCCTCTACCTATAAGCTAAAGGAGGAGAGAATGTACACACCAAGGTACTGGGTACCACTAGAAAATGGGGCCACGGAAGGCTGGACAGCTGAGGAAAGCATGGCTGATGGATGGAACCAACCTGGGGAGCATCTAGTGTGCATCACTGCTGTCCAGTGGAGGAATGGGCCAATTCCAGCCAGTCTGCAGGGTGAAGACCCAGCAGCCGAGCTGCTTGAGTCTGCTGGAACACAATCACTGTTTACACTGCACTGTGGATGGAGGCAAAGGCTGAGCTGGTCAGGCCATTGTTCAGTCCACCTTGTTGGACAGCCAAGAGCAATGAAGGAGCCTAAAGCTGTCAGTCATCTATCCTGAACTCAGGGTGCAGGTGTTTTCTGCAAGCTTGCAGAGCCCAGCAGTGCTTTTACTCTGCTGATTGTGTGAGGCCCTTGGAGCTGCTAGAGAGCCTGCCTGTTCTGAGCCGAGAAGTCAAAGACTCTTGGTAGTGACCCTTAGCCTGAATTCCCAGTATCACTCTTCAGGGTTGATAGGTTATCTCACGGATGAAATGAGCCAATTCAAGCCAAATTAAAAGTGAAAAAAAAAAAAAGCAGCTGTAATGGGAGCTGCTCTTGGGCAGTTCACCAGTCCCAAGGAATGGGGATAAGGAAGTTGTGGTGGAGAAAGAGACAGAAAAGCAGGGGGGAGAGAAGGGGGGCAGAAAAGCAGGGGGGAGGGGGAGGGTCAGAAAAGCAGGGGGGAGGGAGAGGGGGCAGAAAAGCAGGGGGGAGAGAAGAGGAGCAGAAAAGCAGGGGGAGGGGGAGGGTCAGAAAAACGGGGGGGAGGGTAAGAAAAGCAGGGGGAGGGGAGGGGCAGAAAAGCCGGGGGGGAGAGGGGCAGAAAACAGAGAAAGAGTGAGTGCGGAGAGAGAGAGAGAGAAAGAGAGAGAGAGAGAGAGAGAGAGAGAGAGAGAGAGAGAGCAGAGAGAGAGGGGAGGAAAGACAGGAAAAGAAAGAAAAGTTGCAGAAAGAGAGAGAAGGGAACTAAAATGTCTAGATTATTTAGTGAAGAGCCTCTGGGGGACAGGAAGGCCAGCCTCCCTCCCCCTGGGCCAGAAGGTTCATAGTAGGGGCTGGGCATGCTACTGTTCTAGCTGCTCTCATGGAACACAGCTGTGAGCCTTGTCAACACCCTGGAGCCCAGGAGCTACTAGGTCAAGCTCTAATCTGCTTGGCAGGCCAACATTTCTTACCTAGTTATGTGCTCAGAGCAATAGAGCAGGAGGCACAGGGAAGGCCATGGCCTGAATCCGTTGGAAAATAAAGACTACTTACCAAGTGTCTAAAACAAAAACTACATCTGATGCTATCACTGCATCTCCTTCCACAAAGAAAAGGAATTCTCAGGCTTCTAAGAACATCTCCTATATCAATTCTATCAAGATGGATGACAGGTATTCATCGAGCCAATTCAAGCCAAATTAGAGTATAAAGGCAGGTTTGTTGGGGAGGGAGCTCTCGGGCAGGTTTACTGGCCCCAAGGAATGGGCACAGGAAGATGCCATTGCAGAGCGGGGGTGGGGGTGGGGGTGGGGGACATTGAAGGAAGGGAGAGAGAAAGAGTGTGCACACACAAGGACGGGGGAGGGGGGTGGGGAGAGACCAAAATGTCTAGATTATATAAGGAAGAGCTTCTGGGAGAGGGAAAGCCCAGCCCCTGACTTGGAAAGTTCAGGGTAGAGGGCAGGGTATGCCAGCCACACCTTGTCACAGGTAGGGACTGAGGGATGCTGGGAGAACCTGAAGGCCAGGTCTGCTTTGATATGTTTAGTAGGTACCTCAGCCACTTGCTCAAGGTCTGAAACTCAACAATAGCCTGTATTAACTCCAACTGAAAATCTAGAATAAGTCATGTCTTCCCACAGGCCTGTTTGATAAACCTTCTGAAGTAGTGATATGAGCTAATACAAGACAAGTTAAAGTATTAAATACAGGTTTATTGAAAACAGCTCTTGACCACCAGGCAGTGGGAAGGAGGGAGGGAGGGAGGGAGAGAAAAGAGAGAGAGAGAGGAAGAAGGAGGAGGAGGAGAGAAGAGAAGAGAAGAGAAGAGAAGAGAAGAGAAGGAGAGATGAAATGCATAAAGAAGAAAAAGTACCCAAGAGAAGAGAGGGAAATCAGAATGTCTGGCTTATATAGTGAAGGGTAAGGAGAGGCTCCTGCCCCTGGCCTGGAAAGCTCAAGGTAGAAGACTGGGTATGCCATCCATGCCCTGCAGCAGGTAGGGAGCAAGGGATGCTGGGAGAAGCCCAACAGTGTTATTTACTTCACTGAAACTGGCTCGTTCTCTGGTCCTGAGTTGCATCTCTCCTACCAAAGGCACACTTCACATCTGCTGCAGCTGGGAGGGGGCGCATCTGCCCCCTGAGTAGGTAGGAAGCTCAGAGGACTTTGCCTGGATCCTCTCATGCCTCCAGAGTCAGGCTGGCTATGGGAATGATCTGGACGCTCACACTGCTGTGTGATGAGGAGGAATAAGGAAGCTTGGCTTGGAGTGCCAGCTAGGCTGTCACTCAGGTGCTGACTTTGGAAGCTGTGCAAAAAAGCCAGTAGCCTGAGGCTTATGCAGAAGGACTCAGACAAACAAAACCCAGAAGAACTACGGTTTCTGAGAGGGAAGGAGAAATCTCAGAAAAGAGGGTTCTTTTCTCTGTCTAGGTAAACAGAACTCTGTCTGTATTGAGAACTGGGCCTCGTCCTTCCAACATAGACTGCCTGCGACCTGAGCCATTATAGTCATGTGACCATCTGCAGCAACAAAGGCTTTCCAGGTCTGGCTTCAGCAGGAGTTGGTAGGTAGCTGCCTACCCAATCAGTCTCAACCCAGAATGGGCCCTCAGAAACCAAGAACCTTTTTATTCCCCCAAGTCTTCCCAGGTGCTTCTGTTCGTATCTGCAGCCTTCCATCTGACAGGCAACCTCTTCCAGTGTTGTCTCAAAACCAGAGTTTCCTCTCCTGAAACCTTCGCCCCACCCCCCTTCTCCCTAAGCCCTGTTGTATTGTCTTGACCGAAGAACATTCAATGGTTTGGGCAAGGGTGAGAGTCAAAGTCACACTTTCAGTTTTAACTACTATGCTGAAGAGATCCAGGAAACAAAGATGCCTTTAAGCCTTGCCCAAGGACAGAGACCTCCTGAAATGCTGGAGGCTACTGTTCATGGGAGATGTCAAGACGTGTTTTTACTCCCCTAAGCTGATTTGTTAGACCCAACTGCCCAGGTTGTGCTTCATCACATGCAGGCAGAAGGCACGTAGGCAGGAAATGCGACAGGATGTCTGCTTGCCTCTGATTGGACTTGATGGGAAATACAGTGGCCTTATGAGTCTGTCTCTTTAAAAGCCTCTGCAAAATGGCACCTTTTTTGTGGCTGTTTTGTGAACTGAGGGATGGAGCTGGCCAGAATCTATCATCTTGGCCAGTATTAAATTAAAACTTGCTTCAAATTTGGTTCAAAATCATGGCAGTGCTCTTATTCTGACCCAGATGGCTTACCAGAAGGCCAGAAAGTTCTAGATTCCTGTATAAACAATTCTGCAAATTTGTAGATGGAAAGTAGGGTATGAGATGTTCCTTCTCCATACCCTGGGGTAAGTAGGTGGGGCCACATTCTGATCCCTGTGTACCTCATCTCTTGGGAGTTACACCTGACTTGAAACTAGGAGACTGAGGCTGGGCGTGGTGGCGTACATCTTTAATCCCAGCACTCAGGAGACAGAGGTAGGCGGATCACTGTGAGTTCCAGGTCAGCCTGGTCTACAAAAGTGAGTCCAGGACAGCCAAGGCTACACAGAAATACCCTGTCTCAAACAAACAAACAAAAAACTCCAAACCCTAGGAGACTGGAATTCTGAAGCTTGACCCTGAGGTCCTTGGAGTGCCAGTCAGCCTCAAGACAGTACACTGATGGTTCTGGCTTTCCCTGGGGCCACTCCTCTGGGTCTCCAAGAATAGGGCTGAACCAGAAACATGTATACACTGGTTTTTCCACAGACACAGTAGCTCTGAGAAGCTTTTACAAAGCACTGTTACTTAGACTTAGATTCTGCTCTGAGTTTATTGCAGAAAAAAATTGCCCCTGGATTCCTACCTTACACCATTATCTGAGTGACACATGGTAAATCCAGGCTGAACCTGACCAATCATCTCAACTGAAAGGGCTGAAACTTCCAACACTTGGTTCTTGCAGGCAAGGTTAAAAGCTTGGCCTAGAAGCTACCATGGGTAGACGTGGCCCTTTATTCAACACAGCTCCACATTCATGGGGTGACCATCCACAGGAGGATTCCTGGATTAGAGGGCCATAGGCAAGAGGGAAAATGTCTAGGGAACCCAGAGGGGTCTCCCTTCTGTGCAGAGGGAAGAGTGCTGCGCAGACTCAGGAGGACCCTGGTTTAGAACATGGTAAAGACTACCCCAGGGGAGACTGGAGCACAGGAAGTGAGGTGCAGGGTGCTTTCCGAGGTTCTCACACAGAACATTTCTTCAAGCCCTATTGAGTCTCTTAAAATGTCATTCCATTTGTTTTGAAACTGTCAGTGCTTTGGGATGTTTAAAATCACCATCAAGTGCTGTGTGTTTAGAAGAGACTTCTGGCTTCCAGTGAGATAGGACTTCCCTGGTGCACACAAGCAGAATGCCGCTGTCTGGGAAGATGAACAGATGGATGGGCTTTTCCAGCAGATACGGATCAGCCAGATTCACAGTGCCCCCCTGACAGTTTGAACCAAGGGTCTCTTTATAGGTCAAAATCTCATATATGCTCATATATTAAGATTGTGTCATAACTTAGAGTTTCTACCACTATAGTTCTTGAAAAGGATTTTTGGGTAAAATCCATGGCAGTAGTATCCCGTGTCTAAGGAGACCAATACCTGTAATGACCACTAGGGGCTAGTGTAGCTCTTGATGGAGCCTACTCTGGTCAGAAAGTGGATACTACCCTTGGATAGAGATGATGGCTCAGTAGTTAGGAGCACTGACTGTTCTTCCTGGGCACCCTGGTTCAAATCCCAGCACCATTGGCAGCTCATAATTGTCTGTAACTCCAGTTCCAGGCATTCTGATACCTTTATACAGACATAAAAGCTGGCATAAGAAGAAAACAACAAAAAGAAAATGACAAAGGGAAGCCGCCAGCTCTTTCCTTACTGTGTGGTTCCTTACGGTGGCAGGGGGCTGTGAGGAAAGGCATGTGTGACAGCAATGGGCTGCAGAGGTTCTGGGCCTCCCATCTGTATCCAGGACACAGGGAATCTCTGTGCCTGTCCACTTGATGATACAGAAGCTAAACTGAAGAGCTATGGGTGATGATGCAGACCAGAGGTAGGAACTTCCTGGAGCCAGCATCTCTCCTCCTCCGGTTGCTGCATTATCAGGACCCTGGGCTTCTTCAAGGGTGTTTCTCATGCTCTTCAGAAGATGGTCCAGGCTTGCCCCTGTCCACCAAGTCCCTCTGAGAAAGTCTTCTCAGAAGGAGGAACAAAGAGGGACCTGCTGTGTGCTGATGACCCCTGAGGGGCCTCCTAGAAGGACTCACAGGAGGTGACTGCCCACCACCACTTATCACATCTGTACCTCAGAACGGTGGGGCTGTTCTTTGTCCTCATGCCCTGGTGGCCACTGTTGGAGCTTCCTCCTGGCCCTTGAGGTGTAGGCTCGGAAGACAACTCCCCAGAGATTGTGCTCTGACCCAAAGTGTCTGTCAAGTTGAGGGATCTCTTTTCACCCACCAGGTCTGAGAGACATCTTCCCTTGGTCAGCGTCCAGCTCCTGGCTCTCCTACTAGCCTCAAGGAGAACCTAAAAGTGTTTGGCCCTCCTTCCTCAACTCACTTCAGGCAGGGACATGACAAAATAAGGATACTACCAACCCTGGGAAAACTCAGGTACTCTCCTAGACACAGAGGAGTAGCTGAGAACACTGGATTTGAATGGAGGTTTGTTTGTTTGTTTGTTTTCCATCTTGGCATAAATAAAGTGCTCCTGGTAACTGGATCTGCATGTCTCTGGTATATCCCTTTGTAATCCTCTAGGTGACCCCCTTTCTCCTCCTCCCTGCCAGCATATTAAAAAAAAAAAAAAAAAAAGACAGAATCTCAAGGCAGCAAGTTTGATGTTAGAGAATACTTTCGTTTCTCTTTTCCCCATCAGGGTGGAGCCCTCCCTGGTAAGTTAGCAACTCGGGCTGACTTCCTGCTCTCAGCGTGGGCCACAGCACATAGGCCAGAAGCCAAGAGACCAGAGACCAAGGAAGGGATCAGAGCTCACTGTCCCAGGCTCTGGGCAGGCGTGGGAAGATGGAAGGGAGCTGCGGCGTCAGCACCAGGTGGGTCCTACTCCCTCGATGATAACTTTTCCCTCTGACAATATGAGTGAGTAACTGCAGCTTCTGTTGGTGCAAGCTACCCCACCTAGCATGACAAAGGCTTGTAGGATAATAGGAGAGGAGAGATTGTAGGACAGGGAGAGGCAGAAGCGAGAAAGAGTGAGAAGAGAGAGACAGAGAGACAGAGAGAGAGAGAACAGGAAAACAGCTGTGATTTTTAAAACTAAGATACCCGCTGGCAAACCCAGCTTGCTGTATTGCACTCAAGCCATAACTTTCTTGTTCGCCACTGCTTAGCTGTCAGAGGGAGACGATGGACACAGCTGACAGGGACTCCTGCTGCTGTCCTCTGTGGCATGGTTCTGTTATCTTATGACTCCTGAGTGCTCTTAGTCTCTCTGCCTCTCCCTGCTTTCACTAGGTCACCTCATGGGAAGAAGGCTTCATGGTAAACTGCTACCCCAACCCCCACCCCAATTCTGGTCTCCTACCTGGCTGACAGGACTTGGACTTGTCACCTAGAAAGTTGTCCCCAGGCTCCTAGTCTGAGCTCTCATTGTCAAATTTCATGCAAGGAAGACAAAAGACAAGAAAGTCCTTTGATAGCAAAGGCCAGGGCAAGCTGCGTGTTTTTTATTTTCCCTTTAGCTTTCTGTTCTAGGTGGATGGCACCTCTGACAGGAAATGGTAGGATTGTTTACTCTAGTAGTGTTTTTGTTTAGTGCAAAGGAAGTAATACAGTCCCCCCCCCCCCAGTACCACAGTGGAACCCAGGGCCTTGAGTATGCTTGACTATATATCTCTATTTAAAAATTTTTGAGTCTAGTTTTGCTAAGTTACTCACACTGGCCTTGAACTCATTCTGCAGCTCAGGCTGGCTCTGAACTTGTGATTTGTTGTTTCAGTCTTCTGATAGATTCAGGATACAGGCCTGCACCACCAGGACTGTTACACACACACACACACACACACACACACACACACACACACACACACA
>OU015743.1:23488895-23503428 GCA_907169655.1 Acomys percivali | reverse complement strand
GTGCATACAGTGTGTGTATATGTGTATGTGAATGCAGTGTGTGTGTGTGTGTGTGTGTGTGTGTGTGTGTTGGCACATGTGTGGAGATCAGAGGGAAATGTTGGATATTAGTCCTCACCTCCCACTTTCTTTGAAGGAGAGGCTCTCATTTGCCTGTGTGTTCACCAGGCGAGGTAGGTAGCGGGGCTTCCAGGCACTCTCCTGTCTCCATCGCCTATCTGGCTGCAGGTGTGCCGGGATTGCAGCCACGCCCTGAAAGCATCTGGTTTTTATGTGAGTTCTGGGGATTTGAACTCAAGTCTTTATGCTTATGAATCAAGCCACTGAGCCGCCTCCCTCGTCCTGATGTCTAATTTAATCTTAAGCATTATTTCATTGTCGTGTGTGTATGAGTGTTTTGCCTACGTGTATGTCTGTGCAATACTTCTTGCTTGGTGCCCCAGGAAGTTGGAAGAGGGTTTTAGATTCCCAGGAGTTCCAGACATGTGTCAGCCAACATTTGGGTGCTTGGAACTCAACCTGGGTCTTCTGAAAGCAACAACGTAAGGGGAGTTTCTTTGAGATCACCAGCAGACAAGTCTCCTCTGTGTCAAAGGTTTTGTCTCCTATTTTCAACCTTTTGCTTTAGGCAGATTTCAAATTAAGGAAGTTCTTGACAAAAAAACAAAACAAAACCATCCAAGCTTTTTAATCCCTTAAGTCTTTAATTTTGCATTCCAGGTCCTGCAATCCTAGAACATTTTGTCGGTTCATCCGTTTTCCAGCTGCAGGCCCCGGTCTGTGCCAAGTTTCAATTGTCAGCCTTTAGCTGTGTCCTCGGTGGACAAACAAGTACAGATGGTGTGGTCAGCCTGACATTTCCTTCACAGCTTTCAACTCTGGAGCCATGTTCTCTGGGGTTGACTACAAATCTTGGGGTTTTTTTTTTTTTTTAGCATGGAGTTCGTATAGGCCATTTGACTTTTCTTTTCAGAAGCTTTTGCTATAGGTGTCTAGGCCCTTAAAATTTTTTTCCTATTTTTAATTGATGAGAGAAACGGGGAGGGAGAAGGGTGGGGAGGCGCTACATGTGTCTGTGTGGCTAGAGAGAGGCTATGTGTGTCTGTGTGGATATATGCATGTGAGTGTCAGTGCCAGCAGAGGCCAGAGAGCACTTCAGATACCCAGGAGCTGAAATCACAGGCAGTTCTAAGTTGTCCAGTGTAGGTGCTGGAAACCAAGCCAGGTCCTCTTCTGCAAGAGTTAAGAGTGCTCTTTTTAAAATTTTATTCTTGTCTCATGAAATATATCAGGACCATAGCCTCCCTTCCGTCCTCTCCTCCCAGCCCCCTCCCCCTCCTCTTCCTCAGATCCACTCCTCTTTCCATTTCCCTTCAGAAAAGAGCAGGCAGTGTCATCAACTGTACACAGGGAAACAAATTACGAAAGACCAGGCACAAACCCTCATATCAAGGCTAGGTGAGTCAACCCAGGAGGAGAAAAAGAGTCCCAAGAGAAGGCACAAGAGTCAGGGACACCCCCATTCCCACTGTTAGGAGTCCCACAAGAACACCAAGCTAAGCAACCACAGTATGTGTGCGGAGGCTCTGGTGCAGACCCACGCAGACCCACGCAGACCCAATGGCTGCTGCGTCAGTCTCTGTGAGCCCTTATGAGCCCTACCTAGTTGCTTCTGTGAACCGTGTTCTCCTCGTGTCCACTACTCTGCCTCCTCCAATCCTTCCTCCCCTCCTCTCACTCTTCTGCAGGGCTCTCTTAGCCACTGAGTCATCTCTCCAGGGTTCTTTCTCCCCTTGGCCTGAATGACTCTACCATGGATCTCCAGAAGACAGTTGGCAGTGTGTCTCCAGCCCTGGTCTCCAGCCCCACATAGCACCCAAGCTCTTGCCCTCTATACTGGCTCTCCACAGCCTTGCCTAAGGCACCTGCTTAGCTCCTCTCCCCCAGAATCAGCAAAGGCCCCAGGGAAAGAGCAGCACCTGCTCTGTGGCTACCTCTGAGACGTTTCCTTGCTTCCTGTAGTCTCCCTAGTCCGAGCTTCTCTAACCCCATAGTCCTCTAAAGAGTGGTATTAACTTTTTGATCTGTCTTGAATTCCTACTCCTGCCTGCTCTGTAAAGTGCAGAGCCAAGGGAGTTCTATAATCGGTTTCCTGTGTTTCTCTTGCCTTTACCCTCAAGGTGCCAGCCTTGCTTACTGGCTCACAATTTCTTAGCCAGTCTTCATAAACTCTGAACCTTTGTAGTCTTAAAAAAAAAATCTTTATTTCACTTCCATGAAGGAATAAGTGATTAGAATTGTTTCAATATGACTACTAATTTTTAAAAAATTAACATTTTATTGTTATTCCACATTGAGTTTTTTGTTTGTTTGTTTGTTTGAGATAAGTTCTTTATCCTGCAACATTCATAGGGAACTTGCCCTTCATCTCATTCATTCATTCATTTGTTTTTGAGACAGGTTTTTCTGTATACCCCTGGCTATCCTGGAACTCTATTTGTAGACCAGGCTGGCCTTAAACACAGAGATTCACCTGCTGCCTCTGCCTCCTGAGTGTTGAGATTAAATATCAAAGCTTGGCTTTAACACACAGAGTTAAGCCGAGGTGGGAGGAAGAGTCACAGAGCCAGAGAAAGAAACCAAAGGCTGATGCCTTCTTGGGGGCAGTGCTGTTTGTCACTGGAGAAAATCTCTAAGCTCTCTAACATTTTGGGGCCAGTACTTTGTAATTGGCTAGCTAGCTTCTGAGGAGAAACTCTAAACTTTCTTTAACTCTTTAACAGCTGAAGCTGATCAGAATGAGAAACTCTCAAACTCTAACACCTGGAGCTGAAAACTTCAGCTATGGTCTGCACTGGTCACAGAGACTCTGAAACTCTCTTTAACTCTTTAATGGGCAGAGCTGGTGACTCTGGCTGCTCCACTAATTAAGAAAAGAAATTCCGAGGGAAAAGGAAAGTGGAGGGGAGCCAGACCTGATGGCTTCTGGTGTAGGCTGCTGGCAGAGAAAGCAAAGAGGAGAAAAACACACATACACACACATACACTTGGTAGATGAAGCAAAGGCAGACTCCAATAACTTTATACATACACACACACAGACAGACAGACAGACAGACAGACACAATCAGACAGACAAACACATATTTGGTGGATGAAGCAAACTCTAAAAAGCAAGTTCCAATGAGCAGGTTCCTAGAGGCTCCAACCATCATCCTACATATATACACATACACACATATTGAGCGGGTGGAGCAAATTCAAGTGGCTCCACCAACATATATACACATACACATGCGCATCTGGTGCATGGAGTAAACCCCACAGGCTCCAACAACCTTTATTATTTCTTGATTCCTTTTATACTTTCTAAGGCAAAATTCTCAGAAGAAAAATTACCTCACAGCCATAAAAGCAATTATCACAAAAACAGATGTTACACCAGGGAAAATACAGCAGGGTTATTGATTAGTCATGCCTAACTAAACATTCCTTATCTATCACTTCATTCCACAAGTTCATTGTAAGTTCAAAGCAATAGTTCTTCATGTCATAGGCTAACAAGGTTTAATGTTAGCATGGTTTAAAGATTTACAACAAGGTAACTGTTTTACATGTCTTTCCATTAAGGCTCACACCTAACTAAACATTCTTTATCTCTTAGCTCCCCTAGTTTATTATTAGTTCAAATTGACATTTTTATCTGTCTTTCATTCCACAAGCTCATTATGAGTTCAGAGTAATAGTTTTTTTTTTTTTTTAATGTCTTAGGTTATGTCTTATCTTTAAGGTTTTGTATAGCTTAAATTAGTTATCATGGTTCATACCGAAACCTGTAATCCCATCTCTGGACCTAACCTAGAGTGCATGCCTTCTTAGATGGTAAATTTGCCTCAAGCCTGTTCTTCTTCCTAGTGCAATTTATGTGCTTGTGACATATGAAGAGTCACAGAACTCCATTTACAGCCTTTGCTATTCTCCTGGGGGGAGGGGGAGAGGCTTAAAGTTAATTTGAATCAAACCAGGAATTCTATAAGATCATTATGAGAAATTATAAAATCATCAATTCTTCTAAACAGCATTGTTTCATGAAAGCACACTTTCGTATTGATACTGCAGAAAATCTGCCCAACAGAGTGGGTAAAGACCCAGGAAGCAGTCACACCAGAGCAGAGGCAGTGAGGACTTCCTCACTTCCGGCCACACCATGCTACATATATGAGGGACACAGCAATGGCAAGCCCGGAAAGGCACATCAGCAGCAAGGAGCAATCAGGAGACAAAATCCCTGGGACTCATGCCTCACCAGGGCATAACCATTCTCTGTTGGCTCTGATTCCTTAACGACTCTACTTTATTAGGGATTTATTAAAGGCATGTGCCTCCCTTACAACCCAACTACCCTGAACAGGAGGGAAGGAGATTAAAGAGAACAAGAATGAAACCTTCTGGGGATCAGTTCTGTGGGGCAATTCCGCTGGTGTGAATCTCAGGAGTCTAGCAGATCATCTATGTGACATAAGAAGCTGCACCGTCAGTGGACCGAACCTGGAAGAATCCACCGAGCTCGCTGCCCACTGCCAAGTCCTCCTATTTAGCGCAGGAACCTTTGAGCTCTCTCCCTCTGATTCCCCAATGTCCTTCTTCTCTCCATCTTCCAATCTTCCCTGCTTCCTCCTCCTAATCGATGATCCTTTTTGCAATACAATACCCTGGGCAGAGTCGCCTGTCTTTTGTCTTGGGCTGAAACTTCCTCTCTCTCTCTCTCTCTGAGTCTATCTAAGATCTGTATCGGTTTGTAGAGACAAGGTCTCAGTGTGGTCAAGCCACCCAAGACTGCTTTCACCTTGGGCCCAGCCTAAGGTAAAGTCACATTCTCTTTATAATTGTCAGCTGTGCTTTCAGAGAGCTCACTTGCTGGCCACAGCCTTTTCTGCATGGCTTGTGCCAGTTAGAGGCATGAACCACCATGCCCAGCCACACTGAGAACTTCAGTTTTTCTTATCCTCCGACCCTCCCTCTTTCCCTCCTTCCCTCTCTCACTCCATCTTTCCCTTTCTTTCTTCTTTCCTTCCTTCAAGTATAGTATAAAAAGAGACTGTTGAGAGTTGAGCACCCTTTCTTGGCCCTGACCTGAAAAGGAAAAATCTCTCATCTCTTTGCTCTTAAGAATAAGATTGTGTGTGGGGCTGGAGAGATGGCTCAGGGCTTAAGAGCACTGTTTGGGCAGGGCATGGTGGTACACGCCTTTAATCCCAGCACTTGGGAGGCAGAGGCAGGTGGATCCCTGTAAGTTCAAGGCCAGCCTGCTCTACAAGTCCAGTCCAGGACAGCGAAGGCTACACAGAGAAACCCTGTCTCAAAAAACCAAAAAAAAAAAAAAAAAAAAACAAAAAACACCCCCCCCCCCCCGAAAAAAAGCCCTGGTTCAATTCCCAGCAACCACATGGTGGCCTATAATCATCAATAATGAAAGATCTGGTGCCTTCTGGCCTTTAGGCATACATGCAAACAGAACATTATACCTAATAAATAAATAAATAAATAAATAAATAAATAAATAAATAAATATCTTTTTAAAAGGAAAAATATTGTGTCTTCCCCATATAGTCTTTATTATACTGAGGTACAGATCTTCTAGGCTGACTTTTTGAGAGTTTTGTTGTTGTTGTTGTTGTTGTTGTTGTTGTTGTTGTTGTTGTTTTGGTTTTTGGAGACCAGGTTTCTTTGTGTAACAAAGCCCTCACTGTCCTGGACTTGCTTTGGAGGCCTCTGTCTTATATATGTTGGTTTTTCAAAGCCTTTCTTTCATATAGAAAGTGTTACAGTTTGCTCAAGCATCTACAGTCCTGAGGATCATTCTCCCATGTTATTCCCCCCTCTAGGATGTCCGCAGACTACGAGAACACGGAGAGGTTTGCCATCGAACATGTATTCCTGCTGTTCAAAAGACAGAAAGTGGCGATTTCACACGCAATAAGAAAGCCATTTCCTTTTCTTGAGGGCCTCCGTGACCAGGGGCTCATCACCAATAAAACGTATGAAGTAAGTGAAGTCTATTACATCATAACCTGGCAGGCAAGCTCCAAATTAAGTTACACTTTGATAACTGGGAACCAAACTTCAGACGGGGTGACTGACCGGTTTTCAAGGTTGAATTTAATTTTTAAAAAGATTTCCTTTCTTACCTGCATGTGTGTGGGTTTGTGTATTCCTCTGTGTGTTTGTTTGTGTGTGTGTATGTGTGTATTCGTGTGTGTTTGTGTGTTCACATATAGGTGCCCGTGCCCACGGAGTTCAGTAAAGGGCCCCAGATTCCCTGCAACTGGAGTTCAGGTAGTTGTGAGCTACCTGGGTGCTGGGAATGGCACGTAGGTCCTCTGCAAATGCTACACATGCTGTTGAACACTTAGCCATCTCTCCAGCCCCTGGACTTAATTTTGACAAAGAAAAGCTCATGGATTTTCAAAGCATTTTGTAGAAATATTAGTTACAATAGTAAGTCCATCAATTAGAAGTCTGTGAGTGATACCCATCATGTAAATGTTTCTGGAAGTGTTCTCTCCAGGTTTTAAGGGAGAGGGGAAGCAGAGGCCTCAGGAGATGGTCCTGCTTCTGTCTGATGGAATGACGCGCCATGGCACCCTTTGGAATCCATCAGTATTGTTGGAGATAAGCTAGGTCAGAATAGGGGTTCTCCATAGATGTGCAATGTATTCTGCATTTATATCATGTAATTTATGCAACGTAAACTAAACTAAACTAAAAAAAGAGCAAATGAAAATTCAAAAGTGATTTTAATTAACTGTTCAATTATTTTATCGAACTGACTTCATGAAATTTCAGTCAGCACATTTTGTTTGAATAAATGTCTATTTTTAAAACCTAGGTTTGAGAACACTACAAACTACAGAGTGTCTTATTAGGACAAAGTTGGTTTGTTTGTTTTTTAATTTTCCCCCTGAGATAGGGTTTCTCTGTATAGCCTTGCCTGTCCTGGACTCCCTTTGTAGACCAGGCTGGCCTCGAATTCACAGAGATCCATCTGCCTCTGCCTCCCTAGGTACTTGGTAAAAAAGACTTACTTATTTTTATTTTATGTATATGAGTGTTTTGTATGCATATTTATCTGTGTACCACCTGTGTCCCTGGTGCTTTTGGAGGGTAACAGAGAGGGCACCAGAGTTATATAAATGATTGGTGAACCACCATGTGGTTGCTGGGAATTGAACCCAGGACCTCTGGAAGAACAGCTAGTGTTCTTAACCAGTGAGCCATCTCTCCAGCTCCCTTAGTGTTTCTTCTGCATTATAAATACGCTGCCCTCCAGGAGCGTTCACAATCAGAGGAAATGGACACTCCATTTAGCAAAATCAGTACTAGTGCGAGGACAGGAATTATCCAGCTAGCAAAATAGCATTGGCCACTGGCCAAGTCGATTTCAAGAGTTTCTTGGCTTTGAGCTACTCATTAGCCTCTTTTTTTTTTTTTTTTTTTTTTAAGATTTTTTTTTTTAACGTGTATAAGTATTTTGCCTAAATCTATGTGTGCTTACCACTTGTGTGTCTGGTGCCCAGAAAAGAACACTGAATCACTTGGATCTGGGGTTATGGATATCTGTGAGCTGGTGTGTGGGTGCTGGGAGCCCAACTTGGATCCTCTGTAAGAGCAGCAAGCACTCTTAGCCACTGAGCCATCCACCTCTCTACCCCCTCCACACCTTTAGAAAAATTATTACACTTACTATTTATACTTATGAGTGTGTGTGTATGTGTGTGTGTGTGTGAGTGTATGTGTGTGAGTGTGTGTATATGTGTGTGAATGTGTGTGTGTGTGTTTGTACTGTGTGGGTATATGTGCATATGAGCCTGCTGTTGTGCATATGTAGAAGTAGCACGTGGCTAGTTGGTCCCCCTCCTTCCACCATCTGAATCCCAGGGACTGAACTCAGGATCTGTTCCATGTGCCTCTACACACTGAAGGACCTCACCAGCCCCACTGTTGACCTTTAACCCACGTTTCTCTTTCAAGGGTGGCCCTTCTTATATGTCTTTTAAATAAGAGAGGTAGCTCAAAGTCACCATGATTATTTTCAAAGAGAAACTATTTACTTGTTTCACGAAGTAGTCATGCAAGTACAAAACTTCCTGTTAGAAGATGTGTGTGTAGGGGACTGAGGGACACTAACTATAATTATGTCGTAGGGGGCTCTTCTGTGACTTGGAAGCCTGCACCTAAGTGTTCTCCGCTCACTATTTTTAAAGGATTTTCAGGATTCTTGCAGACACTTGGTCCCTGTACAAGAAGTGATCTACAAAGCCCTGGATGAGCTGGAGAAGATATTCAATGTGAAGGTTCTGCTGGAAGTGTTCAATGACGTCAACGTGGAGAATTACCCTGACCTGAAACCCATTGGCAAAAGCTTTGAAAACGGTAATTGGGTTTAGTATCGCCCTTTGAGATCTCAGTCTGTTCCCCACCACCAACAACAACCAATTATTAAGCTTTTACCATGTGCCACACATTGTGCAGTGCAATTGGAGACATAGCAGTTAACAAAAATAATGTGCCCTGCGTCATCTTGAAACTTATGTCTGGTAGCTAGAGTTGGCACCCTCCAGAGGTCTGCTCAGCTGGACAGTTAGACTCTCAGGACAATGAACGCTACACCGGCATCGGGCTGTGTAGAAGAAGATAGGATTAGAAGTGCTGAGTCCCAGGAGGGTAGCACTGTTGTGTCTCTTCAGTGGGAGCCTTTACAGTGATAGACATAACAGTCCATCATCTTGAATGACAGCTCAGCTGTGGGTGCAGGATCCATCTTAGTTTAGCACCACATGCTCATAGAAATCAACAATGTGTGAGCCAGCTCTTCAGCCCCATCTCACACAACCTTAAAGCTGCTGGGAGTCTTCCCTTTGGTATATGCCCAGATCCTAGCCCTTCTATCCAGGAAAGCCTCCTATTTCTTCTTGCTCTTGTGACAACCCAGAAGCCATGTTTTGCTTCTATTTTGCCTGTTTTGACGTATACCTTCCTTGGTCTCTGAACACTGGAAGAGGAACACCTCACTGTGCGTCTTCTACTTTTCTTTTCTTTTTTTTTAATCCCTGACCTTGAGTGTCTCCTTTCTGTCTGGGAAGCATAAAGTCTTCCTTGTGGGAGTCTTTTACGTTCCAAGGCATAATGGGTGAATTTTGTCACATGGGACCCATTGAACATCAAATGATTGGAAGACTAGAAACTCCTAAGTGTGTAGTTTTTGAAATGTTGTCCCTTGTCCCTGCTAGAGATTTCTAATGGTTTCTCCTTTTCTTTCCTCTACCCCTCTCTCCCCCACTTCAGTCTTACAGATCAGATTGTGTTCTCAGGGAAGTGATACAGGGGACCCAAACTCCCAGCTGAGTCTTGAACAAGGTAATTACAACTGGGGAAAGTTTCTTATCACCTCCAAGAATAGGAAATCAAGGGGCTCATTAGATGCTTGTGAGTCAAGGAAGAAACAGAGACGGTACGGAGAGGAGTTGGTGTGAGCCTGGTGCTAGATTTCCTGTACTGGGACAAATTACCCAGGAAAGGCTGGACCCTCAAAATTCTGAGGCAGGAGGATTCTGATTTTAAGGCTAGCCAATTTACATAGTAAAATTCTCTCGAAAACAAGACAGAAACTGACAAGTCAACTTATTTGAGTTCCTGGTTTTAGAGACTTCAGCCCAGATGGTCTGACCCTAAGGCCGACAGGGATGCAGAGCATCACAGGAAGGGAATGAGTGATGCAAAGATGTTCACCTCATGGGGAGCTGGACACAAAGAAAGAGAGGAGGTACCTTTGTTCCTTCCAGGGTACACCTAGTGACCTAACTTTCTTCCACTATGATCTGCCCGTTCAAGGTACCACCAGTGTCCATTAGTGCCTTTCTGAGGGGCAAGCCTCTAATACATGGGCCATGAAAGGAGAGGACATTTGAGGTCCAAACTGTGACCAGCCTCTAATGGGATATAGGGTTCTGGCAGAGCAACCATGACAACAGATGGTCAGACTAGTGTCAATAATCGGACTTGAAAGAGACTGACTACTCAGAAGTCATTGTGATTTAGAGAAAGCCCTGGAGGAAATAACCAATATGAAACTGTGAAGGGTGAAGCAGTTTGGTCCATAACAGCATCAAGGAAGTAAAGCTCTGTAAAAGAGAGGCTCTTGTTCTGCATGGTCTCTGACACCAGATGTGTGATGTCAACCCTAAATCTCTCTAAATAGAGTCACTTAGGATTTTTAATAAAAGTTGTGTTACACAGGCACAGTTGATGAAATCATTAACAGTATCAAGTTCTGGCTTTTTCACCTTGGAAGTCCAGATTCCAACATTCTTACAATATTTTGTTCCCCTGGCAAGCAGCCCTCCATTCCTAAGGGCTTTCCCAACCTTACCTCTTTAACACACACTGGGGTGTTACTGAGGAAGGCTGGCTATGAGCAACAGTAGATTGACTTCCTTTTCACCTTAATTGCTTACTATATCTTAACACTTGATGTCAGAAGAGATAGATTCAAATATGAGAAATGTTGTTTGAGAGCAAAAATATTCCATAAGAAAGATATACAGAAGAATACACACACGCGCGCACACACACACACACAGAGAAAATGGTAGAGGCGTGGGAAGAGCATATGGATTCTTTGAGAGACAGAGACAGGAAGACAGGAGGAAACAAAAGAGAGCAGAGAGAATAGGACAGTCACGGAAAGAATCACGTTGTTAACTTTTTGCTTCGATTAGCATCTACTTTAGATACCGTCTAAATCAGCTGCCTTCAAAGATGGGTATCTTGTAGGTGCCCAGTTTATAGGCGAGGAAGCTAAAATTGAGAGAGATTGTGGCGTGTTCACGGGGATAAATGAGAAAGCAAGAAGCCAGGCATTCTGGAGGCAGAGTACGCATTCTTGAGCACACACTGCCAATCTGATGGAAGACATGAAACAGAAGGAGGGGAGGAGAGAGGAAGGAGGAGATAGGGGGAGGGGGAGATGGGGAGGGGGAGAGGGAAAATTCAGGAAGGAATAGTACAGGTGGGAGAAAGTGGAGGCAAGCCTTCACCAAATCCTCATGAGAAGGCCAGCAGGGATGAGCCATCCAAAACACCTGTAGAGGTTGTTGTGTAAAGGGAGACATAGTCCAAGGACTCCTAAGAGCTCACATAAGGCCACTGGGCAGGGAAGCTCTGGGGACACATGCAGGCATCCTTTAGCCATGGATATGAAGACAAGTCACCACCAGATGTTAGCGTGGCCCAGGAAGGACACTACTCAGCCAGCGGTGACCCTTGTACCCTACTCTCATGACCCGAGTCTGACCTCAAGAGTCAGGGGGTACTTACCAGCTCCGGGTGAACTCTGGATTGATAATTCAAGGGGCTATCTAGACCTTGCATCGTGAAGACAGAAGAGAATCCCTGCTTCACCCCCTGAAGTAAACATCTAATTCCTTCTCCTTAGGACCTGCTGAAGGCTGTTCTCAAGGAAGCCTGACCTGGTCACCCTCAGATCCCTCCACCTCTGACGGTCTGTTTTTGTTGACTCTATAAATGTTGCTGTCTCACCCCACATGTCTTAGTTTGCTTTCCATTGTGGTGATGAAACACCATGACCAAAAGCAACTTGGGGAGGAAAAGGTTTAGTTTCTCTTACAGCTTAGAGTCTATTATTGGAGGGACATCAGGACAGGAACTCGGGGCAGGAAGTGAAGCAGAGGCAATGGAAGAAATGTTGCTTTCTGCCTTGCTCCTCATGCCTTGCTCAACCTGCTTTCTTACATACACATGAGGACCACCTACGTGGAGTGACACCGCCCACAGTGGGCTGTGTCCACCCACATCAATCATTAATCAAGATGCTCCCACAGACTTGCCTATAGGCCAATCAGATAGAAGGATTTTTTCTCAATTGAGAGTCCCTGTATTCCTGTGCCTTGCTTGACTGTGGCTAGATACTGCCTGCATGCTCTGATCTTATGTCCAGTCATGGTTGTAGGGCTGTGCTGAATGTGCTCCTTCTGTGAGGCAACGAATTTTACCCTCTGTGTTTAGCTCATCAGATCATAACTCAACTGGACCTCCCATATGATACGTCCACTTGCTTTCACTGGGGTAACAGGTTGGGAATCCCTATAGACAAGATGGAGCACTGAAAAACCCCCTTGAATACAGGCATGGTGATGCATCTCTGTAATCCCAGAGGCAGGCGCATCTCTGGGAGTTTGAGCCTGGTCTACAAAGTGAGCCCAGCGTAGCCAAGGCTATATAGAAAAACCCTGCTTCAAAAAACAGCAAAAACAGCCAATAGTCAGAACATTCTCCACACTCGAGTGGAGAGTGGGATATGACTTTATCATGTACTCTGGTGCCTCACATTTGACCATGTCCCCTGGAGGGGGAGACCTGGTGGCACTCAGAGGAAGGACAGCAGGTCACCAAGAAGAGACTTGATACCCTATGAGCATATACAGGGGGAGGTAATCCCCCTCAGGAACAGTCATAGGGGAGGGGAATAAGGGGAAAATGGGAGTGAGGGAAGAATGGGAGGATACAAGGGATGGGATAACCATTGAGATGTAACAAGAATAAATTAATTAAAAAAACAAAAAACAGCAAAAACAAACAAACAAATAAAAAGGAAAAATTCCTTTAGTTTTTGTTGTTATTGTTTGTTTTTGGAAACAGTGTTTTCCTCTGTATTCCTGGCTGTCCCATTTGGAACTGTAGACCAGGCTCACCTCAAATTCACAGAGATCCACTTGCCTCTGCCTCTAGAGTGGTGGGATTAAAGGCGTGCGCCACCATCACCCAGCTCCCTTTCATGTTTTAATTAAACCCTGACCTTCCTTAATTTAATAAATATTTAAACTATTATTAATTTAGAACACTCTAAATTCAAGGCATTAATTATAATGATTTTCTTCTCTGATATATCGATACAAGCATTCTTGCATTTATCTTCTCAGTAATTTATAAATGGTGTTACTGCCCTTTTCTTTTTCTTCTCCTTCTTTTAAAGTAGGGTTTCTCTGTGTACCTTGATTGTCCTGGACTCACTCTGTAGACCAGCCTGGCCTCGAACTCACAGAGATTTGCCTGCCTCTGCCTCCCAAGTGCTGGGATTAAAGCCATGCGCCACCACCACTCAGCGCATATCCTATTTTTCAGAGGCTGCAGAGGGGATCTAATCTTTTCATTGACTAAGTATTGGGATTCAGTTGTACCTTAAGATCCTGGCAGAGTGGGAATGTCTGAGCTGAGGGAGGGAGCTCTGCAAGCCTAGACAGGTTGCCAGGGCTCTTTGAGTCCTGGTGTCATCTCCTATCAAAGGGCTAGCACAGTGAAACATGCTCCACATGGATGTCAAGTGACACCATGAATAACATTCATATTCGTGTTTGGTACTTCGTCAATGTTGCACGCATTTCTTGTTGTGTCAGTGTCATTTGTATCTGCTTCCGGAGTCTAAGCTTCTCACCACTGCATTACATGGAAATTGTCTTCTCTCTCTGTATCTAATATGGATAATCACTATGAAAGCCATTGTTCCTCAGGCTGGAGAAGTCATAACAGAAGAAACACCACTCTCTTTCAAGGAAATCAAGCTGAGAACCATCAACTCTCTGACCCCCCAAATCACGCTGGTACGTATGCCATAGTATTAACTTCTTTACTCCATGACTCATCTTTGGAAATGTTGGACCCTACAGTCCACTCGGGTAGTAGGGGGGTCGTCGCGAGAGACCACTCGAGGACCACAGTGTTGATGCAAAAGCACAAGGTTTATCGCTAACGCGCACCAGGGGGCCTCAGCACTCACTCGGGAGAGAGACACACCGAGTCACTGTTACAGACTATTTTTAAAGGCTAAAACTGCAAAGATTAGGAGGGGCTGCATGTCCTATGTTAGGATTGGCTCTGGTGGTCGCTAGGGGTGCTTGTCTAAATGTTATTGGCTATTGCAGGGAGGGGTGTTGGGGAGTTTCCAGAGAATTTCCAGATGGTAATTGTTTACCTTAGTTGAAATTGTTTATCTCGGTTGGCCACCTTGATCTCAGAAACTGAGAAGCTGGCCTTCAATTCTTTTTGGGTCATTTTTCCAAGCTTGTCTGGGTCATGTTCCCAGGCTGGCTGAGAGAGAGGGCCTTTCAGAAACATGTGTCTAGCACCTAGGAAGATTTACTGTGTAGGTTCCAGGTGAGATAATATGCCATTTAAGAAGAGATTTCTTGGGCTAGAAGGCTGGGCTCAGTGGTTACGAGCACTGGCTGCTCTTCCAAAGGTCCTGAGTCCAACTCATAGCAACCACACGGTGGCTCACAGCCATCTATAATGATACCTGGTACCCTCTTCTGGTGTGCAGGTGTACATGCAAGTGTACATAAAAAAACAGAAGAGATTTCTTAACATTAACACTTTATTTTACAATGTTTTATTAAAAAGTATTTATTTTGTGTGTGTGTGTGTGTGTGTGTGTGTGTGTGTGTGTGTGTGTGTGTGT
>OU015743.1:23464907-23476923 GCA_907169655.1 Acomys percivali | reverse complement strand
GTGTGTGTGTGTGTGTGTGTGTGTGTGTGTGTGTGTGTGTGTGTGTGTGTGTGTGTTTGAACCTGGAACTCACTGCTGCAGCAATGGTCGCTGGTGAGCAGGCTTCAGGAACCCTCCTGTCTCTGTCTCCTCAGCTCTGGGATTATAGTGCTCACTGCTGCACCCAGTCATCTACATGCGTGCTGGGGATCTGAACTCGGCTCCTCACACTGTACTGACTGAGCCGTTTCTCCAACCCTCTTTTCCAGTTTGTCATCATCAAGAATCTCTTGCTGACTTGGTTCCTAAGACCCAGACTAGATCTGTTCAGGACTTTTCCTTCTTCCTGCAGGAATACCCATTGGTTTCCCTTCTGAACTGAGTTCTGGGGAGGAATCTCAGGAATGCCTAAGAAGCGGATCAGGTGTAGAAGATTAGGATGCCCAGCCTTCCCGAGGGATGTCAGGGATTTGATGACTGAAAGCTACTGTAATCAGTGTATAAATAGTCATTTTGTGTTAATCGTCACGACTGCTGTTATTCCGGAGCTTCTCTTCAATTTTAGAAAGTGTAGGAGAAAGAAAATGACTATGAACTCATGTTTAACAGGGTGAATCCTATCGATTAAATGTATGTACTTATATATTGTTGATATGGAAGAAATAAATACCAGAATAGTGGTTTTCTTTTATATCCACTGTAATGCCTACTGTGGTGGTTTGAATAGAAATGGTCCCCATAGGCTCATATATTTGAATGCTTGGTCATTGGCTACTTCACAGGGAATAGGAGGTGTGGCCTTGTTGGAGTGGGTGCGGCCATGTTGGAGGAAGTATGTCACTAGGGGTGAACTTTGGGATTTCTTTTTTGTTTGTTTTGTTTTGTTTGTTTTTCGAGACAGGGTTTCTCTGTGTAGACTTGGCTGTCCTAGACTCGCTTTGTAGACCAGGCTGGCCTCGAACTCAGTGATCCGCCTGCCTCTGCCTCCCTAGTGCTGGGATTAAAGGCATGTGCCACCCTGCCCGGCTGAACTTTGGGATTTCAAGTGCCCAAACCAGGCCCAGTGTCTCTTCCTGCTGCCTGCCAATCCACTCGTAGAACTCTCAGCCACCTCTCCAACACCATGTCTGCCTGCACGCTGCCACGCTTCTTGCCATGATGATAATGGACTAAACCTCTGAAACTGTAAGCTAGCCCCAATTAAATGTTTCTTATTATAAAAATTGCTGTTTTCATGGTATCTCTTCACAGCAGTAGGACATTGACTAAGATACTATTTCTGTATTCCTAATCATTTGTAACTGTAAAAGACTCAAAATATTGAAGCTGGAGAGATGGCTCAGAGGTTAAGGGCATTGACTACTCCTCCAGAGGTCCTGAGTTCAATTCCCAGCAACCCCATGGTGACTCACAACCATCTATAATGTGATCTGATGCCTGCAGGTATACATGCAGGCAGAGCACTGTATACATAATAATAAATAAATCTTTTTTAAAAAACCTCAAAATACAACTAGCCAAGGATTGTAATTATAGACACAAATAAAAGTTAAAAACCAACTACTGTCAAATTTAGTGTAGTTTTTAATAGATGTCCTTCACCACCTAATTATCTCAGTGTACTTTTGGCAAGATCATAACATCCTTGAGATTTTTGGCAGGCAAACTCTTGCTATTTACATTTCAAATAGAGGAAAGTAGTGTACAGATGTGTAAGAGTTAATAGTAATAATAATAAAGGAATACTGAGATATGTCAAGCCATGTGTTTCACAGTCACTGGCCATTGCGTGTAACAGGAAGAAGAAAACTGTGTTCCCATGGTCGGAATCCAAAGAGGTGGTCAGGAATGCAGAATATTCAGTTAAATGTATCAGAAACTTACAGATCCAAGAAGGCATATTTAATAATAACTAAAAAAATAAGGGATAAAGAGATGGCTCCCCGTGGATTAAAATGCTTGTGCTGTTCAAGTGTGAGAACTAGTGTTTGGATTATTATCACCAACATAAAATCCAAGAAGACACAGCCCACCTTCCACGAAAGGCAGAGATGGGATCCCTTGGACAAGATGGCTAGCCAGACTAGCCAAATCAGGCAAGCTCCTGGCTTCATTGAGAGACTCTGCCTTAGTAACTAGAGTGGAAAATGGTAGAAGATGCCAATGTCAATTTCTGGCTTCCTTATGCTTGTACGTACAACACACACACACACACACACACACACACACACACACACACAGAGGCTAAGAACAAAGCTTAGTTAATAAGGTGCCTGTAAGGACCTGCATTTGGTCCCCCAAATCTTGTTTGTTTAATATATATATATTTGGAGAGAGAGAGAGAGAGAGAGAGAGAGAGAGAGAGAGAGGGAAAGAGAGAGAGAGAGACAGAATGTCATATACTTGTAATCCCACCTCAGAGGAGGTGGAGACAGGAGGATCCCTGGGGCTCACTGACCAAGCAGGCTTGCCTACATGGTAAGTCCAAGGCAAGTGAAAGGTTCCCTTCAAAATGAAACAAAAGAAAAACAAGGTGGAGTGTGAATGCAGAATGGCACCTACCCTGGCCTTAACATGCAATCGCATATCCGGTTGCACACTTGTACCTGTATATATGCACCTGCACATCTGGACATGCACTCACACAGATCTTAAGATATATGTCATATAAGGTGCTGTAACATACATAGTATGCACATCCATGTATGTAATATATATGTGACTGACCATCACAGTGACCTACAACTGAACCACCTGCCCCCCCAATGAATACAACTGATACCCTCAGTTATCATCGTCTAAGATGAGTAACCACCTCAGTGGATACTACAACTGACCACCTCAATAGCCATGGTGGTCACTGTGATTGCCATTAGGGTGGTCAGTTGTAGTGGTCACTATGGTGGTCAGCCATAGTGGTCACTGTGGGAGTCATTGAGGTGGTCAGTTTTACTGTTGACTATGATGGTTGGCCATGGTGGTGTTATGTCTGTTTTTATAAAATTGTGTTTGTTTCTCAGTTTCTCTCCTAACCTGGCTATAACATAAATAATTAAGACTCTACTATTTTTTTAAAGATTTATTTATTTATTATGTATACAATGCTGTGCCTGCATTAGGCCTGCAGGCCAGAAGAGTGCACCAGATCTCATTATAGATGGCTCTGAGCCACCATGTAGTAGCTGGGAATTGAACTCAGAACCTCTGGAAGAGCAGACAGTGCCTTTAACCACTGAGCCATCTTTCCAGCCCTACTATGTTATTTTGACAAGCTTCATAGCACATTAACTGACCCATTACTCTATTCTTAACCCTCTAAACTAATCTGGCTTCCTTCCAGAGTAAATCCCCATGATTCTTGCATTTTGTGGCTTTCCCTGATCCAGTTCCTGCCCTGATGTCTCCTAGATCTCTCCCATGCCTGAGTTCCTTACCTCCTTTTCTAACTCCTCCCCTGGCCGTCAGGAAGTCCAGCCCTATTCTCTTTCCTGCTCAGTGATTGGCTGTAAGCTGCTTTTTTGGGCATATCAGGGGACAATTGGCGAACCATGTTTACACAACACTGAGACAGGAGATTCTCAGAATAAAGATTGCAACCAGATATAGGCAGGGGTACAGAAATAGTGGTCATCAAAATGGCCAGTTATGGTGATCACTGTGATGGTCAGCCATAGTCATAACAATGATGCTCATTGAGGTGGTCAGTTTTATTGGTCACTGTGGTGATCAGTTGTAGTGTTCACTGTGGTAGTCAGTCATAGTGGTCAATCTGTTGGTCATTATGTGGTTGGTGGTCATTGACGTGGTCAGTGTAGTGGCTGCTGTGATAGCCAGCCTTAGTGGTCACTGTGGTGGTCAGTTGTAGTGGTCACCATGATAGTCAGAGATAGTGATGTCTGTGCTGCACTGGTCAGTTGGAGTATTCACTGTGATAGTCAGTCATACTGGTTATGTCATAGGCATTAAGGTGGTCAGCCATAGTTCTCACTAAAATGATCAGCCATGGTAATCCATAGTTTTCCCATAAGCCATGGTGGTCACTGTGGTAGACAGCTGTAGGCATCACCGTGGTGGTCAGTTGTAGTGGTCACTGTAATGAGCAGCCAGGTAGTGTTCACTATGAGGCTCAGCCATAGCTGTCATTCTGTGAGTGAGTGAGGGAGGGAGTGAATGAATGAATTTATGAATGAATACAAAAAAGACCATAAAAAAGAAGAAAGAAAGGCAGTAATTTTGTGTGCTAAATATCTAGGAATGGTTTTAATGGAGAAATAAAGGGAAACAGCAAATCGGATCATCACTGACAAAAAGCAGCACAGGAAAGGGGAGACAGGAGAAAGTCAGGCTGGTACATGTGCAGAAGCAGAGAGCAGCAGGCAGGAAGTATAGCAGAATGGGGTATGGCCTGAAAGAAAAGACTGGACTTCTTTTGGGCGTGGGGATAGTCACTGAGAAGCTGTACTTTTACTCTCGGCTCATTCAAGTGCCAAACATTATGCAGGACCATGTTTAGGGCGGTCTTGGTCCCACCTCCAATCCTTATCACATTCTTATCACTTCTGATGAATCCAACCTCTTAAATGAGTACAGGAAGAGAGTCAGAAGGGATGCAACTTATTCAGGTATGATGAAGAAGTGGACTACAGAACCTATGGCCTCTGTTTTCCTGTGATGGGGGGGGGCTCTTTTCCTCACTTCTCCTTCTAAACATGTATACACAAAAATACACACACTAATACCTGCACAGACTCTGTCTTTAACAAATCTGAGGGAGCCAAAAAAGACTTAGCTGGGCTCCTTGAGGGAGGCAGGGACTACTCGGTAGGTGATCTAAGCAGAAAGAATAGGAAAGACCTCTTAGTTATTCTAGAAACATGGAGATAAAGTCTGAGACTGACAGGCATTGCCACACAGAATTATCACAGGGGACAGGCAAAGGTGGTAGAGATGATTGTGTGTCCAGCGTTAGGGGAGCTGGCATTTGCTTACTGTGAGGGCCATTGCTTACCATGAGGGCCATGATTTGTGAGGTAAAACAATATATGGGATGGAAGTGGGGACAAAGATAAAAAAGGTAGGCCCCAAATCAAGATAAGAACCCCCCCCAAAGGAAAAAAAACCCAGGAAGAATAAAATAAAAAACAGAAAAGAAGATTATGCTGGATAGTTTTCTGTCAACTTGACACAAGCTAAGGGTCATCTGACAGGAGGGAGCCTCAACTGAGAAAACGCCTCCATAAAATGGGGCTGTGTGTAAGCCTGTACTGCATTTTCTTATTAGTGATAGATGGGGGAGGGCCCGACCATTGTGGCTCGTGCCACAGGCTGAGCAAGCTGTGGGGAGCAAGCCATCAAGCAGCGCCTGCCATGGCCTCTGCTTCAGCTGCTGCCTCCAGCTTCCTGCCCTGCTTGAGTTCCTGTCCTGACTTCCTTCTGTGATGAACAGGGTTGTGGAAATGTAAGCCAAATAAACGCTTTCCCCGCCAAGCTGCTTTTGGTCATGGCGTTTCACGGCAGCAATAGAAACTATAACCAAGACAGAGATGAAAGCAGGAACAAGGTCACTTCATTGAGAAAAGACCCTGAGGCACGAGCATAGAAAAGTAGGCAGAATATAATGTATACAGGAGACAATAAAGGAACATCCTGAGAGATATGAGCCGTGTAGACTAGAGAACAGATTAAAAGGTGGGAAAATGTGGTGGGGAGGTGGTGTAAACAGGAAAGAGGAGAAAAAAGAGGGGGGTACTCAACCCCTCCCTGCCCCACCCCCAGCTTCAGTCACCAGCCACAATCTAGCTGTCCTTAAACACAAGGTTTCTAAACTCAGTACCCGAGGCCTTTGTCCAAGGTACTTGATGTTTTTTAGCCTTTTTCACTTGCATGTCTCTCCCGAACTTCCAACTGTAAATGCAGCGTTTCCAAAATCAAGTATATCATCTGGGCCAGCATTGTTTATAGATAGCGTAATTAACAGCATCTGTAAATTGGGGGAGTGGCAGATACCCAATGAGGAACAACAACAGAAAAACAAATCTCAGAGGTAGAGCTATCTTTTGACATAGACAGGTAGAGAGTGTCACTAACGTTGGACGTGAGGTCTTTGGAGGGGTCAAAATGAAAATCCATTACAAATCATAATTTAGAAGCACAACTAGAAATGACACATGTTTGCATGCCTTGTGTTTCCCAAAGGGAACGCTGAGAGGACAGGGAGCAAGAATGGGAAGCTGACAAGCATCTAACAGGGTGGCTCAGTCTGCCCCAGGGTCTCGGAATAAAGGTGGGATAGAAATAACAGGTACTGTGGCATGTGACCATAGTCAGGGAGAACATCAGACTGACTCACCAACAGAAAGTGAGGCAACAGCCTCCCCGCTACGGGATGTTATAAACCTGAAGCTAATCCCCACTCCCTGCTGAACTTGGTTGTGAGCACTTCATATCAAGGACCAGGTCCAGTGAGTTCACATCCCAAGACCAATTAAAAGCTGAAAATGATGGCGTACAACTGCAATCCTAGTGATGGGAAAGCAGAGACGGCAAGTTCCCGTGGGGCCGCTCACCAGCTAGTTGATGTAATTGCAAGTTCCAGGTTCAACCGAGAGACCTTGTGGCATAAAATAATGTGGAGAGCAAAGGAGGAAGACACCTGATACAGACTTCCTGTCTCTACACACACACACACACACACACACACACACACACACACACACATAAACACACGTATGCATATACACACACATACACACACTACATGCACACACACATATACACATACATACACACATACACACACAGGCATTCCTAGCAATAATGCAAATTGCCATAATACTTGTGATTTTTATTTTTACCTTCAGTTTTCTGACCACTATCTTTGCTTTGTAGATACCAGAAATGTTAAGAAAAATCCTACCTTGAGAAAAGGCAGTGGAAAAATAAGTAAGGACAAATGAAATTTACTTATCTTCATGTTACAATTGAACTCAGTTTTATGTTAAATGTTATTATTATTACCTACTATATATTTAATAAGGCAAAATGAATGCCTTTTAAGATGAAATTTTAATTTTAAAAAAATGTCATATCATTCTTATTTAGCTTTTAAATGTTTCTTGCAGACTGGTACATATCTTTCAAGAATATTTCAATGTATGTATTAATGTAGCATGGCATGACATTATTTGCATAAATTAGATAATTCTATATATGCTTTCCTTTTCTTGCATCTTGCATCCTAGCTAATCATTAAACACATTTAACGTTTTTACATGCTATTGTTTTAATATAATAATGCTAATTGAATACTTTTTAATGTGTGCTAATTTTACATAATAACAGGTTCCTTCATGAACTTTTCATTTCTGGGTTAAAATACTGTGGTCATATTTCCCCTTAGCTGAACTTACTACATGCTGTTTGAGGACCCATTGCTTTCACTTTAGTGTAGCAGAAATTTCTCACTCACTGGTGGTCCTGTGTTTTTTCTCTCTTCCTGGATCTCTCTGCTGCTGTACGGCATCTCTTGCTCACACTGCTGAACAATAACGAAGGTCTCCCCACTGTCACGTATTAACCCCTGAGCACATTATTACTAGCACTTTTGTCCCACTTCTTGGTTTTCTGGTGAGGTTGTTGATAGAATCATTTGGCCTAGAGAAGTGTGAAGCCTCTTGTTACTTTGTTGTCATTTTCCCCGCATTGGTTCCTAGGTTTCATATTGTAGCTATAGCCATTTCTACTTGAAGATTAAAAAAACCCGATTGTTCCACATTTGATTTTAGAGCGCTGGCAAGAAACCTGATCATTTTTAATGTCTATATATATACTCCCCATGGGATTTGCCTCTTTGTATGAATGTGAAACAAGAATCTGAAAACCAGCCGGGCAGTGGCGGCACACATCATTAATCCCAGCACTTGGGAGCCAGAGGCAGGTGGATCTCTGAGTTGGAGACCAGCCTGGTCTAGAGTGAGTTCCGGGAGAGCCAGGGCTACACAGACAAACCCTAAGCTATTGTACAGTACTGGAGATGCCATTTGAATCTCAGTTCTTTACTGTTCATGTCTTGGTCTCCCCACTCCTTCTGCCTTTGGCATTGTAAGGCCCTCTCTCTCAGCCAGCCTGGGAACATGACCCAGACAAGCTTGGGAAAATGACCCAAAAAGAATTGAAGGCCAGCTTCTCAGTTTCTGAGATCAAGGTGGCCAACCGAGATAAACAATTTCAACTAAGGTAAACAATTACCATCTGGAAATTCTTTGGAAACTCCCCAACACCCCTCCCTGCAATAGCCAATAACATTTAGACAAGCACCCCTAGCGACCACCAGAGCCAATCCTAACATAGGACACGCAGCCCCTCCTAACCTTTGCGGTTTTAGCCTTTAAAAAGTCTGTAACAGTGACTCGGTGTGCCTCCCTCCCTCCAGAGTGAGTGCCGAGGCCCCCTGGCACGGGTCAGCAATAAACCTTGTGTTTTTACATCAACACTGTGGTCCTCGAGTGGTCTCTGGCGACGACCCCCTACTACCCGAGTGGACTCTAGGGTCCAACAGCATCTGACGGGGCTACAGAAATGAGCAGGGAAGAGACTTCAGAGCTAGAACCATCCTGATGACTTGCTGGGGCTGGATTTTAGGATTAATTCAATAATATTCCTCCCTTCCCACTTAGTCCATCAGAATCTCTCATAAGAATTGCATTCATCTTGCAGATTAATTTGAGAAGAATAGAGGCTTACCCATTTACTAATGTTTTACTCAGTGTTCTTCCATAAAGAAATTTCTTTATATAATTTCTACACATTTGTAAATTGGATGTTGAATAACTGGGTTTCTATGGATTTTTTTTTTCAATGATGACTGAAATGAATTTATGTGGGACAACTCTCAACATCTTTATTTGCATGCCAGATTTGAAGCCCATTTATTACCTATCTGCATGAGAGGAAATCACCCTGCCACTTATTCAGCACAGAATCTTACAAGTGTTTATGTGTGTTAGGGACCTAAATGCAACACTGCATCATGGCCCAAAACCATCAAGTAAGATGATCTTCCAGAAAAAAGGGCCTCTTTGGAAATTAGCTTCATAAGCACTTGCATTAATTTCTAATTGCAAGACCCATTCAAACAATCCTCTCAATGACAAATTTATAGTGATGGACAGAACAAATCAATAAGGTGATGAGTAAGTGTGTCCCCACATTTCACTAGAGCAAGAACTAACGTCCACACAGAATCTCTCATGTTAACATTTCATCAGATCAGACCTCTACAGGACATTTACAGGGCGCAATGGTCACTCATTGGGGGCTTGCCCTTCATCTCTTTTTCTTCCTCTTTTCTTTCTTTCTTTCTTTCTTTCTTTCTTTCTTTCTTTCTTGTTTTTGTTTTTGTTTTTGTTTTGAGATATGGTTTCTTTGTGTAAGAATCCTGGCTGTCCTGGAACTCAGTCTGTAGGCCAGGCTGACCTTAAACTCAGAAATCTACCTTCCTCTGCCTCCCCAATTCTGGGATTAAAGGCATGTGCCACCACCACTGGCTTTTTAAAAAAAATTGTTTTCAGGTTTATTTATGTTTGGGAGTATTTTCCTGTGTGTATGCATGTGTACCACATGCATGCCTGGTGTTGCAAACATCAGAAGAGGGCATTGGATTCCTCCCAACTGGAATTACTGGTGGTCGTGAACCACCATGCGAGTGCTGGAAATTGGCAGGAACAGAACCCAGGACCTCTGCCGGAGCAGCAAGTGCCCTTAACCACTAAGCCGTCTCTCCAACCCCTCATCTCTTTCTGCAATTGCTTGTATTGTACAAAGAAGACTTAAACATTTTATCTAACATTACAAGAAAAGCTCAATTTCATTGACAGAAATAGAAAAAGGCCTGAAAAGGATTTCATCTAAAAATAGTGAAATAGGGGGTAGGTAGATAGACAGATAAATGATAAATATATAGATTTATTTTTCTATAACAAATTCTGATCCATGTTGTTTAATTCACCTTTTAATTTTTATATCTCAAGCTAACTACAAAACATGAGCATTTCTCTCAATATTTGAGTAAGAACGTTGTTTCTAGTTCCCCTTCAGACAGGCCCCCTTGTGTAGCCCAGGTTGGCCTTGATCCTGTGATCCCCTTTTACTTGTATCTTGAGCTACCCTATCACACTTTTTAGGAGTAGATTTTGTCCTTGTGTAATCTGTCTGTATTTCCCTTTCTGGGTTTGATTTTCAAACTTCTTTAAGAGACCATAGCTTCACCTGAAACTTCCAGGACGTTTTCACACAATAAAGACAATGAACTCCATAAGGATAATGACTGGTAAAGAGGTATAGAAAACAGGTCACCGGTTCCTACAGGGAAAACAAAACCAAAAGTATTTTAATGATGGTAAGAATTATACTAATCAGCCTGGCTTGGTGGCGCATGCCTTTATTCCCAGCATAGGCAGGCAGATCACTGTGAGTTCAAGGCCAGCCTGGTCTACAAAGTGAGTCCAGGACAGTCAAGGCTACACAGAGAAACCCTGTCTCGGAAAAAAAAAATAATGATATTCATTATATAAGCAGAATTGATATTTATTAAACATATTTGGTGTATTCTCTAAAAGCAGCTATCAAACTAGAGTGATGGTGCACACTCACTCCCTCTAAGAAGGCTGAGGCAGGAGGATGTGCCTTATTAAAAATCATTGAGATCAGTAAGTTCAAGCAGAAACAGCATTCATTCCTTCATCCTTACCAAACCTAGTTCTCTCAAAGCTCTGTTTTTGCACAGATGAAGCCATGGGTAAGTCCCGTAACTACGATTGGCCTTCATAGCAGCATTAGACTGTCGTTTGATGTGAACAAGCTCAAGGAGCTAAGATCTTAAACTGTAAACTACAAAAATCCAGGCAGTGGTGGCACAAGCCTTTAATCCCAGCACTCAGGAGGCAGAGACAAGCAGATCTCTGTGAGTTCAAAGCCAGCCTGATCTACAAAATGAGTTCTAGGACAGCCAAGGCTACACAGTGAAACGCTGTCTTGAAAAAAAAATCAAAGGAAGAAGATGATGGAGAAGAAGGAGGAGGAGGGAAGGAAGGAAAGAAAGAAAGAAAAGAAAAAAAGAAAAGAAAAACAAACAAACAACCCCCCCTGAAAACTACATGTACAGTGGAGATTTGGGTGGAGCCAGTGTGGTTTCTCTCAGGATGCCCAGAAAGAACTCCCCTACTCAGAGATGTAACTTTCTTCTACTCATCCTGCCTCCAGAAGTTTCCACCACTCTTAGCAATGCCATCAACTAAGCTTCTGGCACACACGCCTTTGGGGACATTTAAAACCCAAACCATAACAGGCTCTGCTTGATGCCCAGCACACAGCAAGCACTTAAGTGTTATTTCTCATTATTATTTTCACACTGTCCCCTGGGATACAAACAAAACTGCCTAAAGTTATTTTCTGTATTAATCTGAGAGTAAATTAATTGAATCTGTGTCAGGGGAGAGAAAATGGCGTCCATGGTAAACCCAGGTGTCTTAGTTTGGGTCACTATTGCTGTGATGAAACACTATGACCAAAGGGGTCTGTTCCACTCACAGTTAGTTCCAATAACAGTTATCATCAAAAACAGTGAGGGCAGGAACTCAAGCAGGGCAGGAGCCTGGAGGCAGCAACTGATGCAGAGGCCATAAAGAGTACTGCTTACTATCTTACTCCTCATGGCTTACTCTCAAGCCTGCTTCTTATAGAACCCAGGACCACCAGCCCAGGGGATGGCACCACCCACAATAGGCTGAGCCCTCCCCCATCAATCACTAATTAAGAAAATGCCGCTAGGGTGGAGGGGGTGTGGTAGTGGCACATGCCTTTAATCCCAGCACTTGGGAGGCAGAGGCAGGCGGATCCCTGTGAGTTCAAGGCCAGCCTGGTCTACAAAGTGAGTCCAAGATAGTCCAGGCTACACAGAGAACCCCTGTCTCGAAAAACAAAAAACAAAACAAAAGAAGAAGAAGAAGAAGAAGAAGAAGAAGAAGAAGAAGAAGAAGAA
>OU015743.1:23440144-23451969 GCA_907169655.1 Acomys percivali | reverse complement strand
CTCTCTCTCTCTCTCTCTCTCTCTCTCTCTCTCTCTCTCTCTCTCTCCCTCTCTCTCCCTCCCTCCCTCCCTCCTTCCTCCCCACGTATGTGTGTATGTGTACATGTGTGTGTGACACAAATATATAGGTCAGATGAGACCAGATTAAAAGCAGATAAATGCAGGTTTATTAGGCATTGCTCCCACATGGGTTCCTCAGTTCCAAGGAATGGGACTGAGGAAGTCTCAGGGTAAGGGGGGGAGTGGTATAGATTTTAGGCAAGAGGTGATGGTGTGAAAGCTGTAAGATGAGTTCATGGCCAAGTATGGTTGTCAAGATTTGGGTGGCTGCCAGCATCAGGGGAGGAGGTTGTGACAGCTGCCTTTCCTTTGTTGGAGGCTTCTGAATGTTGGGGTGGGGGTTAGTAAGTGTTCCCCAGCTTATGCAGGGGTTCCAGGCAAACATAAGGAGTTCTGCACCCTGATTGCAGCAAGCCCCACTCAAGCACAAGAATAAGGTGAGAAGTAAACATTGGGATGAGCACCACTGTTGTAGGGCTGGGTCTCTGGGACACGGGGGTGGGGTTGGGTAGCCAGGGTTCACATTCAAGCCTTACATGATGGGTGGTTAGAGGTTAGAGGATCGTTGTAAAAGAGGAACAGATACAGTGCAACAGAACAATAAAGATCTCCCTAGAGAAGCAGGGTATGAGTGCTGGAGGCTCAAAGCAAGGCCAGAATACAGATCTGAAAGTCTCAGAAGGGGTGGTCATGGGAGGAGCTATGAACATTGAGGTGAATGAAATGAGTCAAGGGTGCAGGACAGAAGCCAGGGAACCCCTACATTCTCATAATAGGGCCAGATCTTCAAGCCTGTGTGGTTCCCCCAGTCATATTCCTTGACCGTTAGCAATGTCACCTTAGAAGCTGAGCCAGGAGGATCAGAACCCAAGCTAGGCTTGGCTACATGAGCGGTCTCTCTCTCTCTCTCTCTCTCTCTCTCTCTCTCTCTCTCTCTCTCTCAAAAAAAATATGATAATAGTGAAATTAATTAAGCCAGACAAGATATTATATTTTATAGTCAGGTTTTCCTGAATCATAAATTTATTGGGATATTTTTAATTCTTCTATTTTTGCTACTATGGTTATTGTTATTTCAGTATCAGAGTTGTTGTTTTCACAACATAAATTTTTATAGTCTGACATATACCAACAATTCCATGAACTATATTTCATACCAGAATGTCTTCTTCTAAAATCTCTGTTCAATACTACTCCTTAAGACTTTGAGGAGATGGGCTGGAGAGAAAAACCAATAGTTAAGACCTCTGGCTGTGGCCAGGCGTGGGGGTGCATGCCTTTAATCCCAACACTCGGGAGGCAGAGGCAGGAGGATCGCTGTGAGTTCAAGGCCAGCCTGGTCTACAAAGGGAGTCCAGGACAGGCAAGGCTACACAGAGAAACCCTGTCTCAAAAAACCAAAACAAACAAAAAAAACAAGACCTCTGGCTGCACTCCCAAAGGACCCAGGTTTAGTTCCCAGCATCTACATGGCAGCTAACAATCACCTGCAAATCCAAGTCCAGTGGCTCTGATTCCTTCTTCTGCCTTCTGGAGGAAGAAAGAGAGAGAGAGAGAGAGAGAGAGAGAGAGAGAGAGAGAGAGAGAGAGAGAGAGAGAGAGAACCACACTCAGGCACGCGCACACACACACACACACACACACACACACACACACACACACAACAAATATTTGAAACATAACTTTTGAGTATAGAGATTTCTAGGTCTCCTCTGTACAGGCAAAGGCCATGTGTTCTAGAATCCTTGGGTCATGCTGATCTTGAAGATGTCTGCAACATTTCTTCTTGTAGCTGAACAAAGCATGTACAGTATGCGGCCAACATAGGAGATTGTATCCTTGTGCTATTTGTGGAAAACTCTATCATAAGAGATGCCACATCCCACCTGTGGAAGATAAGAGGTTAGTAAAAGAGCCCTGCCCTTGGTCCTTCACCCTCAGAGCACACATCCTGCCTACACACACACACACACAGTGAGTTCCTGTCTCCAGTTGGATGTGTCTTGTTTTAACGGGAATAAGACCCTTAGTCTCAAGGTCTAAAAGTATCCAGACCTGTTTTTCAGCACAGGTAGCAGACGATTAATAGAAATAAAGGCCCTGCAAGTGGTTACTGAACAAAGTGTCACTCCATCTCTCCTGTATGCTCCATGGGAGTGATAACACCATACAGTGGTTGTTGGTTTTAACCATGTATCCCCCCTTCCCCACTACGGACTTACAGAGCTGACAACACAGAGCTGTATTGGGCCTACAGAAGTCTACCCCAGCATTCTGTCAAACTAGCTAATTGTGGGTTGTGGAGCACATCATGAGAACTGTGAATTCTGTGTGCCGGTGCCCCACCCCCAACCCAACCAAAGCACTTCTCTGCTATATGTGTGTCTCTGGACAGAGATGGTATGTGAGATTCCAAGGGCTTTGGTGGGTTCTGTGGGTGATGTGGACAGACCTACTGTGACGCAGAGACTGATCTCTACTCAAATCTTCTAACAGAGAACGCTCTGGAGTCATAAGACCACCCACCCACGTGCTCCCAGAGCACCATCTCAGAGGATCATTGGAGACAACTTCTGACTAGCTAGACAAGCTACCTAGGCACAAAATGAATTCGCTCTTTTTCTCTACCCACATGCAGCTTCCAACACCCTGCCAGGGGCATTTTGTAATGGGTGCCTTGAAAAAACATTTTAAGATACATTATTGAAATGAATGAAACTTGAGGTGCCTTAGTCAGGGTTTTTATTGCTATGATAAAGCACCACAACCAAAGGCGTCTAGGGAAAGAAAGACTGTTTCATCTAACTGTTTGTTACCCACCATCCAGCAAAGTCAGGGTGGAAGGAGCTGACGCAGAGGCCACGGAGGAGTGCTGCTTACTGGCTGGCTCCTCATGCTTTGCTGAGCTGTTTTCTTATAGCACCTGGGACCACCTGGCCAGGGATGGCCCAGCCCACAGCGAGCTGCATCTCCTACATCAATCAAGAAAATGCACCATAGGCTTTCCCACAGGCCAATCTGCTTATGGCATTTTTCTCAGTCGAAGTTTCCTCTTCCAAAATGACTCAAGTTGACATAAAGTTAGCCAGCATGTGGGGTAAAGTGGGAAATACGTGGCACCACCAGTAGAGTTCCTTTCCAATGTTCCCATAACACAGATTCTAGACACAGACCTGGCAAGGCCAGGTGAAAGGGCACCGATAGCTTGTGCTCTTCGCTCATGCAGCAAGGCTGAGAAGCAAGAACTTCCGGTTTCCCGGTTGTAACTCGGTTGCCTCATCGAGGTTCAGGGCTCCTTGTTCAAGGCATGAAATTCATTGGTATGACCAAACATGTCTTGCCGTTGACCTCCCAGTGCTCAGAGGTCAGTAGGACTCCATCGCCTCCTTGGGTGACCACCTCACTCAACACACGCACTATTAATGGAAGGGGCTATCTTTGCATATTGAGCCTACATGGAGCCCCGGTACGGCATCCTCCCAGAGCAAAGTTGGATGCACTTGTCATTCTTGAATAAAGGTTTTTATCAGACACAGGAATGGGGGCTGGTTCACAGACCCTGTCTGCCCTTGCTCACTTTATGCCTGACTTCTCAGGAGCCAATGGTGTTGTGTCTTCTGCGAGACAGAGGATGGGTTAAGGTGCCAAGAAAACCAAGCATGTCATAAAGAGTCTGAGGTCCTGAAGAGGAAGATGTCACCCGAGGAACAGCTGGTGAGTCGGAATAAAGCTGAAGGTCCCTCTTTTTGCTTAGCAGAAGAGCACGCTCTCCCAGGTGGTACGGGACTGAACCCCAAGGTAAATGATATGTGCTTTGATCATGTGACCCAACGCTAAGCTTCATGCTCCAGAGTGCAGCTGCGTTTGTCTCAAAGAGGTCAAAAGTCTGGGGGCCATTTCTTGCAGCATCTTGGAATTTAAACAGGCCTTTTCTCTCTAAGTTACCTTCCACTTAGAATGACCTTTTATCTTTTACAGAAATGTGAGCTGCTTCTCCTGACTATCTATTGCTATCCAAAAAGTGACTTTTTTATCCCAAAACCAAAGCCAGTGAGTAACAAGGACAAAACGGAAACCTTGTGATCGTATCCTATTCAACCTGACTTTCTCTTTGCCTTGTTGATGAGTATCTTTGTGGAGGTAACCATACACAGCAAACTACCATAGTATATAAAACACTAATTTGTTTCTTATGGTTCTAGAGACCAGAGGTCTGAGGCCAGGTTGCCAATATAAATAACTGGGTTCTGGTGAGGGTGTTCTACTTTTTTTTTTTTAAAGACATAGACTTACTGTGTAGCTCTAGCTGACTTGGAGCTCTATATGTAGCCAGGCTGGCCTCAAACTTACAGAGATTTGCCTGTCTCTGCTTCCCAAGTGCTGGGATTAAAGGCGTGCTGTGAGCCACCACAACAGGCTAAAAGTCTTCTTCTGAGATGCAAATGGGACTTGCGACTGTGCTTTCATAAGGGAGAGGGAGAGAGCTCCCTTGAGTCTCAGTCAGGGCACTAATTCCACTCACGGGGCTGCACCTTCATGACCTACTGACCTTGGGATGGTTTTACTTCTCAGTTCCAGTATGCCAAGGGTTAGGATCAGAATGGAGACAAAAGCATTGAGACAGAGTCCATAGCCATGGGGTGTGTGGAAGGCTGACATGGGTGGGACTGTGCTGACAGCCTTTCCATCTGTGCTTTCCTCAATAGAGAAAAGATGCCATCCCAGACCTCCAAGAGCACATGTGGCTCAACAAAATCAAGAACAGGCTGAATAAGAAGACATACCACTCAGTACAACGTTTTGTGGAGGACATGCGTCTCATCTTTCAGAACCACAGCAAGATGTATAAAGTAAGAGCCTGTGCTCTGCTTTCTCCTTGCTTTGTGTTGAGTCACACCCCGCCCCACCGCGCCCCTGCAAGTAGATGCTGGAATTGCCTTGCTCCCCTGCCAAGCATATACACGTCAAATCTGAGGGAGCTCTGGGGGGGACCCCATGATGCAGGGGTGGGGGTCGGGGGTGGGGTGGAGTGGGAACAACAGTGACACGCAGAAGGCCTCCAAAGGCTCCGCTTGTGGACAGCTGACTTTTCATCTGTAGCGAGCAGCAAGCTACAGAGGTGTTCGCGTTGCAGGGAACAGAAGTGTATTTTAAAGACAGCTAGCGTTTCTCATGTATAAAGGGAGCAAATCGCCGGGCGTGGTGGCGGACAGCTTTAATCCCAGCACTCTCGGGAGGCAAAGGCAGGCAGATCTCTGTGAATTCAAGGGCAGCCTGGTATACAAAGAGAGTTCCAGTATAGCCAGAACTAGAGAAACTCTGTCTCCAAAAAAAGGAGGGGAGGGCAAGGGAGAAAAATCAGATTTCCCAAATTACAAAACCTCAATTTTCTTTTCTGAATTCCCAGCGCTATAGCAAAAAGTTCTTGCCACGGGGCTGGAGAGATGGCTCAGCAGTTAAGAGCACTTACTGATCTTGGAAAGAACCAGAATTTGATTCCCAGCACCCATATCATGTGGCTCACCTGTCAATCCATCTCTAGTGAATTCAACACCCTCTTTTTAATGTCTCAAGCACCTGCACTCACAGGTACATAAGTACACATACTTAAAAATAGTAAAATGAAAAAAATAATAATAAAAATGGGAGTCGGACGTGGTGGCACATGCCTTTAATCCCAGGACTCGGGAGCCAGAGGCAGGGGATCGCTGTGAGTTCTAGGCCAGCCTGGTCTACACAAAGCGACCCTGTTTAAAACAAAACAAAACAAAACAAAACAAAAATAGTAAAAATGCCAAAGGCGGAGACAGGCACAATTCACCTCTGTGAATTCAAGGCCAACCTGGTCTACAAAGCAAGTTCTACAAGTCAGGGCTACATAATGAGTTCCTGTCTCAAACAAATATTAACAACAACAATAATAATGGATATATTTTAATTAATTTTTGTTTTTAAAATTTGTTTTCACACAATCTTTTCATCATATTTTCCCCTTGTCTCAACTCTTCCTAGACCTTCCCTGCCTCCCTACAATCAGCTCTGTATTCTCTCCCTATCAGAGAAAAAAAAAAACTAACTAGAAAAAAAAGAAAAGAAAATCAAAACAAATTAAAAACCAACCAACAACCAAACAGTACAAAAGATAGCAGAACAACACAAAAAGTGCACACACACACACTACTGAGTCTGTTTCCCTTTGGCCAACTACATCTGCACATGGGGCCTATCCTGGAGTGTAATTGATAGACCAAGAGATACTCCATTGGAGAAAACTGATTTTCACTTTCCCAGCAGGTACCAATTGCAAACAGCTTTTCGATGAAGGGTGTGACTTTGTGTCTACTTCCCTTTCTCAGTGCTGGGCTTTTGTCTGGTTCGACCCTGTGCAAGTCGTGAGCATGCTGTCACAGTTTCTGTGAGTTCACAACCATGAGCTCTCTCGTGTCTGAAAGATGCTGCTTCCTTGGAGTCAGCCACCAATCCCTGGCTCTTCCAGCCATTCCTCCTCCTCTTCCACATAGATCCCTGAGCTTTGAGGGGAGGGGTTTGATGGAAACATCCCATTTAGAGCTGAGTGCTCCAAAGCCTCTCGCTCTCTGGACATTGTCCAGTTGTGGGTGTCTGTAAATTCCCATGCACTTCTCTGATGAAGGTTAAGTGGTATTCTGATTCTCTGTCTGATACTGCTATTAATAATGACTATAATAACTATAATAATAACAATACATCTCTTTAAAATTGCCATAGAATTAAAAAGTGCCTCCAGCCGTTGGCTGAGGTGACCTAACATTAGGTACATATCCTTAAAACATCTTACAGATCTGAGGAGAGACCAGGAGAAACTCTAAGTAAGCTTTACTGAAAAGAAAGTACAGCCCAAGGCTAGAACAACAAATAAGAGATCAAGCCAGGTGTGGTGGCCCACACCTTTAATCCCAGCACTCCGGAGGCAGAGGCAGGCGGATCGCTATGACTTTGAGGCCAGCCTGGTCTACAAAGCGAGTCCAGGACAGCCAAGGCTAACACAGAGAGACCCTGTCTCAAAAAACAAACAAATAAAAACAAACAACAACAACAAAAACAAATAGAGATCAAGATAGGAAGCTAGAGGTGGCTAGGAGGCATAATGACATTGTCACATGGAATCTTTGTCCCCAGGGAAGCACCAAGTGGGTGCGAGAGCTTGATTTTGTCCAGGGTGATGTGAGTCTTGGGTGTAAAGGCTGTACTCCATCATCTCTGATCAACATAGAAAAAACAGCTAACTTCCCTCCATTACTTTTTATTTTAACTTTTTAAAACAAGCTTTATTTATTTTATAGATACAGTGCTCTGCCTGCATGTACACCTGCACACCAGAAGAGGGCATCAGATCATATTATTGATGGTTTTAAGCCACCATGTGGTTGCTGGGAATTGAACTCAGGACCTCTAGAAGAGCAGTCAGTGCTCTTAACCTCTAAGCCATCTCTCCAGCCCCCTTATTTTAATTTTGTAGTCAGTTGAAGACTGCTCCTTGTGCCCCCAAATTGAGGCTGAATACGTGACATAAAATATAGCTAACTGAATTCATTGTCATTGAGTTTACTTCTTCACCTTTGTTACTGTTGGGCCTAAAGTGAGTAAGGAACACATACTCTGTCAGTTTCCCCTTTGGTTTGGAGGCTGGTTTGAGAACCTAATATAGTCTTTTAGTTTATTTTTAACCAGTCAGTGGCAAGTGCTTACCAAAAGGATCCATTTGGAAGGGTCTTGCTATGTAGATCAGGAAGGTTTTGAACTCACAGACATCCACCTACCTCTGCTTCTCTAGGCTGAGACAAAAGGGTGTGCCGCCTCCACCCTGCTAGTATGACAAAGTTTTAAGTCGCTGCTTTGAGAATTTACCTTTTCTCCAGATTCCATAACTCCTTATTTATCCAAATAAATTCCCAAAGAGAGGGGAGGAAGAGTCTGTTAATTTTCCTAAGCATGTGTATGCTATCATACCTCAACTAGTCCCCACATACATAGTTGAAGTGGAAAATTTCATACCATGAAAATGTCATTTTGTGAAACACATATTAAATATATTATATAAGATTGCACTCAAGCTATCTATGAAATGTTTATATAAAGAAAGAGAAGAAAAGCAGAGAGCATAGGAACCAAAAATGGCTGGGTTATGTAGGGAAGCTCAGCTCCTGAGCTGGAAAGTTCAGGGTAGAGGACAGGGTATGCCAGCCACACCCTGTAACAGGTAGAGACTGGGGGATGTGGGGGAACCAGGAGGCCAAGTCCACTTTGGTTAAATAGGCACCTCAGCTGCTTGTCCCAGGTCTGACACCCAACATTATGTATAAGCAAATATTCCAAATCTGAAAGCCAAACCTCTGCTCATCTCAGGCATCCAGAGCAAGGGGTATTCAGCCTGCGAGACTAGCTTTGTTTCTGTCTTCCCAAGAAAGAGGCATAACCAAACCATCAGGAAATATAACCTCTTTTTGGTTTTCCCCCAAAACAGGGTTTCTCTTTGTAGCTTTGGCTGTCCTAGACTCACTTTGTAGACGAGGCTGGATTTGAACTCACAGAAATTCCCCTGTCACTGCATCCCAAGTGCTGGGATTAAAGACATGCCCCAACACCTCCCAGAGTTACCTCTTTCTTTAAAAAACAAAATGGAGTTCGAGGCCAGCCTGATGTACAAAGTGAGTCTAGGACAGCCAAGACTGTTACAGACAGAAAGCCGGGCATGGTAGCACATGCCTTTAATCCCAGCACTTGGGAGGCAGAGGGAGGCAGATCACTGTGAGTTCAAGACCAGCTTGGTCTTATAAAGTGAGTCCAGGACAGCCAAGGATACAGATGTGTGTACAGGCATCGTATTGAAGTCAGTTCTCTCTTTCCACCACGTGGGAGGAAGAGGTGCCAGGTATTGAAGTCAGGTCTGCTTGGAGGCAGGTGCCTTTACCTGCAGAGCCATCTCAAAGGCCCCATAACCTCCTCTTCACCCGGTTTAACCTCACCATTTGGAATAGACTAAGTGAGGCTCTCAATTATCTAGAGAACTGGCTGGCCAAGCGTATTAAGCATTGGCTATCACTGCTTTCTTACTCCTTTTCAGAACAAGTTCAAAAATCTTGGAGTCACAGTAGGAACGGTATTTGAGGAGACTTTCAAAAGAATTTTTTCAATCAAGGATACAAGCAAAGAGCCGGGCGTGGTGGCGCTTGCCTTTAATCCTACCACTCGGGAGGCACAGGCAAGTGGATTGCTGTGAGTTCGAGGCCAGCCTGGTCTACAAAGCAAGTCCAGGACAGCCAAGGCTACACAGAGAAACTCTGTCTAATACACACACACACAAACAGAAACAAAACAAACAAACAAGCAAAAAGGATACAAGCAAACAACTTCAACCGCACGCGTGAGCACACTGTCTTGTTAACATAGCCCTTTTGATTCCCCCCACCACCCATCCCTCCATCAGCTAGCCGCACAACACCCCGAAAGCCAACCTCTCTGCGTGAACATCCAGCTACACTTCAGTTTCTAACATTATGCATTGTCCTTTCTGTTCAATTCTCTTTCTAAATAAAACTTAAGGCTTATAATGCATGTCACAATGGCAGACTGTCCGGTGCTGAGGGAGCCCACTAAGAAGATGACTCTGCAAGCGGGCCTTCCCCGTCCTCCACTTCAAACCCAAGTATGTTTTGTCTCAAAATGTCCACCGAAGCATCTTGTCTAAGAGGGCCCGGCCCCTCTAACTCTGTGACAGGGAGAAGGAACTGACAAAACAGCCCAAGAGTGAAAATGAAAACACCAGGTCCTTAAAAACATCTAGAAAGTGACCCATTTCTAACAGATAATACAATTGTTTATCCTGTGATGTAAGACAGGAAAGAGAAGACAGAAGTTCAGCCACAGGAGCTCAGTCCTGAAGAGAAAGCTCAGTTGGGAGCTGTGACTGGCTGCTCAGTTCCAGCTGGCTGTTGTGACATCCAGTTTGATGATGCTCTCTGTCTCTGTCTCTGTCTCTGTCTCTGTCTCTGTCTCTCTCTCTCTCTCTCTCTCTCTCTCTCTCTCTCTCTCTCTGTTGCTATTTATTCTTTTCACCTGAAACCCCATCAAAGGTTAACTCTGCCCCACCCTAGACTCTATTGGGAACTCCAGCTAACCGCCTCTGCAGGACACACCCCGGCTCACCCCCCAAGCCCATACCCACCCAACCCCATGCCCCCACCTTTCCAATTCAACCCCCACCCCGTTTCTCCCACCCCATCCATTCCACTGGATACTTCAAGCACATGATGAATTATGTTTTGATGTTTTTCCTATTTACTCTTTTACTTTGGCTTGCTATAATAAACTTGTTAATAAACTCTCGCTCATTCAAAATAGAAAGTATGGCTTAGACAATGGAGCCAATGATGATTCACCGTACCTCCACAGACACCTGGCCCCTGCTCAGTGCTCTAATAAAAAAATAAACGTCTTCTATGTCTAGATTTTGGCTCTCTATATACCTTTTCTTCTGCATTTTAGCTGGACAGACTCATGCTGAGTGCAGAACTTGAACTCTCAAATTCTGTGAGACCGCAGGAAAAATAAAATATAAAAATCTACACATACGGAGCAGACATGCAGCTTGGTCCTCATGTGGGTCCCCTAACAAATGGGGGTAGGGACTGTCTCTGATTCTGTTGCCTCCCTCTGGCTCTCTTTCCTGTAGCTAGGCTGGCCTGTCTGGCCTCAGTGGGAGAGGATGCACTTAGTCCTGCTGCAACTTGAGGTGCCAGGGTGGGTTGGGATCCACAGGGCCTCCCATTCTCTGAGAATAAGGGGAGGGGGAGGGGTGGGAAGGTAGGACTGGGAGGAGAGGAGGGAGGGGCTGTAAAGTGATAAAATAAATATAGGAATGAAAAAAAAAAATCCAAGCTGTCAGAAGGCTTGCCTGAGAGTTTTAACAATAACAAAAGGCTTGATATTCAGAACAGCATGTGCAGGCAAGAAGTCTCAATTTGCTACATTGTGACATGTATGTAATTTGGACTCAACTCTTGTTTTGAAGGCTATTGAAATTCCTGAAGATATTGATCTGCTTATAGTAACATTTGTAATAACTTGCTTAAGAAACAAAAATGCATGACTAATCACGATGATTACTTGTGTTTTTCCGACTTTGTTTTTTGTTTTGTTTTTCTGTTTTTGTTTGTTTGTTTTGAGACATGGTTTCTCTGTGTAGCCTTGACTGTCGTGGACTGGCTGGCCTCAAACTCAGCGATCCGCCTGCCTCTGCCTCCCAAGTGCCTGGATTAAAGGTGTGTACCACTACCACCACAGAGCTGTTTTTCCAACTTTGCTACATTTTAATCACTTTGGAAAGTCAGTTTTAGCCAATACAGGATTTAACAACTGCTTTGTAATGGCTAGTTTTATGTCAACTTGACACACACTAGAGTTATTTGGGCAGAGAGAACCTCAATTTAAAATATGCAAGCTGGGTGTGGTAGTACATGCCTTTAGTGCAGCACTCAGGGAGACAGAGGCTGGCAGATCTCTGTTGAGTTTAAGGCCAGCCTGGTTTACAAAGCCAGTCCAAGACAGCCAAGGCTACACGGGGAAACCCTGTCTTGAAAAACACCAGCACCAGATTGACCTGCAGGGCTTTTTCTTTTCCTTCCTTCTTTCTTTCTTTCTTTCTTTCTTTCTTTCTTTCTTTCTTTCTTTCTTTCTTTCCTTCTTCTTCTTCTTCTTCTTCTTCTTCTTCTTCTTCTTCTTCTTCT
>OU015743.1:23419253-23440134 GCA_907169655.1 Acomys percivali | reverse complement strand
CTTCTTCTTCTTCTTCTTCTTCTTCTTCTTCTTCTTCTTCTTCTTCTTCTTCTTCTTCTTCTTCTTCTTCTTCTTCTTCTATGATCAATTTAGCTTATTATGGGCGGTACCAACCCTGAGCTGGTGGCCTTGGGTGCAGCAAGAAAGAAGACTGAGTAAGTCATGGAAGCAAGTCAGTAAGCAGCACCTCTCCATGGAGCTACATGAGGTCTGGCCTCTAGGTTCCTGCCGTGAGTTCCTGCCCTGACTTCCCTGAATGGTCGACTATAAGCTATAAGCCAAAATAAACCCTTTCCTCCCTAAGTTGCTTTTGCTCACAGTATTATCACAGCAATAGAAAACCTAACCAAGACATGCTTTTGGTTTTGTGAGGTGTTTGTTTGTCTACGCTACACTTTGTCTAAATGTCATATAAGATTTAGAACTGTGAAACTGGTAGAGTTGTCCCTCTGGCCCACATCAGTGAGGATAAGAAGCTCAGAAGAGCAGCCAATATTTAACCCTTACACGGCAAGGTCGGCCAGCACCTCATGGATAGGAAATCCTGCTAAGTCACCTGTCCTCTTGATCAGACAGGCTATGGGCTCTCTGGCATTTGGATTCTGACTCATGCACATCCCACAGGGAAGAGAGTCCATGAAGAGAGATGTGTTCCCTCCGCTTTCATAGGAAGGCGTATATGGTCAGCTGGACCCTGCAGATGACATGGCTGACAGAGAAAAGCTAAGGGAGCCAATGGCTCACTCCTAAATCCCCAAGGGGAACACACACAGAGTCTCAACACCTTTACACACAAAAATATTTATCTTTGGCCACTTACATGGTCTTAAGCACCCCAAAGGAAAGTATAATAAAAACAACAGCTGTCACTCAGATAGCCAAGTTTAGCCAGTTTTAAGAAGACACTCTGTTAAAGTTAATAACTAGATTTACTTGTTCAAGATTAAACCCTATTTTCCAAGAAGCATTTTTTAAAAATTTAAAAGGGGGGGACTAGAACAATCAACCAACTGGGGACATATACTTTCTCTTCAAAATGAACCCCAAAAGTCAACCTTAGGTAAGGGCTGGGCGTGGTGGCACACACCTTTAATCCCAGCACTTGGGAGGCAGAGGCAGGCAGAGATCTCTGGGAGTTAAGGCCAGCCTGCTCTACAGAGTGAATTCCAGGACAGTCAGGGCTATTTAGGAAAAACTATGTTTCTTTTTTTTTTCTTTTTTCTTTTCTTAAAGATTTATTTGTTTATTATGTATATAGCATTCTGTCCACATGTGTGCCTACATGCCAGAAGGGGGCACCAGATCTCATTATAGATGGCTGTGAGCCACCATGTAGTCACTGGGAATTGAACTCAGGACCTCTGGAAGAACAGACACTACTTGTAACCTCTGAGCCATCTCTCCAGCCCAAAAAAACTACTATGTTTCAAAAAACAAAACAAAGCTTGGACCCCCTCCCAAAAAAAAAATTGAACATTCCCTGACTCTATTGATGGTTAAACAGGTTTGTTTCTTCGACAATTCATTAAATTATCCCTGAGACATCATAGCCTACACTGTGGCTATCTGATCTTTTACCCAGAAGCTGGCTCTGAAGGAATCCTGCTCTGCCCTGGACTCTCTCTACGTGGACCTCCCAAATGACTGTCTCAACAGGCCTTCTGCAGTCTATGTCTGCTGGCTGTCTGAGCATCCAATTCGATGATGTTTTCTTACGTATCTAATTTAATCTATCTGTCTGTCTATAACTTGCTATTTATACTTTTACTTTGGCTTGCTATAGACTTAATAAACTCACTCATTCAAAACCAGGGAAAGCAAAACTATCTTATTAAGTTCTCTTATTCAGTGTATTAGCCAGGGTTCTCTAGAGGAACAGACCATAGATTAGGATGGCTTACAGGCTGGCCCCCAGTTAGCCCAACAATGGCTGCCTACAAACAGAAGGTCCAAGAACCAGCCCATGTTCAGCCCATGAAGCTGCATGTCTCAGCTGGTCTTCAGTAGACACCAGAGTCCTGAAGAAGTGGGTTCTAATACCAGTGAAAGAATGGGCTTGTTGAGACTGAGAGCAAGCAGGCGAAGAGAGCAAGCTTCCTTCATCCATGTCCTTTATACAGGATGCCAGCAGAAGGGGTGGCCAGATTAAAGGAGGATCATCCCACCTCAAAAGATCAGGATGAAAGGATTATTAAACCGCACGTGGCGGCGCACTCCTGTAATCCCAGTACTGGGGAGGCAGAGGCAAGATGATCTCAGTGAGTTCCAGGCCAGCCTGGTCTACAAAGTGAGTCCAGGACAGCCAAAGCTACAAGAAATCCTGTCTTGAAAAACTGAAAAAGAAAGGGAGAAAAAAGAAAGAAAGAAAGAAAGAAAGAAAAGAAAGAAAAGCAAAAAGAAAAGTTTATCTTCTCACCTCAAATATCTGGATTAGAAACGAGTCTTCCCACTCCAAAGGATTTAATTAAGAAAAAAGTCCCTCACCTGTGCCCAGACATTTAGGTCTTAGTGAATTCCAGGTGTAGTCAGGTAGACAACCAAGAGTAGCCATCGCATTCAGCAACCTGGAGTAAGAGTTACAAGAGAAAATATCCAGTCTTTCTTTAAAGGGCCATAATGAGATAGGAGCCAACACCCTGCAGGAAATAAGAGTGGGACCCCACAGTAGATCAGGATTTAGTCAGGCAGAAAGTGACCTAATCAATAGCCTACAAAATGAGCTGTCATAGCCGGGCATGGTGGCGCACGCCTTTAATCCCAGCACTCGGGAGGCAGACGCAGGTGGATCGCTGTGAGTTCGAGGCCAGCCTGGTCTACAAAGTGAGTCCAGGACAGTCAAGGCTACACAGAGAAACCCTGTCTCAAAAAACTAAAAAAAAAAAAAAAAAAAAAAAAAAGAGTGGGCAAGGGTAAAGACCGTGTTGACTGCCACTCCCTTGACTGGACGAGTGACCCATGACTGTTTCTCTGGTTGGGTTGAGGGGCATGCAGTGAGGGCGTAGGCCTCTGACTGGTCCAGCCCCAAGTGTGTTCAGGGAGTGCCCTATCTCAGTAATGGTTACTTCATTGTCCATCCAGTGCTCACTAACCCAGGAAGTTCTTTTTCACTTTTCCTTAAAAATCTCCACCCACCCTGCTCACTCCTTATCTGAGTTTTCCTTATTTTCCTATGGAGTTAGACAATGAACTCAGAAGCCAGTGGCTCAGGGTAACCTTGGTGACCATCATTCATCTGGCCCTAGTTCCAGGAGTGAAGCTTACCAAGAGTTGAGAACACCTCTGCCACTCTCAAAAACCAAGGATACCCCGCTATGCTTGCAGTTGGCAGCCTAGTATGACTGTCCTCTGAGAGGCTCCACCCAGCAGCTGATGGAAACAGAGACCCACAGCCAAACATTAGGAGAAGCTTGGGGAGTTCCATAGAAGAGGGGGACGGGGGGGGGGGAGGGTTGAAGGAGCCAGAGAGGTCAAGGGCACCACAAGAAAACCTACAGAATCAACTAACCTCGGGCCCACAGTGACCCAAAGAGACTGGACTGCCTAACAGAGAGCATGCGTGAGCTGGACCCAGGCCCCCTGCACATAGGTAACAGTGGTGCAGCTCGGCCTTCATGTGGGACTCCTAACTGCAGGAGCAGCATCCGTCTCAGACTCTGCTGCCTGCCTTTGGTTCCTTTCCCCTTACTGGGCTGCCTTGTCCAGCCACAAAAATAGGAGAAGATGTCTTTGTTTTACGTTTCGGTAGGTGGCGCTGTCCACACGCTGAGTCAGTCTTACAGCCTGAATGGTACTTCCATCATGGAGCCAGTTGTGCGAAGATCTGGGACCTTGTTATACGCGCCACATCTTAATAAGTCTTATAAAGGTAAGGTGCAGAAGGTCCCTGGGCGCCTCAGTGTCCTCCAAGAGTGTTTAGTCAGAGCACAGGAGGTGTGAGATCCTGAGGGGAGCTCTGAGTTCTGGAAGCCAGGGCACATCCTCCTTATCTTTTTGCCTCCTGAGTCCCAAGCAGCTTCCCAGCTCCTCCTCGGGTCTGGAGAATCCTGGGGGAACGTTGCAGCCTTCCTCCTGGCAGGCATCAATCCCGGCCAATAGCAAGTACAGAGAACAGAACGCAGAACGAAAGCTAGGACCTCAAGCTGGAGTGGGTTTTAGTAGAAGAGCGAGGAAAAGCTTAAGTGAAATTTGCATTTAACCTGCTGCTTCTTTCCCTGTGGAACTTGAGTGCCCCTTTCCTTCTCGGGTCTCTGCAAAGTCTGTCCTGCCCTCTGGTGGCAGCACTTTGTTACTGCACAGTCCCCTCTAGAAATACTGGTTGAGCGGCCTTCAGCTTGAAATCTTTGGACCATAGCGCTTTCAGTGGTCCAGCTTTCGGAGCTTTGGTGATAGCCGCTTTACATATAATGAGATAGTTTGAAGATGGGACCTGTACTAGTTACTTTCTTGTTGCTGTGATAAGATAGCACAAGGAAGGCAACTTATAGAAAAGTTTACTCGGGCTTTTATGGTTCCAGAGGGATATGAGTCCATCATGTCAGAGAATCGTAGTAATCAGTAGGAGTCATGATATGAAAATGACAGAACTAGCCAGGCAGTGGTGGCGCAAGCCCTTAATCCCAGCACTTGGGAGGCAGAGGCAAGAGGATCTCTGTGTTCGAGGCCAGCCTGGTCTACAGAGAGAGTTCCAAGACAGCTAGAGCTGTTACACAGAGCAACCCTGTCTCGAAAATCCAGGAGAGAGAGAGAGAGAGAGAGAGAGAGAGAGAGAGAGAGAGAGAGAGAAGCAGGAATAGAAAGGGAGAAAACCGGGAAAGGTGTGTGTCTTCGAAACCTCGTTTATCCTCAGTGATGTACTTCCTCAAGGGAGGCCATGTTGAATCCTCCCCCAAACAGCATCTTGGACTGGATACCACACATTCAAACATCTAAATTCGTGTGAGGGGGCATTTTCATTCAAATCACCATTCCCAGAAATGGTAGACTTCCTGGAGATGCCCCCAAAATATTCCCTTTAGTAAATGATCCCACAATGGGCTATCTGCCCATCCAGAAAGTACTAAAATAAAATTACAATGGAGCAAGTAAAAAGAAAGAAAAGGAAAGGAAAGGAAGCTGACTGGGCTGTAGTGGACCACACCTTTAATCCCAGCACTCGGGAGGCAGAGGCAGGCGGATCTCTGTGAGTTTGAGGCCAGCCTGGTCTACAAAGCGAGTCCAGGACAGCCAAGGCTCCACAAAGAAACCCTGCCTTGAGAAAAAAGAAAGAAAGAAAGCCTTTCCAAAACCTAACCTCTCCTCTCTTGACCCTGTCAGGTTTGCTGGGACTAAAAAAAAGTGACACAAAAGAGAGAAGACCCTGAGCAGGAAGGAAAAGCAGTCATCCGCTGCCTCTGTGGCCCATGTGATTGCTAAAATGGACTCTTTTCTTATCACTAAATGAATCTAGGGAAATTGTGGTGTTGCCAGGGACTTTAACCAGGTCTAGCAGATGCCCCAGTATTCAAACTATGGCGTTCAGACCTGTGGGTGGCACCCCTGCACCAGAGTGCTGTGTGCTGCTAATACCTGAAACTCTGCCTGTGAGGTTTTACCTGGCTGGATGACATGCTGAAAGCCTGAAGCAACCCAGACTGGAAGTGCTGGGCACCGTAGGTCCTTGGCTCCTCTCTAGAAATAACTCTGAGCTCTGACCTGAAAACTGTCTCGTTCTCTTTCCTCTGTTACTTTCTGACTTAAAAGTAATTTACTTATAGCGCTGGTGAAATTGCTGCGAGGGTAAGGGCACTCGTTGCTCTTGTGGGAGATTCAGGTTTGGTTCCCAGCACCCACATGGTGGCTCACAAACATCTATAACTCCAGTTCCAGGGGATTTGAAGCCCTTTTCTGGCTTCTGTGGGTACTGCACACACATGATGCATATACACGCATGCAAGCAAAACACTCCTGCACATAAAATAAAAATAAATAGAATTTGAGCTGGAGAGATGGCTCAGAGATTGAGAGCACTGGCCGTTCTTCCAAAGGTCCTGAGTTCAATTCCGAGCAACCATGCTCACAGCCATCTATAGTGTGATCTGGTGCCCTCTTTTGGCGTGCAGGTGTACATGCAGGCAGAGCAGTGTGTACATAATAAATAAATCAATCTTATTAAAATTATTTTTGTGTATGTGTTATTTGAGCATCGATGTGCATGAGCCCTGGCATCCTGGTATGTGAAGATCAGAGGTCAGCTCTCACCCTCCACTTTGATGAAGCAACCTCTTTGGTTTCTGCCCCTAAGTAATTCAGGCTAGATGGCCATTGCGCTTCTGGCTGATTTCCTCCATGGCTCTCGCTCTGTCTCTCCTCTGTTCTGCAGGACTTCCAGGATTATAGATGCAGGCCACCATATCAGCATCATATGTGGCTTCTGGAACCAAATGGGGTCATCAGGCAAGGGCTTCTACCGGCTGAACCATCTCTCTCCCTGGCTGCTTCCCCACGCTTTGCAATCCAATCCATATCTTGGCGCCTGTTTCTTGAGGAGATCAAAACCAAGACTCCAGGGAGGAGAGAGATGGCTTATCAGGAAAGAGTACCTGTGGCTCTTGCAAAGGACCTAAGTTCAGTTCCTGGCACCTACAAGGTGGTTCAGTAACTCCAGGTCCAGGGTCTCCAGGGCTCCCCACACACACACCCCACACCCAGCTTCAGCCTCTGGCATCATGAGGCACACAAGTAAGCACACAAGGGTACGAGATACATACACATAGACAAACACTCATACACTTAAAGGAAAGATGGATAAATATTTTTTTAAAAAACAAAAATTCTAAGACACCAGGAAAGCACAGGGTGACTTCAAAGACTTGAGTACGTCAGACTTGTTTCTTGCTGTTCATCTGGTTAATAAACCAATCACACTGAATGAGTTTCCTGCCTAGCACTGGCGACTGGACACAGTGGGGTTTTCACCACATCTTGAAACAGAAAACAGATTTCATCACGTAGCTCTTCTGACTTCCTGCCTCTGAAATGCTCCGTTTCCTCCCACCCTAGGAACCAGCGAAGCAAGTCATATATGGGGTCAGAGCTCACACAGCGCAATGGTAGTAAAGTGGGGGCTGGCGGTAGACCTAATTCCCAGCAGGTGAGTCACTTTCTTTGTTTTAATTCAAGTGTAGCTCACTGGGCCGGTGAGACGACTCAGTGGTGCTTGCTACACAAGCATGGAGAACTGAGTTCGATTCCCAGGACTCACATAAAGGGGAAAGGAGAGAAACATTTCCACAGCGTTGTCTTCTAACCACCGGACAGGTGTTCCCACATCATAAACACACATACATAATAATATTTGGGGAGCTTCAAGGCAGGGTTTCTCTGTGTAGCCCTCCCTGTCCTGGAACTCACGCTATAGACCAGGCTGGCCTCGAACTCACATAGATCTACCTGCCTCTGCCTCCTGAGTACAAGGTGCACCACCACCACCACCACCTGGCTAAATGTTTTTTAAAACGGAGTGTAGCCTGAAGTTAAAACTCAGTCATTTACCTTTATAGTTCTGATACTATGTTTTAAAATGTGGAATTGGGGTTTAATGAATACACTGTAACACACCCTTGAGCAGGAAAAAGAAGGCCTCAGAAGAAAGGAACACATACCCAGGAGCATGTGTGTGCGCTTCTTCAAGACAAGTCACCTTTTGGGGGGGGGTTTAATTTGTTTTATTGTTTAGTATAATTGATGAACTTTTATTTAAAAGACTCATAAAGCTGCCAGGCAGTGGTGGCGCACGTCTTTAATGCCAGCACTCAGAAGGCAAAGGCAGGTAGATCCTTGTGAGTTCCAGGCCAGCCTGGTCTACAAAGCGAATCCAGGACAGCCAAGGCTACATGCACACAAAAGGAAAAAAAAAAAAAAGACTCGGGGGAAGGTGACACCATGACTTCCAGCAGCCTGCCTGCCTGCTGCCTCCCTGCTTGCTCTGCAGCTCCAGCTTCACCAGACCTCGGAATGGACCCCAACTGCTCCTGCTCCACCAGCAGCTCCTGCTCCTGCCCCAGCAGTTGTGAGAACTGCAAGTGCACCTCCTGCAAGAAGTGCTGCTGCTCCTGCTGCCCCGTGGGCTGCTCCAAGTGTGCCCAGGCTGTGTCTGCAAGGGCACATCAGACTAGTGCACGTACTATGCTGCTCCCACGTGTAAATAGTAGTGCTGGACCACCCCAGAGTTTTCCATATGGCTCCACCCTGATTACTAAGCCCTCTTTTCTATGAAGGATATAAATAATAAAATCCATTTTGGTTCAAAATATTAAAAACTCATAAAGCATACAGTCATACGACTACCACTACAATCGAGATTATATATATAATTATATATATAATATATATATATATATAATTTTATATATATATATATATATATACATATATATATATAATCTCAAGACAGGGTTTCCCTGTGTAGCCCTGGCTGTCCTGGAACTCACTCTGTAGACCAGGCTGGCCTCAAACTCAGAGATCTGCCTGCCTCTGCCTCCTGAGTGCTGGGATTAAAGGTGTGTGACACCAGGGCCAGATAAGATATAATTCATATTAGGTCAGGTGAAATCACTCAGAGTAGACTCTTTGGCATGCTGAGAATTTTCTGCTGAAGAAAATTGAGAAAACCCTAGAAGCAAAGTCTCTCTCTGGCCTACTCCAACTTTCCTCTCCTGAATCATGGCCATTGGAAAAGCCTCTGTGTGTCACCTGAAAAAGTAGGTCATAACCGGGCGTGGTGGTGCACGCCTTTAATCCCAGCACATGGGAGGCAGAGGCAGAGGCAGGCGGATCACTGTGAGTTTGAGGCCAGCCTGGTCTACAAAGCAAGTCCAGGACAGCCAAGGCTACACAGAGAGACCCTGTCTCAAAAACAAAACAAAACAAAAATGGTTAAGTCATAAAACCCTGGTGTGAGGATGTCACTTTGATATTTGGGAGCCAAAAATAATCTGAACAAGCAAGCCTTGCTAAACCAATCCACTCCCAACTTATTATCTTTGGTTGGGCTTCCTGTCTGTCCATTCATACTTCCATACAGCTGTCCAGCCATTGTGTCTCAGCATAAAGGTCCAGTTTTCCCTCTGTCTGTGCATCTTCGATTCCCAAGGCTCCCATTTCACGTAAAATTTTAGTTAATAAGTAGTGTACACTTTTCTTTTAGCAAGCTGGCCTTTGTTATGGGAGTATCAATTATAAACCTTGCCATCGGTGAAGAAAAGGAATCTTTTGGGAGAAGGGTGAGATGGTCCAATGGGGAGAGCACTTGCCACACAAGCCTGACCTGAGGTAGACTCCTGAAACTCAGGTAAAGATAGGGGAGAGAATCCACGATTGCGCTAAAGAAAGAAAATCCCAGTCATTCCGTATTACCAATGAAGACTCAGGGGCCACATGCTGGAGTGAAAGCCTGCCAGCTCAGAGAGGCAAGAAAGCACCCAGCTGACCTTCCTCCTCCACCAGTGTCTCAGGAGGAAAAAGCCCCTTCTCCTTCTCCACGCTGTCCTAAGTACCCTTCAACCCAGTGCCCTCCTTCCTGTACTTACTTACGTGTCTTCTTTGTTAACTGGTTGTTTCTCCACCTCTTGACCTATGGTTGGCTTTATTTAGCTCTTTCTTACAGAAAGCTTTGGGTTAAAGGTGTGTGCTAGGGCTGACCCACACCACAATAAGAAACAGGTTTTTTTGTCCCCCCCCCCCCCGTTCACAATGTTGGGGTTCACAATGGCATCAAATATCCCGCAGCAATCAGCTCTACAAAGCTGTCCTCTGACTGCCAAATGCATATCATGGCGTGAGTGTTTCCCTTTCACACAGTGCAAAGACACAGTGATGAAGAAGATGATGATGAGGACAATGACGACGACAATAAATAAATCTTTTCTTCCTTACAACTCCATTGTGCGCGTGTGGTCTTTTTGTTTGTGTTTTTTGTTTTCGTTTGGGTTTTGTTTTGGTTTGTTTCTTTGATTTTTCAAGACCAGGTTTCTCTGTGTAGCCTTGGCTGTCCTGTACTTACTTTGTAGACCAGGCTGGCCTCGATTTTACAGAGATCTGCCTGCCTCTGCCTCCCTGAGTGCTGGGATTACAGGCATGGGCCACCACACCCGGCCACAACTCCATTGTTTTGACTTTAGAATTTGAGACCTAGTAGTCAGGAGCTGCCCTACCTGCTTCTAGAAATACCTCCTATATTCACAGAACAGACAAGTAAACAAATACATGCCCAAGTATATCCACTGTATAAAGGAAAAACTGAGAAGATGGAGGTAGGAGTCTAAGTATCTCCAGGGAGCTCATTAAATAAATGTTTGTTCATAGACAACAACGGGACACCTTACAACTAAGAAGACAATGAGGTTCTGAGACTAAAGAAGTTTAATATATGCCAAAAGGCAATTGACAAACAGTGACTATGGTAACAGAATGTTACCAAACTTGAGGCCACAGCATGTACCCCCAAAAAGCCAAGTTCAGTCAGCAACCCATCCCTGAGGATCCAACTAAAACAGCCAAATTAATAGTAAAAGGCAGAAAAGGGAGATTTATTTCATGTGGCCACGCTGGGAAGAGGGACAAAGAGACTCAGTGATGCTCCCTCAAGTCCGTATTTAGGGTCCTGAAGTCAGATTAGAGTTTATATATAGAGAATGGGCGCACAGCTAAGCAGACTCATCAAGGTGTGGTCCTGTCCTTCACTGACCCCTCATTGTGTAGATGGCATTCTTGTCCTATAAGGTGTCTGCCAAGCTGTATAATCTGATAGACCGAGAAACACTAGCCTGTCTCTAGAATATTTTCACTCCTGACAGATCAATTGCAAACGTGGGGATAATGATGATGACAATATTAATGCCTGTGTTCAGGGGGGGGAAAAATCTGAGAAATAAGCAGCAAACTATTAACTAATAATAGCTAATTGCTCCATTGGAGCATGCACTTGGGAGGTGGGTCTGGTGGACTTCCATCTCCCAAGAACACATGTCTATAGTATTAATTTTTTAAATGATAATTATTAGCACCCAAAATATAGACTATCAGTGTTTTAAGGAAGGGTCTTGAAAGCTGGCAACAGTGCAACAGATGTTGTGTGACAGATGTCTTGCATTTATAAGGCTGTTTAAAAATTCAGACTCACCGCCTTGTTCACTGACCCAAAGCACAGCAGACTAGATGTTTGACATGGGAAAATTCTCGAGGACAAAGGAGTTCGTTCAAGCAGAACTGACAGCCATGGGCTGTCTCCTAATCAGCAGAGGCTGCCTTCCTGCCTGTGCTGGGGCAGGGAAGGCAAAGAGAGCCAATAAGGGGGCCAGGAAAAGACCCTCTTTCTTTCTAGGGGATGACTGTGCCTGTGGCCTTGGGTTTGCCCCCTTCATTGCAGTGGTGGCTGAAATGCAGGGCAACTGGGAAGAAATTACTAGAAGGAAGCCTGTGTGAATCAGAAGACCTCAAACCTGGGACGTAGTTAACAGGAATGCGGAGGGTGGCGTAAATGTTGGAGAGTGACCAGGAACTCGGTCTTGGAGAGTAGCATAGAACCCACCTTCCAGACAGGTGTGGTAGTGCATGCTGGGTATCCCAGCACTCAGGGAGTAGAGGAAAGAATTTGAGGTTGTCTACACAACAAGATCCTGACTCAAAATTAAAAGGAAGTTCCTTTGTAAGAAAAGTCTGGTCTTTTTGTTGTTGCTGTTTTGTTTTTGTTGTTGTTGTTTCAGGTTTTTTGAGACAGGGTTTTTCTGTGTAGCCTTGGTTGTCCTGGTCTCACTTTGTAGACCAGGCTGGCCTCGAACTCACAGAGGTCCACCTGCCTCTATCTCCTGAGTGCTGGGATTACAGGTGTGCACTACCACACTCCACTGCTGTATGTGCTTTTGACTTTTGAGCCATCACTCCAGCCCTGTGATGGCTTTAAATGTCATCTCGCCACCGCCTAGAGTCACCCAAGTAAGGGATTGACAAAATCACATTGGCCTATGGGCATGTCTATCTAGGGGATTGTCTTCATAGTTAATAGATGTGGAAAGCCCCACCTCATTGTGGGCGGGATCATTCCTTAAGCGGGAGGTCCTAAACCACACCCTACAGAAGACAGCTAGATCATCTGCAAGCACACAAGCAGGAAGGCATTCATTCATTGTCCTTCTGCCCCCTACTGTGGATATCATGTTTTAAGTTCCCACCGTGATGTCTCCACAGTAGCTTGGACAGTGAAGGTGGGTCCAGTGGCTCACACCTGTGATCCCAGCAGTCTAGGAGGCAGAGGCAAGCTGATCTCTTCAAGTTCAAGGCCAGCCTGGTCTACAAAGTAAGTCCAGGACAGCCAGGGCTACACAGAGAAACCCTGTCTTGAAAAAAAAAAAAAAGAAAAAAAGAAAAGAAAAGAAAAGAAAAAAGAAACCATGTCTTGAACAACCAAAATAACAATAACAATAATTAATAATAATAATAATCAGTAACCTGGAATTGTAAGTCAAATAAATCATTTCTTGCCTAAATTGCTTTTGTTTGTTTGCTTGCTTGTTTATTTGAGACATGGTCTCACTACATAGCCCTACCTGGCCTAGAAGACTCTCTGTAAACCAGGCTGGCCTCTGACACTCACAGAGATCCCCATCCGCTGCCTCCTGAGTGTTGGGATTAAAGCCTTGTGGAACTCTGCAGCCCAGCCTAGTTTTGTTGTTGTTGTTGTTTGTGTGTGTGTGTTTTGTTTGTTTTACTTTTCATTTTTGCTGCTGTTTTATTTGTTAAATTGGTTTTGGTTGGAATATTTTGTCACAGCAACACAAGTGAAACTATAACAGGCCACACCCTGTAGGTGGAACTCATAGGACTTTTTAGGGTGCATGTCCTTTCGTAGCTGGCTTGTCATAAAAGGCTCATATGGCAATTTCCTTTAGAGGTGGCTCTCTGGCACTCTGATTACATTAAATAAAAGACATGCATGAACTTCCCTTACCTGCCTCCCCTGTAACTCCCTTCCTCAGATCATTGGCTACAGGGAAGTGACTCATAAGAGAGACTAAAGGTCAATGTGTCACCTAGACAGACTTCGGCATAGCCTGTCACCTATTCTTCCGGACCACTACCTGAAACGTTATCTGCTTAACAAGACGATCTTTGTTCACCATTCAGCTCCTCCTCTTACCCTCCCATAACCTATTACCACCTCCTCCAAAGCCTTGAACCCCTATTTTTTCCCCTGGAAAGCAGAAAACTATAGGAACAATAATTCCCTGCCATTTTAGTCTCCTATTTTACATGACTAGTGTGCACATGCATAAAGTTGAAATCTCTTTTCTCTTGTTCAGTTTTTCTGCTTATTCCAGAGACCTAAACTATCAGATGTGCAAAGAGTGGAAGGAAAGCTTTAAAATCCCCCGTACATGGTGGAATCTTCTTCCTTTTTACAACTGAGTAATATTCCATCACTATGCCACATTTCACTTACCCGTCTACTTGCTGATAGACATAGGTTGCTTCCAAGTTTTGTCTACTGTGAAGAGCATCCCTGGGAACGTAAGAACATAAACATCTCTTCAAATCTCCACTGGCAAGTCACTGAGCTTTCCTGGTATGGGCCAGGTCACCTCTGAAGCATGTAATATGTCCCAGTGACCCCAGGCTTGCAAGCTGTTGTCTGTTTGTCCAAGTGTGTTCCCATCTAATCTTCAGCTTGTTTGACTCACAGCCTGCAGGGCAGCAGGGAGATTGCCACATCTATAGCCAGGAAACCAAGGGCAGCTCTCACAGTGTGCAGCTCTTTTACCCCGTAAGATATTTCTAATCAGCCGGGGCGGTGGCACATGCCTGCAGTCCCAGCACTGGGAGGCAGAGGCAGGTGGATCGCTGTGAGTTCAAGGCCAGCCTGGTCTGCAAAGCAAGTCCAGGACAGCCAGGGCTACAGAGAGAAACCCTGTATCAAAAAAAACCAAAAAGGTACTGTCAATCCTACTGGATGAGAATAAGACCACTACCTCAATTCCTGAGCCAAGTCTGAAGCAAGATTTAATTAAACACTGTCCAAGATGATGGACTCTGGCTAGGACCATTCCGGATTCTCAGAAAAATGACAATGAGTGAGTCACCTCTTTTTGCAGAGGCTTCAAAAGGTAAACACATGGGGTGGAGAGATGGCTCAGGGGTTAAGAGCACTGGCTGCTCTTCCAAAGGTCCTGAGTTCAACTCTCAGCAACCACATGGTGGCTCACAACCATCTATAATGAGATCTGGTGCCCTCTTCTGACCTGCAGGCATACATGCAGGCAAAACATTGTATACATGATAAATAAATCTTTTTTTAAAAACCCATAAGGCTACATATTTCCCACCAGGCCCAATCAGGGACTAACATATATCCTGCCACACTTCCTGGCCGCATCCTTCCTGCCTACATCCAATCAAGGGCAAGCATATGTCCTGACGTATTTCCTACCTACATAACTCCCGCCTACGTGTGATCAAGCACATCTGGTACAGTTGAGTCAAACAAACTTGTCTAGGGGAATGAAAACACGTGGCTTGCTATCGTATATAAACACTAGCCTCCAGCATTTCAGGAAGTATCTGTCCTTGGACAAGGGGCTTACAGGTTAGAGGCATTTTTGTTTTAGGAATCTCTTAGGTACAGTCGTTAAAATTTAAAACAAGGCCGGACGTGGTGGCACACACCTTTAATCCTAGCACTCAGGAGGCACAGGGAGGCAAACCGCTGTGAGTTCAAGGCCAACCTGGTCTACAAAGCGAGTCCAGGACAGCCAAGGCTACACAGAGAGACCCTGTCTCGAAAAAACAAAAAAACACCTTCACACACACACACACACACACCTAGCTGCTAGATGTAAGTGACCCATATCCATTTCTTAGTGAAGTCTCAGGTAGGTCTTCTTCTTTGCACTATGTTGTTTCTGGGGCTTGCTTTTGTTATAGAGCTTCTTGTGGGATCAGGTGAGATTTTTTTCCTGTCCCTGCATTCACAACACAGGCTTGCCCACCAACTTCCTCCTTCCAGCCAGCTGGGTGGGCCAGACACTGGTTTCTAAGAATAACCTTTAATCCCATTAAATTCCATCAGAAAAATTACGCTTTTTGCCAGGAATGTTGATCCCCATCCCCACCCCTGGAGGAGGTTAATAATTGCATTACTCACAAAATTGTGTTGTTACTCAGACCAGTTTGGCCACAGTTTTTCCTCTTATGGATTGTTGACATATATCAGAATTACCCACAGTACTTACTAAAAAGGAACCAGCGTGTCACAAGGGCAGAGGGCTGCTCCCTTCGTGCTCCACCTTTGTCCAGGTGACCCCACAGATTGGTTTGCTACTGTCACACCAAGCTTAAAATCCCCTGGGAAAGTGGGCCTCCCCCTAGGGTCCCTAAGAACAGGGAACTTGGAAGAAGTACAAGTGGGAAAAGAACCTTGGCCTCCAATTCTTGTGCATCTGACCTTTAGTGGATATTTCAAAACAGCAAGAGTTTTGAATGTTCTCAACACAAACATTGGCGGACTGAGGTAATGGATACACTGATTACTCACATATGAAAACGCACGCTGAATATTAGTGTTGAAATACAACAGCAGTTCCTACACTGTTTCCATTAACAACAATAATGTGCAAGAGTGAAAGGGCTTTGCCAAGACAGGCCCCTCTCCACCACAATGGCAAGATGTGAATGTCCTAGGCCAGCCTCCCACACTGTCTTCTTGCCCTTCCTACTCACCCCTAGTCTGAGTCCCAAGCCCCAGCCCCAACGCTGCTAAGAACCATTCCTCCCCACTTTAATAGCAGATGATCCTTAAACCTTATTCCTCTATTTCTTTTGCATATCAAAAGACTTATCAGGGGGCTGGAGAGATGGCTCCGCTGTTAAGAGCACTCACTGTCTGCTCCTCCACAGGTCCTGAGTTCAATTCCCAGCAACCACATGATGGCTCACAACCATCTATAATGTGATCTGATGCCTGTAGGTGCATGTGCAGGCAGAGCACTGTATACATAATAATAATAATAATAATAATAATAATAATAATAATAATAATAATAATAATAATAATAATAATAGACTTATCAGTGACTGACCAGGTTCATCCCACCCAGGGGAAGGACTTAGGTAGTTTAGTGGCCTTATTGTCTGTCACCTCTTCCTCTGTGGCTCTCTTTTCTCAAAGTCACATCTAAGGGTTTGGAACGGTAAGGACCCTTTGATAGGAATGAAGTCACCAGGCCCAGAAGTTGTAACCTTCTGCCATCTGGGATAAAGTGCATCTTCAGCAAAGACTAGCTGCATAAATGTCAACTCTAGATAAAGTGGGAGCTGGTGGCAGCCACTGTCAAGGGCACTCCTAGTGACATACCTCTTCCTGGACAGTGCTGCCTGCCTCAGAGGGGCATCCCAGCGTGGCTTCTGCTACAAACAAGGAGGAGAAAATGGAAGAAATAAATTTTTTAAAAGTGGTCTGTTAGGAAGGAGCATGGAGCCGGGCGTGGTGGCGCACGCCTGTAATCCTAGCACTTGGGAGGCAGAGGCAGGTGGATCGCTGTGAGTTCGAGGCCAGATTGGTCTACAAAGTGACTCCAGGACAGCCAAGGCTAACACAGAGAGACCTTGTCTCAAAAAACCAAAAAAAAAAAAAAAGGAAGGAGCATGGAATTTCCTAGAAGGCCAAGTATGCTGAGACACAGAATACATTGTAGAATAATAAAGTTTTCTTGATTTGAACCTACAGAGAGTTTTAGATGAGTTTAATGCTACTCATGTATTAAGCACCTAATAAGATTAGGAACTGTGCTGGGCACTAAGTGTTGGGTGTACTGAGAACTGCCAAAAGTCCTTTGCCCACATTCTAGAGCCAGATTCTCCCTGCCTTCAATGACTGAGAGAAAACGCCCCGCCATCACTAACAGCCAATGTGATGCATTTCTACCTTTGCTACCATGATGTATTTTTCTCTGTACCCATGTTTCATACCACCTATAAAGTCAGCCATCATGATGTGGTCTGCCACTGTCTCCATCCCTTCTCAGAGGCAGCCATTTTGCACCACATCCCCGTGGGCCTCTCTCCATCCCCTGGCCCGATAAATCTCTTGCCTGAGGTCTGTTGCGTAGTGTGATTTTTTTTGTGTGGCATCCCTTGGCTCCCGATCACCAAGATATTCACAAAACCTTTTCAATGAAGACAAACAGTTGGAAAGAAGACCTCTAGGACCACAGGGTTACAGGTGGGAGACAGCCATTGACAGGTGGTCCTGCCTGTACCATGTGCACACTTTCAATGTCAGGGAGATGCAGTAGGGTTGCTGAGAGGGGAATCAAGAAGCCTTGTCCCCTGAGCTGATGACTCTTACTGGCCCTAGTAAGCCATAAACACCATGGAGGCCAGGACTGTGGTGCACACCTTTAATTCCAGCCCTTGGGAGGCAGAGGCAGGATTCCTCCTCAGTTCAAGGTCAATCTCATCTACACAGTGAATTCCAGGACACGGAGAGACCCTGCCTCAAATAATCAAAAATAAATAAATAAAATGGATTTAAAACAAAACAAAACAAAACAAAACAAAACCAGGGCCTCACTATAAAGCCCTGGATGGCTTAGAACTCATCCTATAAATCAGGTTGGTCTCAAAATTACAGACATCTCCCTGCTTCTAACTCCCAAGTGCTGAGATTAAAGGTATGTAGCACCACCTCTGGCTACAATGGATATATTTATTTATGGACCAATGTGAATGGACCAAGTACAGAGACCCACAGCCAAATAATATACAGGGAGAGACCTTGGAACACTCAAGCCTAAATACTGTAAGTAGCCCTAAATATAAAATCCTTCCTCTCAGGGTTCAGGGAACCCTGAGGAAAAAGAGGCTCAAAGAGTGTAGAAGCCAGAGGGGATGAAAAATAATAAATAAATAAATAAAATGTGAAAACTTAGAAAGGGAGGTGGTGGCATAAGCATTGAAAATAAAATTCAGAAGCTGGGAAGGTGGTTCAGTTGCTAGACAGCTTGCCTAGAATACACCCAGCACCATGTGAAAAGGATGTGGGGAACACACACACATACACACACACACACACACACACACACACACACACACACACACACACACGTAATCCTGGCACTTGAGAAATGGAGACAGGAAGATGCAAAATTCACAGCCATCCTTGGCTATGTAGTGAGACTAAGGCCAGCTGGGCTACACAAAGAGGCCTGAGCTTTTAGGGACCACTTCCTGGGCCTGACCTCAAGTTTTGAGACAAAGACAGCTGGGAATGTGGCAGACAGCTTGTCCACCAGGAGGGGGAGCCTGTTTGCCTTGCCTGGAAGGCTCTTGTGGAACCTGTAGGATCTGCATTTCTCTAAGACCGGCGTTGCTGTAAAGAAGGGCTTGGAAGGCAGCCAGCTGTGGAGTAGGAGGTTAAAGAAGATGAGGACCAGGAAAGGAAGGCAAGACTCAAAGAGTCCAAAGGGACCAGCGGTATAGTGGATGCTGTGTGAACAGGAAGTCACAAGGGGTCACAAAGGGGTGAGAGGAAGATTAGTACCTGCATGATGACCATCACATCGATAGAGGAGTAGCAGGTTCTGACTTGCAGATGACCATTCGAACCCCACCCCTGCCTTCCCTGGCCTATTTATTGCTGGGATGGCGTTTCCTTGTTTGCATTTGGAACATTCTCTATAGTGCCCCAGGGCTGTCCAAAAGCAGCTGAAAGGACACTGGGACCTACATCCAGGTCAGTGAAGTCATCTCTTCAGGGACCTCAGCAGAGTCCCTCCCTGTGGACCAAGGCAACCTGTCATCCCTGCTGCTCTACTAGGTCCTCCGGTTGGCGGTGGAGTCTACACTTGTATTAAAATGGCCAGCCTAAAAGGCAGGCCCATAACTGAGTCCTCTAGAGATGGGAAGGAACTGAAGACAGGCACACAAGGAGTAGAGCTTCCATGAGGTCTGAGGAGGCTGGGGGTGGGGTCCCCAGAGCTGGAGATAGGCAAGGAAAATAGAGCCCACCAGGGCCCTACCCTGAAAATGGTCAGGGAAGGACAGAAAGGGCACCTACCGTGGCTCCAGACAAAGCTGGCTTCCTCAGTAATAACACAGCTGCTGTTGACCGTGGCTTGCCCTGGCCAGGCTTGCTGCCAGCATTTTTGAGCATCTCATTTTATGCTCATAAAAGAGACCAAGCACATCCCCCTAATTACTATTAGCTCTTGCCTTTTTGTCCTATAGCTCTGCCAATTGTCCCGTGCCTGCCTATGACCTCTCTAGCCTCAGACGGCGACCCACCGAGCCCTCACCATCTAGTTTCTGGCATAATCCACGGCCCCTCACCCAGACACCTCCATTCTGAGCGTCTCTGAAGTTCGTGGGCCTTTTGGTCCTCACCCACAGTAGGGGTCCTCATACTGGAGCCCTGAGGCTGTCAGGTGGTTACACAACCTACGGACACACCTTCCCTGGACTGCCCCCCCTCCTCCAACCACCAACTTCCTTCTAGGTGTCCCATGCCCGTCCAGCCTCTGGGCTCTTGCATCAGCAATGTCCTCTTTAGGCTCTTCCCAAAGGAAGTGCCCTGTGCTCCTGTTCCCAGGCCTACCCACTTGCCCTGTTTCTTTCTATCTCTACCATTGCCCCGTATCCCAGTCAGGAGTACACAGGGCTCCTGACCAGACACCGCTGCCCCCACAACACTTCCTGCTACCCTGTTTCCGGCAGCACCCTCTCCTGTTCCAGTCCTGGGGAGGTCAGGTTAGCCCTTGGCATCCCGTTGCTTCAGTTCCGAGCAGTGTGAGATGCTCCCCCAGTTTCACGGCACACCGTTGCCTCCTTCCCAAGGAGGAGACAGACAGCCCCTTCAGAGGACACAGGAACTTCTACTTTCAGAAACTGCAAATTGACCCAGAAAAATGAAAAGCAGGACACTGAGTGGTCTGCTAAGTGAAGCAAGGTGCCTAGGCAGGGTATAGGCCACGGGAGGTGGGGAAGTGAGGGATCCAGGAGTGCAGGTGGTTTTGTTAATGTTTCTTTTTAAAAGACCCAGGAAACTAGTCCCGAAGTAGGAGAGCTTGTGGTCAGGAGTCAAGAACACCCCAGCAGGACCCAGGGAGACAGTCCCTACACTGTGACCATCCTCCTTCAGCAGGTGCCAATCCCACCCCTGTGCCCATAGCTTAAGAGGCTCCAAATGTGTATCCAGCAGCCTCTGCTGGGATATTTTCAGGCACTTAGATCTGGGACCCGACAGCCTTTTCCATTCAGGGCAAGCAGGCACAGCCTGTTGTTGCAGGCCCATTATGTTTCCGGGTTTCCTATCAACTTTGGGTCCCAGAGATAACTGTTGTAATGCCACATCGGTCTTACTACCTGCCCACCTGCTGCCCAGTGACCAGAAGCAGAAGGCTGTCTCCTAAGAGTCCTAGGCCTTGCTTCTGGCCTCGTTCTCCACTCCCTAACTCCATTCTAGCCCCACCTCAGTCCAGCATGGTTGGCTCTAAACACCTAGTGCACCTCTGGTCTGGGAAGGAAGGAAGGAGCCAGGATCCCACGGGTGTGACTTCAATAAAATAGGAGTCAGGTGGTGGCAGCAGCGGCCGAGGCGGCTGCACACACCTTTAGTCTCAGCACTCGGAGGCAGAGGCAGAGGATCTCTGTGAGTTTGAGGCCAGCCTGGTCTACAAAGAGAATTCCAGGACAGCCAGGGCTACACAGGGAAACCCTGTCTCAAAAAAAACCAACGAAACAAAACAAACAAACAAATCCAGGACAGCCAAAGCTACACAGAGAAACTCTGTCTGGGAAAACAAATACAGAGAAAGAAAGAAAGAAAGAAAGAAAGAAAGAAAGAAAGAAAGAAAGA